>VWZO01022289.1:33150-74930 GCA_013396975.1 Bucco capensis
CAGAGTAGAGAGGCAGAATCACCTCCCTAGATCTGCTGCTCATGCCTCTCCTGATGCAGCCCAGGATTCAGTTGGCCTTCTGGGCTGTGAATATACATTGCTGGCTCATATCTAGCTTTTCATATATTATGACTCCCAAGTCCTTCTCTGCACTGCTGCTTACAATGAGCTCTTCACCCAGTCTGTACTCATATCTAGGGTTACTCCTACCCAAATGCTTACTTCTACCTTGCATTTTGACTTATTAAACTTCATTTTATTCTCTTGGGCCCACTCTTCAAGTTTGTCCAGGTCCCTCTGGATGGCATCCTGCCCTTCTGGCATATCAACCACACCACTCAGCTTCATGTCATCCGCAAACTTGCTGAGGGTGCATTCAATACCTATGTCCAGGTCATTAATGAAGATGTTGAAGAGCACTGGTCCCAAGACAGAGCCCTGAGGGACCCCACTCGTTACTGCTCTCCACCTGGACAGAGAGCTGTTGACCACGACTCTCTGATAGTGTCCTTCCAGCCATTTTTTTATCCATTGAACGGTCCACTCATCAAATCCACATCTCCAGTTTGGAGATGAGAGTGGGGAAAGAAAGGTAATTCAACCACAGTAATAAGACCTGTAGGGAATAGATAAGGTGGTTTTGTGGTCTGGTTTCATTCTGGAAATTCACAGGAACTGAGAATTTAGAAGCTGAGCTTGCACTAGAAGTTGGTGTGGGGTCTTTGGAGTGGCAGGGGCACCAAAGAGCACATGGATGTGAGTGAGTAGAGAAAGGGGAATGGAGACTTAGCCTGGCAGGGTTAATGGCTTGTTTCATTCAAGCAGAAGCCTCTAATGACTAAGTAGCATTTACTGTGGGGATTTTACAGATGGAGTCAAGGTCAAATTGGGAAGCTGCAGTGCAATTAGTTTAAGCTTGAATGTGTTTTCAAGTGAATTTATTCGATTCTGCTGGGAAGGCTGCAGCTTTGGGGAGGACTAATCAGAGAAGTGTGTTGAAAGGGCTGAGATACGGTTCGCTAACAAGAGGGAATGCTTTTATGGCAGCGGGAGCTCAGAGAGCCTCGCTCAGCAAAACTTTACAAACATGTTAAGGTCTTTCTCTTGAGTAAGCTGCCTTCAGACAGTTTGAAGTTAAGCACATGCACAAAACCACTATCATCAGCCGCAAGATGAGACCATCTGACTCCTCAGCCTCAGCTCTTAGATTAGTCTCTGTTGTAGGTGCACACTGGGATATGCAGCAGCCCCACACTCAGGGGAAGAAGTAGGTGAAAGTAAAGCAGGGTTGCAAGTGGAAGTTGGGTAAATGAGGAGACTTGAAGAGTTCCCCTGCATTTTTGAGGGACCTGAATGGTATTGTCCCATATTGTTCTTGGCACACAGTGAACAGCTGACGAAGGAGGGATCAGGAGTTGCAAATGACACTTGCAGGCTTGCTGTTGGCAGGAGGAGGGCTGGAGCAGACCTTCCCCAGCAGTGGTTTGTGCTCTGCTGGGTCCACAGAGAGTGGCCTTGTGATGTGCTACATGGACCATCAGTCAAAATCATTTGGAAAGAAAGCTAACAAACCAAACTCTGCTATTTAATCTCTCTTCAGCCTGGCTGCACATTTCCATGAAATGGTGGAAACTTAGTATTTTTAGGAATTGTGTTTGTGTTTAAGATGTAGTTGGCATTTGCTGATGTGTTTGTAGGTATGTTGGGAGGTGGATGGGGAGGAGGACTAATAGGGAGATAGGCAGTCATGCAAGCACACGCACATGCAGAAACACATGGAGAGACAGGCTGTGTTATTGCACAAGGCCTGTGCCCTTGGGAAACCAGTCTACAAACATGATTTATTTTTTTTTTCTAAAAGACTATTTGAAGTAAAGCTCAGGGGAAGGGACGTATTGATCCCTCTTCTTCCCTCATCTAACATTAGCTCCATTTCAGTATCACTTCTGTGCTTGCTCCAGGGTGCCAGAAGAGTTTGTGTGTGATAGGGTACAGGTGCACTGTAGGGCACTGCAGTAGGTAA
Organism: Bucco capensis; assembly: GCA_013396975.1. Lineage (NCBI taxonomy): Eukaryota > Metazoa > Chordata > Aves > Piciformes > Bucconidae > Bucco > Bucco capensis. The sequence goes on from VWZO01022289.1 coordinate 35,174, forward strand.
GAGGATTTTGCCTAGCTCTGGATGTTGGTAGATGGGAAGTTGCTCCCACCAGAGACTGGGTACAGTAAAGAAAGTGAAGCAGGCTGCTGAAAGCTGTGCTGCCCTGAGTCAGTGTCCCTGGCATTTTGGAGGAGCATAAAGCATTTCCTGCAGGATGCCAGAGCCAAAGGAAGGCACTGGATGCCCCTTGGATCACCCCTCAGTGCCAGCCACTCAGGGCAGGGAGAAGAGCTTGCTAAGCAACCCCTGGCCAGAACATGCCGTTCTCTCCAAAGTCGTGCCTTCTCTGCTGGGAGAGATGGGCTGAAAAGATCTCAAAAATAAAGGGTGTTTTCAGAGCCCCAGGGCTCTCAGCCCTAGGGTATCTCAGAGTGCTTTGTGGACAGCTTATCACAGAGATAAAACAAGCTCTTGGAGACTAATGCAGGAATTTTCTGGCTGTGCTGTGCAATTGTCTTGCTGTTGCTAAGCAAGTTGACATGATGAAATAACCCTGGGAAGTGCAGACAGGCAGAGGATTCTGGGAACCTGCCCTGAGGAACTCCTGGGCAGATGGAGAGATGCTCCAAGCTGATCTCCATCTCCATGTCTCATGGGTGTTCATGGTTCTAAGAGATTTGGGAGACCAACCTTCCTGCCAGCCCTCTCAAAAGCTGGATGGCATGAACACCCCTAGGCTGCCTAGGAATGCTGGCTGTGTGCCCTCTGCAACCAAATTAAGACATTAACATCCACATATTGCCTGTGCAGAACACGATGAGGCTAAGGAGAACAGGCTGCTGGATGGGGAGGGGAGACCAGAAGGAGGTGTTCAGAGGTAACCAGGACTTGAACCCAGAAAGAGATCTGTTAAGCTTGTCAATAGCTATTAAACCCAGTCTAGATGCACTCTTTGACTCCTGAACTGTTGATTGCCAGGAGTAGAGCTGATCCCCGAGGGACTGCTCTGCAAATACTCTGCTCCTCTCCTGGCCATCCATGGTTGGCCTCTGAGAGAGATGATGTGCTGGGATAGGGGGGCTTCTTCTCTGCTGTACACCTTTTCTACATCCCTCCTCCTTTCATCACCCCTTCTTCTACATGGCCCATTGCTCATGCTCCCTCTGCGGCATTTCCCAGTGCAAAGTGAAGAGTGAAACCTGAGCAGCTGCTTTGATTTCATCTGCCTCTGGAGAGCTGCATCCAGCCCAGCTTGATTATGCCTGGGGCCAGACCACATAGCGGTGCCCCCATGTTTCTCCTCTGTTGCTGGCTGAGCACTGATGGATGCTGTGCTGTTCCTCAGCTCTTTGCAGTTTGGCAGTGATAATTAGCAAACTCTGGGTCATTTTTGGGGTAGGATGGGCCAAAGAGCCTGGGGGGGACTTTGTTCTTGGCAGCTTCTGCTGCGAGGAAATTGCAATGCCTGTATAATCCCTGCTGGCAAATGTTTTCTGAGGTATCCAGTTTCCAGGTCAACAACACCCCCACTAGATCTATTGCACAAGAACCTTTGCCCAGGGCTCTCCTATAAATACTTTGAAGACTGATGAGGCAGAGGTCACCAGGGCTGTGGTTTGGGTTCATCTGCTCCTTCCCCAGTTTCCTGCAGGTAATTCTCTGGCTGTGGCTGTCGTGCATGTCAAAGGTCAGGTTTAAAGGCCCTGCCTGCTCTCAGGCTGTGAAGGACAAGTGCTTAGTTCCTGGCAGTCCAGGCAGATATAAAATAAAAAGTGACAAGCAGAACCTAGAACAGGCACTTAAATTATCCTGAAATAGTAGAATTTATGGCCACTAGAAACTAAAAGTGTTGGAGGGAAGAAAAGAGCAAACCCTAGATGAGACAGGCAGCCCTGCTCAGGGGGAAAAGTTACTCTCTGGATGCTGCATTCCCACAGCCTCACATGGACTCACTCCTGTAGATGGTGCAGTGCCAGTGCAGGAGGGCAGGCTCCTGGATTCACTCCTTGGCTCCCTGTGTGGCTTTGGGTAGTGCTCTCAAATTTTTCCATGCCTTTGTTTTTTATCTTGTGCAGCCCAACCCAGGATGGACACTTCTCTCTCCAGGGTAATTAATAAACTGCAAAGCACTTTGATGTCTTCAGGGAGGAAGTGCTGGCCGTTGGAGGCTGCACTTGCTGCAGGAGAGAGGTATAAGCACCATCTAGCCCAGGACACAGCCAGGACCAGAGGCTAGCAGGGCTCTGGGCAGGGTGTTAAAGGCCACTTAGGTGAAACTTTCTGTGGGTCTGAGACCTTAATCAGTATTTAAACGCTATGCAAACACCCTAGACAGATAAGCAAATACTTGTGAAACCCTCTGGGAAGGAAAGCGAGTGCAGAGAGAGAGCAGCACTGGAGAGGGAGGCTGTGGTGGTCCTTGGCATGGTGTGTGCTCCCTGTGATACAGGCTAGCCCTCTCAAGTGAAGTGGCTGCTACTGGCTTGATCCTGTCCCTCAGCCCAGATACGCTTCTGGGCTCTTCAAAGGGATAAAGATGTATTTTTAACTTCAGGCAGCTGCCTTTTTTTGTGTCTGTTGCTTTTTTCCCTGCTTGGCTCTGGAAATGGCAAGTTGCTTTTTAAGCCCCTCTGTTTTTCATTTTTTCAGCTGTCTCCGTGGAGGTGCCTAGAGGTCTCAAACCAGATTCCTGAAAATTTCAGTGCTGGGAATTGGTAGCCGCTTTTGAAAATGTTGGCAAGACTGTGCAGCTCCCTACAGACATTAGCTGATGGCCATTTGAACACACTTTCATCTCAGCTAAATCCTCACCCCATTGAAGCCAATGGGAATTTTCCTTGAAAAAGACCATAAAAAAATCTTTTTCTTGGAATGGAGAGAGGTGTTTCATGGACTCTACATCAGTGTTCAGGAGAACTTCAGCTATCTGCTTTGATTCCTGCCACACTTGTCCCGCCTTGCACAAAATGCTTAACTTTCTGATCCAAAATAGCACAGGAGATGTTTTCCACATGCCATAGGAAAATGGAATAACTATAAAATAGAATTGTTTTAGAATTTGGCACTACTCTGTTCACAGATACATTCAGTGGAATTGAAATTGGTCAGTGAAAGGGTATTTGCCAGGATGACAAACAGGATTAGGGTTGTATATCTGAGGCAATTGGTATACCTGCACATCCCATGCTGGTAGGGTTGGTGGGTAGCTTAATTGGTTCATGGATCATCATAAGCAAGCATTCACAACTCATTTATTTTGGGCAGCACTAAAAAGCATTATCTGGCTGTAAGAAGCATTGTTTGGCTCACAGCATGCTCTATGTTCTCCTGACCTTGAGTCTCCATGTCTCCACTCTCATTGTTGGTACTCCGCTGATTTGCTCTTTGAAATGTGGTGCATCACACCTGATCCTCAGCCTCCTCCCGTGCATGCAGCTACTCTGTGAAGGAAATGTCAGTGCTTTGCACATGGGACCAACCTCTTCTGTCCTATCAGCCTTCCCCGGTGATTGAGACATACCTGCAAGCCCCAGGTCAGGAGAGCTCCTTCTAAGAGCAGCATCAGATTAGGGAGAGGGAAAAGCTGTGATGGGATTCTGGCATCAGCCTGAGGTGGATCAGTCTAGCTTAGCAGGAGGGTGAAGGTATGGCTTACTGTGGCTGGCTTAACTTTGTTAGAGAGGAGAGCTTGTAGTTAGACCTTCCTGTCCTCTGCTTCAGGTTTGCTCATGTGATGGTGCCTGGGGAGGCAAGACCAATCTCTCCTGTCCCTGAGTGTGTTCATGTATATGGGCTTGCACACTTTACCCCCATTGGTGTTTTTCTTTAGGATGGTATTTGTTAGCATTGGAAAGTGAGAAAAATGAGTGAAAAATATTATCAGAAGCAGGTTTTGTGAATGAATCAGCTGACAAGGCTTACCAGCTCACCTTCATTTACTAGTGTAGTGCTTATTTGGGCAGATGTCTGTATATTTTAGTTGGAGGCAGGAAGGAGCAAGAATCCATGGAGGAAGGCTCTGCTTCCAGTTTGCTGCTTTTCTGTCATTTGCTGAATGAAGCAGAGGACTATAATGTGTCTGAGATGCTGCCCTGCTGCTGCCCTTGTTCTGCTGTTGTTGACACTTAGTGGGACACTAAAGAGAGGAGCACAAAAGATATCAAAGGCTAAAACTCTCCTAAGCAGCTCATTGAGGATCAGAGCCTGGCCAGCCTTGCCCATCTTTTGCATGGTGCTCTTTCATCTAATACTGTCTAAAGGGCTGCCTCATGGCCTTCTCTCTTCTTACTGTGCGTTTCTAATTAACGAGGAGACTGGTGTATAAACAGAAGATTCCTGCTCAAAATTTTCCTTGTCCAGCTCCTAGGAGCTGACGGCCAGATGGCAATTACCAGACAGCAGCCCAGACTTTGAGCTTGCCCATCTGGCTATCAAACCTGATCCCAGTTTTCATCTGGAATCAGTATTGAGGAAAGTCATGGACTTTGCCATATTAGTTTTGCCCTTTGTTTGCTTTTCAGTTACTACCTAAGCAGCTAAAAACCTGTAGAGCAAAAGCATTTAGTATTTCTGGGAAGTGGGACAATCTCAGTATTGCAAGATCTGAGGCCAAAATGGTGAGGAAGTTCAAAAGGGTATTGGACAAATCCATTGAGGGATGAATTTTTTGGTGGCTTTTAAATCCCGTGGGTCAGATGTAGTCTCCAGCCATGGAAGTGCAGCACTTGGTCTGCAGCACAAATTGAGAATGGTCCTTCTGATGTGTCCCCAAGCAGCTGCTGGTGGTCTCTTGGGGGTGGCATGCTTGGGCCACTCTTTTGCCATTGTTCAGCAGGTAGCTGCACATTTGCTGAGTAAGTTCAGACAAAACTCTTCTTGCAGTTTCTCCTGTGTGAGCCTGGGGTTGTAACACCTGGAAAGTGCCTGGAAGGCTGTGGCAGAAGGAAAACACTTGCTGTTACGTTTTTTCACTCTGTGATGACAGTAGAGCAATGCTCTGACAAAACATCACAATGCAGCTTCTGAAAAAAAAAGAGAAAATGTTAAAATGTGTAAATGCTCTGTGTGCACAGTCTTCCAAGAAACAGGAGACATCCATAAATCAAGCATTGTTACTCAAGCTAAAAGCATTGCTTCCTCTCCATCATGCACAGTCTGATGTTTTTCCTTACTACTATAAGTGCCTGAGTTCCACAGATGGAACAGGTGAAATTTGGGGTCCCAGAGAGAATGCTGATGTTAGGAGACTTTAGGAGACTGGGTGCTACAGTTCCTCCTTGGCATATGCTAGAAAACACTTCATGTTTGTTACTACTACAGGACCAGATTTTTCTGGTCTGTCACTGGTGTGTGACCTGTGGAGCTGCTGAAGAGCTGCTATATGGAGAGATATATTTAACCTGGGTTATTGTGGTGAGAGGTGATGTGCATCCATGAGTTGAATCATAATTTGGGCTGGGAAGGATCTCTGGATGTCTTGGTTCAAGCCCCTGCTTAAAGCAGGGACAGCTTCAATGTTAGATCCAGATACAGCGTTAGACGTGCTTGCTCAGCCAGATCAGACCAGGCACCAAGGAGGGGTCAGCTGGTACCTTCTGGGCTTCTGAAACAGGCAGCAGGAATTGAGGTTTGTCCTCATTGGCAATGCAAGGTCCAAAGGGACTGGTGTCTGCAGTATCTTGGCCATCATGTCCTACTTTGGCAAGGATTGCTTTCAGAAATGACACCCAGTGAACTGGGAGGCAGAGCAGAGGAGGTGGAAAAAGCCCATTGTTTATCCTCAGATTTCTACTAACTGATTTTGAAATGGCTGAATTAGCTGGGAGTCTTGTGGCTTGCAGCAGTGACACAGTTGGTTAGCAGAAGTGGCCAAATGCAGAAGTAGGTAGAAGCTAAATGAGTAATGTGCTGTATAACAAACGATGTGAAATATCATGCAGCAAGGACAATCACTGAAATGGCAAGATCTCTGAGGGAAATTAGGATGACCATAAAACAGAGGTATTTTTGAAAGCTGTCCCGAGAATTTATTTTAGCACATTAATATTGAGTAAGTGTTCCTGGAGATACTCTGGGGGATGACAGATGGACTCAAGGTATTGTTACTAATCACTGTGGTTTTAAACTTTGGAACCAAAGTACGCTTGGCTTCCCTAACCCAACTGAATTTCTGATGGGAAAATTACATTCTTTGGAAAGTAATTTAGAAGGTCAAACAAAACCCAGAACTTATCCAGCAGTAATTTCCCCTGCTCTTTAAACTGTCTTTTAGTGTGTTAATAACTCCAGAATTAAAGGTTCTATTCTCACCTTCCAGATGAAAGGGCTAATGCAATTCAAAACCCTTGCATGCAAAGATTTTCTGGGTTGGTAAGCAGCCATGCTTGAAGACGATCCAGGATGGGATGAACACATGAGAGAGTGTCTCCTGAGCTTGACCCTTTCCTTGTCTGCTCTGTCTCCCGCAGATAATAGTGACGACCGGTCTGAGAGCATCCTTGCTGAGAACCACGTGGATGGCACCACAGGGATCCTGAGTGGAGCCAGTGGGAGGAAACCCATGAAGACAGGCATGAAGGAGCTGGCAGTTATGAGGGAGAAGGTGAACGAGCAGCAGCGGCAGATGGGCAAAGTTGGCAAGCCCCATCACAACCATGAGGACTCCAAGAAGTCACGGCTGTCAACAGGCAGGGTGAGAGGGCAGAGGAGTGTGAGGAGCTAACAGAGACAGCTGTGAGCTCACTGGGGAAATGCTGAATGCAAAAGCCTTGCTGACAGTTGCAACAAACTGTCTTAAGGAAAAAAAAAAAAGGAAAGAAAAAAGCACGGAGAGGGGGAGAGGAAAAAAAAGAAAAGCAAACGTTTGTTTTGGCCTGAAGTTGGAATGGAACACACCATCTGATGAACTTTGATGTGCTGATGAGGAGGTGTTATTTTCATTGCATCTTCATCTCCTGACAGCAGAGCCAGGGAAGAGGGGTCCTGCTGACTCGACACCTACCTCTGCAGGGGTGTGAGTGTGCCCTCTGCCCAGTGACCAGCTTTCTCATGCCCTTTTTCCCTAAGCAAGTGCCAGGGATGGCCCAAAGGGATCTGGGGCCCGGGGGTGTGGGGGGATGTACACCTGCTACAGGACAGCCTCAGTCCAGATTGAAGGGGAGGGGGGCGCTGAGAGCCCCTGAGGGTTGGCTGTGGGACTGTCACAGAACAGGGCGAGTGCAAGGTGTCCTCTCTGTCCCCTTCCCTGTCTCTCTTCATTCCAGTCCTTGACTATGGTTTCCCTCTAGTGGGCGGCTTGGTCAAGACAACTAGACGGGATGGTGATGGAAAGTCACTCCAAAAGGTCCATACTACTCTATAAACATATAGGGTATTTATATCTGAGGAATACAGGGACAGAAAGGGGCTTTAAAAGAGAGTCCTCATCACCTCCAAGGAACAGGTGAAGTAGAGGTTCAAAATAAGGTGCAGGCATCCTCAGCTTAGAGAGCTCTCACACACTGCTACTGCTACTTCAGAATAGAACCCAGAGAGGTGTGGACTCACTCCAGCTCACATCAGGTGTAATTCAACCAGATTGCCTTAGCTAGGCTGGGAGCCCTGGCTTGGGGCTGCTGTGGAGCAAGACGGATGACTAGAGACTGGCTTTGCTGGGTGCTCTTTTTCCTAGGGCTTCCCTTTCATTCCCATGGTGTCTTGCATGCTTTGAGTTGTGCTTCTGAGCCAAAACTGCATCACAAGAGCAGGATCTGGTCTAAGCTCATGGAAGCCCTCTTGGTCTGTTTGGATTAGTCCTGCTTCACATTGCTTGTCACCACCAATGGGACCCATGGGAGTATCTCTGAGGCTTCTCCTCTGTGTCTTTCCAGGGCCTGTGACCTGGTGTAATGTAGGCTTTTGGGCACATGGGGCACATGGGAGAGGTGTGCTTGTCTCCCTTTGTGGATCTCCACACACATCTGCATGTGCAGATGTGCAGCACTCTTAATTTTGGGTGCCCTGCAGGCAAGGTCTGCAGTGAGACCCAGTGACAAACTGATGTCATGAGGAAGTGCACATGATGTGTTCATCCCTACTGGTGTTTCCATTGTTCAAAGTGTTGACATTGAATGGTCCTATTACCCTGACTTCATTGGGTTTTGTTTTGTGCTTTCTGGACTCTTTCCAGACCCCTTGTCAGCAGGAGCTGGATCAGGTCCTGGAACGCATCTCTACTATGCGGTTGCCAGATGAACGAGGTCCCCTGGAGCACCTCTACTCCCTCCACATCCCCAACTGTGACAAGCATGGCTTGTACAATCTCAAACAGGTAAGTGGGGAGAGCCAGAGCCATGGAGCTGGCTGCAGTCCCAGTGGCAGCACTCAGCTCAGCATATGTCTGCACCGTGCGCAGCTACAGAGCAACTCAAGGCTGGGCTGATAGGTCATGCACACAGTGTGACGTGTGGAGTGAATGGCAGATACCACATGACAGGTTTAGTAACACCCAGGTGCATCTGCAGCCACGGGCTTAGCAAGTAGAGATGAGACCCACGTCCACATGTGGCTGCAGGCATTCCAAGGATGGAGAATCTGTTTAGCTCAGAGCTTCTGCTTCCCTGCAAGAGCTCTTTATCTGCAAAGCACTAACTTGTTCAGGGCTGACTGACAGCCACATGTGAATAGAACCTGGATACAAGACCCGCTTCTAGCTATGCACAACTGAGTGTTTTGAGGGGCACCTAGAAAACCTGCTCTTGTCATGGCTAAGTCTTCTCTTCAGGGTTACTTTTACCCCTTGATCACCAGCATTAAAATAAAAAAAGGCATTAAATAAAAGCAGGATACTTTGAGGTAATTTCCCTCTGTCCCTTCTTTCTTCCCTTACCCACCTGGACCCTCAACCTTTGCCTCATCCTGAAGAGCCCCACAGGCTGGCTGGATCCCCGAGCATGAGTGCACTTGGAAGGGATGGATACAGCAGAGCTAGCAAATTTCCGTAAGGAGATGAGCTATGTCTAGGGAACAAGGCTGGGCAATGCAGAGATACATCCTGTACTACAAAAGAAAAGACAGTCTTTGCTGCTTCTTGTGCCTGGGAAACAAGTCAGCCTGCACTGAAGGGTGCAGATGGGTTACACTGGTTACTGCTGCAGAAAATGAGGGGCAAAAATGGCTTTTTCTTCTCACCTCTACCCTGCCCTGGTTAAGGGCAAACAGAGCAAACGTGAAGTGACACCTCTTTCTCTTCATCTGGGTTTCCAGAGCTGATTATCAACTCTTTTTTGTTTGCTGGACAGCGGATGCCAACAAAAGCGTTCCCAGTTGCTTCCACCTCCTGTGGGCCAGTGCTTGGGTGGAGGGTGCCTGAATGCACTCTCCTGCTGGGGAAGCTTTTTCTTTCTCTCTTTTTATGCTTTTTATTCCCATGAACAAGGCTACATTTTGACCTCAGTCCAGCTGTGGAAAATGGCTTGAATCCAACTTCACAGAGTGCACACAGAGGCTGGCCTGCTGGAGTAACCTCTGTGTCTCCCACAACACCCTATTCACAGATGTATTTTCTGGGGATGGAGGGATGAACATTATGTTCAAAGCGCCTGCAGCCCTTCCAGAGAAAGAGGTGGATGATAATCATTAGGGCAAGAAACTTCTCTCTAACTAGACCAGGCTGGGAGGGGCACAGTCCAGGTCCAGATGCACCTTGGTCCCTACCTCTGTTCTGGGACATGGTGAAAACCCTCTTTAGAAACATGTTTGTGTCTTACTTTGCGGGTCTTGCTCTCATATTTCAGTTTGTTTAGCCCAGTCGGCAGGTGAGAAGAAGCTTACACAGCTTCTCTGTAAGTCTGTCTCATCTCTCTTCCCTCAGGGATTTTTGACTCTATGAATGCTTTCATTCACATCTCAGAGACAGTTCTCCTCGTGGTTCATTGAAAGGGGCTTCTTGGTCCCTGGCACTGTCCCTGGGGGAAGAGGTCCAGCCCTCACCCTGGACTGCTGGAGCAATGATGCTGGTGCAGCACAGACCCTGGAGGATCTGAGTGCAGCATCTTGCCTAAATCCAGACTAATGCCAAATTTCTAGAGAAACCACAGCTCAGCCTGTATTTGGCTTTTGGGCTGGTGGGATTTTGTCATCCTATTTTCTCAGCTCCTACCTCTCTTCTTCCTCTCCGTGCAGTGCAAGATGTCAGTGAATGGGCAGCGTGGCGAGTGCTGGTGTGTGGACCCCATCCACGGGAAGGTGATACAGGGTGCACCCACCATCCGTGGGGACCCTGAGTGCCACCTCTTCTACACAGCCCACGAACAGGAGGACCGGGGAGCCCATGCCCTGCGGAGCCAATAGATGGACGTGATCCTGCTTGCTGGAGGCAGCTCACTGTGGCCCCAGTGCTGGATTTTATATGGGTTTCAGCATGTCTCTTTAGGCTATGGAAGAGACTGGGGTTGGGTCCTATATGCTGCCCTCCTTCCCCTCCTGCCCAGCTCCTGGGGAGGAAAGGGGCGGGGGGGGGGATGGTTTTCAAGGAGAAGGGACTGCTTTCCTATAGTCTTTCACCCAACCTAAGCCAGAGAATTGGTCTTTTTTGCTCCTCTTTCTGAGGCCCTGCCTTCCCTGCTGCTTCGCGGCATCTTTCTGCACCCTCTTGCACAGAGTGCCATGTGTTCCCCAACACCTCCCAGGGGACAAACCCCCTTGCCATGGGTGGGAATGGAACAAAAAGAAAACTCCCACCCTTTCACTCTCTTTCCCTGCCTTCCCCAAGACCAAAGACTGTAAATACTGTGTTGCCTGCCTCTTGCATCCTGCCGGTCTCTTGTGTCTCAGTCCGGCCATCAGTCTTGGTATGAGATGCGATGTGGGAGGGAAGGAAGGAGGAAAGCCCCAGCTTCCCATCTGGAACATGCTGGTGCAGTTGGGATACATCCCCCAAAGAGGCATTAGTGAGGGAAAGGGATAAGGATGAGAGAGCCCCATACCCCCACCCCAGACACCCCTGGGTGCTTCCCTTCGTGGTGCTGGGGCACAGGCTGACCCACAGGTAGGTGTTGGAGGATGCGGCCTGTGGGTGACAGTGAAGCTAAACATTTGGTTTTCCAGGAAATTTGAAGGGCTGTTGCCCAGTATTTCTTAGGATCAGCTTATGCTGGGGGAGCTAAAGTGAACTTGCTGGGGCTGAGTAGAAGGATGCTTGTGTAGATTTAGGATAACAAGCCAGGGAGTGTGTCTTTCTCTCCCTTTCTCTCTCTCCCATTCATTATTTCTCTGTTTATAGCCAGGAAAAAACCCATCTAAAACCTGCACTCCCAAGCAGCTGCCTTTGTCCCTCCAGTTTTACTTGGGACTGGAGTGAGCCTCTGCTATTCAGTACACATTTTTCTGTAAGTAAATTACAGTATATATGTTGCTTTGGAAAGACCTGACACACACACCTCCCTCTTCCCCCCCTCCCTCCCCGATTTGTATAGATTAAATCCAAGTGATTTCAGGTGCTCTGACAGGTTTTGTATTGGACATGCTGATCCAAGGAGAGATGTGTCTCTGCTCTGTTATTTCACCTGTTGAGTTGTTTCTGTACAGAACACATTGATGTGGAGAATAAATCATTTTCCCTGTTCCCAAGCAAGGAGATTTTATTATTTTCTTCCTTTTTTCCCCCCTTTTTTAATATGGATACCATTTGCAAAGCAGTTGCAAAAATCCTCTCCTTACAGTAGAAGTCTTGAGCTTTGCTTAAATGAAGTCAAAGCAGAGAAGTGGGGGGGGGGGAATAAAGCATCTCCCAGTTTCTGGCAAATGCTTCTGAGCCTCCAGATCCCAAGTCCTCTGCAGGGTTAGATTGAATAGGACAGAGGAAGGAGATTCCTTGGTTAGTGTGGGTGCTGGCAGGGAGGACCCTATGTCTGTGTGGTGGGTGCCAGGCAGCAAAACTACCTGACCGCAACCTGCAGAGGTGGGACCAGCCCCTCGTGAGTGCCAGCGTGTTCCAGAAACACCAGGCAGTGCTGGAGAAACACTGCATCAGGGTCCCCACTGCTCATACCTCCTTCTTGGTCCCAGATTCCAGATACCAAGTGCAAAGGGCAGAGGTGGTCTCTGCAAATTAAGCCACTCGTGACTTCGCAGGGGTTTGGATGTGGCAGTGGAGGAGAACAGGGGAAGAACCCCCTTTGGAAAGTCAGGAGTGGGTATGTCTGCACGTGAATGTGTACGAGAGGGAGTGAAAGCCCATGAGAGAGAAAGAAAACACCCTTGCATGCAAAACTAAGAAACTGTAAAAATGACGCTACCTGTTTTCTGTTAACATCTGAGGTGTTCTGCTTTTTTATGTAAACCTTGCACATGCTGGCTCTCATCTGCGGTTTTTACTTTTTGTTTTGTTTAGGAACCAAGAAATTCTCTTTTGTGTTTTTCTTTTTCTTTTTTTGGAAATGCTGAGCTGCATAAAGTTGTAATAAATTAAATGGGATGCCAGAAAACTGTCATCTTCTCCCCCTCCACACTCCTTTCTGTCCACCGGACACATTTCCTCATCTGGCGCATCACACCTGAATTTGAGCCTCTTCAGCTTTTGTCCAGGGGGTGTTGTAAACACTGAGCCTGACAAGTGACAACGGGAGATGGGCCTTTCTTTGTTACTGGTCCCAGCTGTACAAACAAGGAGGAACTGGTGTCACTCATCTGCTTGCTTGCTATGTCGCAGCTCCACGTGCGGTACCTTGTGAGTCTGCAAAGTGCAACCATGCCCTTGAGTCCTTGAGTAGTCGTCTGACTAGCACATGTGCGGAGACCATCTTACTGCCTGACAGCAACTAGATTTGGTGGAAAAAGGTGGCTGTGTCCTGCTTTGGTGGGCAGAGGATGGCAGTGTGAATGGCTTGTCTGGCATGGGGCTCATGAAGCTCCCTGAGTTGAGTTGCTGAGAGGCTGTATAAGAGTGGTGATTTCCTGATCCTTGAGCAGGGGAGCAGCTTTGCAAGGGAAGGTCCCTCTTACCCAGCACAGGGACCGCTGGCAAAGGCTTTAAGGAGAAAAGAACTCTGGGCTTTCTAGCTTTGCAACTTTGTATTTCAGGGACCTCTTGAGTTGGCAGTTGCACCCAAACCATGCTGTTTATTAGCTCCGTGAATCACCCAGGCTCCTTTAATCATCTCACTATGGTTTTTGTCTCCTCTGCACTCCATACAAAGAGTTTCTTGGCTAAGCAGTGCACTGAAAGGAGAAACCCTCCGTGGGGATGACCTTCCAAGGGCTCTCCCCTTTGCTTGCTCAGGAAGACCAAAATTTGAGATAGCTGGAAAGCCAGTCTTAGTGTATCTGTATACATTCTTTGCCCAGAGGGGGCTGCTGGGAAGGTGCAGTGTGGCCTGGGCTGTGTGTGTGACTGAGGCTTGGCTGAGCCGTTCCGCTCATGGGGCTGTGGAGACAGGTCCCTTGAAGGTCCTACACCTTCTCCTAGGGTGAGAGGTGCTGCCTAAGGGTGGATGATGGTGCAGCTCAGAGCTTGGGGCACCACAGGGAAGCAAAGAATAAAAAGAGTAACACCCACCCCTGCTGCCTGCTGTATTCAATTAAAATTGTGGCATTGAAGGATAGGTCCCATCTGGCCCTGACAGCCAGTATCCAGGTGGCTGTGATTTCCCTTTGTCCTTTCTAAAGGAAGGCAAAACTACTGAGCTGCTTCCCTGTCTCTTCTTTTCTACCCTATGCCTGTATATTGAGTGGGGCCACCATGAGCTGAGGGGCTGGGCAGTGACAAGGAGCAGCAAGAAAATGTATGGGGACAGGAGGCAGTGAGTGCATGAGGCTTCAAGGGGAGGAGGGGAAGAGAGGCAGCATGGAGGATGGGATGTGAGTTGGAGAGCATGGGAAAGGGAACAAAATTAACATCTGCTACCATCCTGTACTGGAGGAGCTGAATGTGTCTCAGGAGATGCTGGGGCAGGGTATGCCAAGTAGCACTGTGGGGTATGAGGTTGCTCCAGGCCAGGTGCTGCCTGGGGAGGGCTGGGGGTGGAAAAGGTACCCGAGCCCAAAGTTCAGCCATTCCTGGGGCCACCCTGTGAGTTCAAGGGTTGGAGGGGAACAGGAGCCCTCAGCCCAGCAAAGGGAGCTTGCAGCTGGCCAGGGACCTGGCAGACAGACAGCAGTAAGGCAAGGGGAGGAAACAGCTTCTGGTTGGGTTTCCCCAAGGTTGCAACATGACCTTGAAGATTGCATGTCTCTGTGCATGGGTTTGATGTGTGTTACTCCCTGGGTCCTGTGTCTGGGGTTTTGTCTGGGCTGCCTTTGTGCATTCTGGGCTCTGGCTAATTGGCTGTGTGGTTGGGCATTGGGGCCTACCCAGCTGCATGTAGGGTATTAGCCGAAACTCCAGCAGCTCTGGTATACACACACAGAACTATCTACACTGGCAAACTACAGTTGTAACATAGCATAAAAATGATGCACTAGTATAATACAAACAATATTTAATATAAAGAATATAATTACTGAAAGACTATATGGCTATATCTATATACAGCTATAGCTATCTGTGTACATGTATATAGCTGTAGCCTGTGAGTGGAAGTATGATCGACTAGCCCACTAGCTGGGGTGGGGAGAGGGTGAGGAAGGAGCCCTAACTTTTTGAGTGTAAAGCCCATTTTTTGTGTCTGTGTGGCTGAAAGCAGTAGCAATGCCTCTCTGCCCAGCTGTGCAGGCAACGCAGGCACTGCAAGCAATGCGAGAAGCGTGGGCAGCACAGGGAGTGTGGGTAGCAGCAGGGAAGTGCGGACAGCGCAGGTAGAGGAGACAGCGCCACCTGGTGCCAGCTGCGGCTCCTGCACCATTGGGTGGCCGGGGGGGAGGGCTAAGCCTTGTGGGGTGGGATGNAAGTGGCAAGTTTGGCCTCATCCATGCTATGGGGTGAAAACGCCATCGGGGAGCAGGTGGCTCAGCCAGCCCAGATGATACCAATAGGATGGGCGAGATGTTTTAGCATACTCCTGGCAACTCCTGGTCCCCATCGGGGTTCAAAGGGGTTGTTTCTGCATCCCACTCTGCTCTGGACACACGTGGTGGATGGAAGGCTATCCTGAGGGGTCTGAGGACCATGGTGCTGCCGAGGGATGGTGCTGCACACTGGGGTAAATCTTGCTGCTCCCCAAAGAGGTCTGAGGTTCCAACATTACATCCAATCCCAAACTGTGGGGCTCAATTCAGGTTAGCAGCTGGGAGCTAAGCATCACTAGCAGCTAGGCCCTCTCTCCCCATAACCAAGCTGAGTGTGGCTGCTGTGCCCCACTGCCACACCCATGCAAAGGAAATGGTAAAAAAAAATGGGGCAGCTCTGCTTTAAGGATGCTCTAAACTCAACCTTCCAATTTGACCAGTGCCTTACCATATTGGTTCAGTATCAAAAGCTATCCTAACCCATTGCCACCACATAACCCATACCTTGTACCTCCTCCAGCACCCTTCTGGATCTAGCTGAGCCCCACAGGGACAGAGTATGGCCAGCCAAGGGATGCTCGGGGCTGGAGCAGTTTGCTAGCGGGCCCTGGCACGCAGATGCTCCATGAGGGTCAGGCAGAAGCTAACTGAATGCATAACTTTATTAAATAAATGCTTTGTCATGAGAAAAGACAAAGATCAAAGAGTAACATAAATTATAAGTTGAATAAATAGTATACAGCAATCTTCACTTTTTAATAAAATGTGAGATTTTTTCTTTTTAAGTACAAAATGCTAAACAGAGCATTAAGCTCTTCTTCCATTGTCAGTTTTTCACAAACTGCTTTTTTTTGCCTTTTTTTTTCCCACCAGTAAGATTATGAGTATTTCTTGTTTACTGAAAAAAAAACAAACCAACAAACCACAACAAAAACAAACCAAAACAAAATGAAACAACAGAGCTACTGTATGTATGTAAAGCTATAAAAAGCTACCGTAAAATGTGTAGTGAGTATTGCTTAAAGATAAAAACCAGGCAGGAAACTCGGAATCTGGCGTGTTTTCACAAGTGTGCTCCAACGGTGGGTAACGTGCGCAGTGATGTCTGTCCCGGTGGCAGTGGCACGGGTTTGGGGGGGTTGGGGAGGGGGCACAGGAAGCAGGGCTCCTAGCCAGTGCCAGGACAGCAGTCTGGAAGCGAGGTGAACTGTCCGTCGTTAAATAGATAACGCTCCATTCGGGGGGAAAAAAAATCAACAACAACAAAAAAACCCAACCCCAACTCAACAACAAAAGAGTTTTCATGGGGAAGGGGGAGCAAAAAGAAAAGGGGGAGAGAGAGCAGAGAAATAGTGCAAAATGCTTTTGTACTAGTGGTTTTTGAAGTCCACTGCAGTACAGACAAGGGGTAGCCCAGCTGCTGAGCGCTGTTCCCCAGGGAGATGATGTGGAAGGGTGTCCTAATTCCCCCATGCCATCCTTGCCCTCTCCTTCCCAGCCAGCAGCCTGGGTACCAGCACAGGCTTGGTGCAAGCACCATGGCCTGAGAGCCCTGAGCCTCTCACCTCCCTGTGATGTCCCAATTGCCAGCACTTCCCCATGTGCCTCGACTCCTCCCCACTGCCCACCCAGCCCTCTTCAGCTTTCAAATCTACCTTTTTGGTTTTCTCACCCCAAATTTAAATGGGTGCCATTGGGTGCTGAGAACAGGAACACCTCATCATTACTGCCACTAGGGGGGACCAACCCCTCCTGGATCTGCTCTCACTCCCAGCCTGACCCAGGTTCCAACCCTTGTCCTGAATATTAGTGCAGCCTGCAAAAAGCCTCATCCTGCCAGGGATGCTCAAGGGACTGGCCAGGTAGGGGTCCACTCAGTGCCCCTTTTCAGGAACAGCAGTGGTTTGGAGGCAAAGGGGGCCAGGTGAGGGTGTTGCAGACCCCTCCTTGCATCTTCCTGCCCCGAGGCTGGTGCCATCCAGACAGGCGGTGCCATCCTAGTACTGAATTTGCAGCAGCGGGGAAGGAGGCTGTGCAGGATGGATTTTTAGGTGCTCTGGGCTCCCAGGGCCACGGCTGAGAGTCGGTTTGTAGGGAAAAGCTGGGAGGCACCCTTTGTCTCCCTCCCAGTGTCACTGTGGTGTCCATGTCGTAAGACCACCACTGGGCCCTGTGAGCTGACCACCAGGCTGCCCCAGAAGACAAGGTCCACGGGGAGCTGCTGTTCCTCTGCTCACACCCATTGTCCCCTGGCAGCACATCTCCTTTCTCTGCAGCCAAAGGCTTTCAAGTTTTGCGAAATCAGGCAACAAAACAAAAAAACAATTGAAAAGCAAGAAAGAGGGAGAGAGAAGGAGGGAATGGTCCTGGGGAAGGTGGTACTGGCCTATAACAGTCAGGAGGTTTTGCATGAGGATTAGCAAGTGGAAGAGATGGGAGAGAGTGGTGACAATGCTGACCTGTGGCCCTTGGGATTGGTACAGACTCCTCCTCCTCCATCTGCCGCCTTCACCCCACTCTTCACCTCAGCATTAACCCACCACCCTGGATAAACCAAACCTGTTCTATCAGGCCTGCAGAGCCTAGAGGGGTCCCTCCCCTGGCTCCACAGGGTTTTTTTGCAGGCAGATCTGCATTTCATGGCACTGCCCCTTCTTTTCAGCAAGGGAAGATGCCTTGTCCTCAGGTCCAAGCAAGCCCCGCTGAATCTCTGTGGAAGTCCACTGGCAAAACTCAGCCCCGCTGTAACTCCAAGGGAAATCACCACTGTCCAGTTGCGCCTTCAACTAGGGCAAGTACCCTGGTGGGAGACCCACAGGGTGCTCAGGTGAGTGCTATGAGGGTGCCTAACTGGTGATGGAGCCTCCACCAGATCATCCTGGTGTAGAATCCGCCTTGGCCCATGCCCACTGGCAGGGACCTGGTGGTGCTGCTGATCCCCTGTCCTCTCTGTGCAGCTCCAGGATGCTCAAAGGAGCTTCAAGGGTGCAGAAACGTTCCTCCTGAGATTGGTCATGTCCTCTGACCAGCACCAGTTGCTGTCTCCAGCCATGGCAGTGGGATGTCATTCCCAGTGGGTGCATGTTTCACCCAGAGCCCATGGCTCACTTTCCTTTCCTTTCTTTCCTTTGCTGCAGGATCTCCTCCCAATGCCAAAGTCCTGGAGACCTTTGTCATGGAGAAACAAGAGGCAACAGTCCCAAAATACAATGCAAAAACTAAAAACAACAAAAAGTCAGGAAGGCAGCAGAAGGCTGTCCCAGCACATGTGAGGCAGTGGGCCTCCACGGTGTGGTGGCTGCTATCACTCAACAAGGAGCTGGGTCCCAGGTTAAAGGCAAGGGCCATTGCAAGATCTTACTGTAGCGTGGCAGGAATCAGATGTGGCAACGTAAACAGAATCCACAGTGCAAAAGGATGCAGACTGGTGTTTGCCTACCCATGGGAAAGGCTACAAACCAGCCTTAACAAAAATTCAAGACAAAATGAAGAGTAGAATTATTTTTTTTCCCCTGGAGCAAACCATTTTTTTGGCTGTGAAAAAAATAGTAATTAAAAAGAAAATCTCCATAGTTGGTCTTCCTTGTGGTGGCAAAGGGTGGTGAGAAGTTTTGGCCCCGATCCCCCTGTCCCCACATAGGGATGCTTCTGTCTGGACAATGATGGAGTATCTGCGAGGTCGGCTTGGATGCAGCCCTTGGCGTCGGCGGCGCCCGGATCCTGCAGGCACTGCTGCTCCTCCATAACTCTGCTCCCATTCTTCATCCAGCAGGTTATTCTTATTGTTTGGCTAGGGGCAGCATCTCTCCCCCTGCTTACAGTTAAATCCTCCAGATGACAGGTTTCAAGGTGAAGTTTTGCAAAGAGGAAAAGTCCCATCTACGTGCACACACATGCAGGAGACAAAAACTTCCACACCCGGATGGACAACGGTGGGAGTACTGCTTGTCCAAAAGACTTCTGACGTTGTCGAGAGAAACTGGATGGAGAGGAGGGCTTTCTTTTGGGATTATTTATTTTAGAAGTTCACAAAGATTTTTGGCAGGAGCATTCATGCTGCTGCAGGAGTAGTGTTTTCGTCCCCAGATTACCTCCAGACATGAAGCTAGCAATCCCACTCATCCTTGTGACATGTCAAAATGGGTCTGGGGTGGTCATTTGAGACTTGAAGTCAAATCAAATCGACTCAAGAGAGTCCCAGGCAATGTGGTAAGGAGACACTGGAGAACCACAGTAAGGAGGGGTAATGCTGTTTGCTGCAAGGTTTTCTCTTAACATCCTTTAGAAAACAATTAGCTGCACCCCCCCAAAAAATTTAACCTGCTTAAAACCTGTACTGGAAAATCACCAACTAAGAGAGCTTCCTACATCAGGGTGGCCCCTGTTTGTGGCAGGGGAGCACGGGGAACGTTGGAGAGAGGCGTGAAGAGACACAGGATGGCAGAGTGGCCGCAGCTGATTTGTCTCTGGCTCTGTCCTTTCCTTTCTGAGTCCTTGCTGTCAAGAGGCTGCTGTAGATTCCGAGTCCTCAGTTTCTTCAGGGTTTGTTTTTCTCCTTTTTCTTTTCTCTTTTCTTTTCTTTTCTTNTCTTATTTTCGCTTTTCTTTACTCTTATTTTTTTCTTTGCTTTTCACTTTACTTCTTTCTTTTCTTTTGCTTTTTTCTTTACTTCTTTCTTTTCCTGTTCTCTTTTTTCTTTTCCTTCTGTTCTCTTTTCCTTTCTTTTTTTTCTTCTTACATGAGATGAAAGGAATTGGAGTCCTGGGGCACAGGGAGGTGTGAAGGGGAGGGCAGAAGGGAGCCTGGGTAGGTACTGATGGGGCAGAGGGAGGGGATGCAACTTCACTCCACATTGCTGCTGTCGAACGCATGGCACTGCAGGTCTCCGCTCAGGTAGTCAGTCCCTGGCAGCTTCATGCCGTACTTGTCCACACACCAACATAACCCACGCTTCCGGCCTCGGGAGGGCTTGCACTGGGGAGATATCCAAGAGCAGAGATCAGGAAGTGGCCACCAGCTGCCACATGCCTCCCCTTCTGCTGGGGACCAGCATCAGCCCTGTGCTTTGCTCTTTCACTCCAGTGATGCATTGGGTGGTCCTGGGTACGACCTGAGTAGGAGCTAGCTCACACTTTCTGCTTTCAGTACATCTCCATTCCCCCCAGCTACCCCAGCCTGGGGCTTTCTGACTTTTCCTCCTCCCACACTAGGTCATTTAGGATGAGCACTTCAGGTTGGACAGCACCTGGAGCCATCAGCAAGGACACCCACCACCAACTGTGCCCAGAGATGCTCAGAGCAATCACCCCACCAGCCCAGAGAGGAAAAACCTCTATCCTTTCCACACAAGGCAGCAGACCTTCCCTGAGTGTGAAGCATCTTTCTTACCTGCTTCCTCTTGTAGAAGCCCTTCCGGTCACAGTTGGGGAGGTGGACGGCACGGGGGACCATCCGCTGGCTGCTTTTGAGCTCTTGCAGGGATGCCTCCATGTGCCTGCGGCAGGGGCCCTATGAGCAGGGAGAAGATGGAACGTGAGAAGGGGAGCACCCTGCATCAACACTCCATCTACAAGTGCTCCCAGATCCCCTGTTCCCCACCTTAGCACCCACTAAGGGAGCAATGCCCCCTGCCCCCAGAAGCCCTGTGGAGGGAAGGCGAAGGCACCCACCAGCTCAAATTCTTGCCGGAGCTCAGGGATGACAACACGAGGGTGTGCAGTGTTCTCTACCATGCCCACAAACTTGGCCAGGGTCAGCTTCTTCCGGCGGTCCTTCTTCAGGGCCTCAGCCTTCAGCTCAGAGAGGCGACCATGCTTGGGCCGGTATGCCTTAGGTGGGTAGGTTTCCTCTGTCATCTCTGATGTGGTTGGCTCCTCATGTTCTCGGGATTCTCTTTCTGAAACGGAAGGGATACCAAACTGTCAGGGCTTCATGGGCTGATTGGGGCTTGCTTTTGCACAGAGAGCCTCCTAACCAACCCCAGAGGACATTTTTGCCCCAGGCAAGATTGGAATAAAGGATCAAATAAATCCCTTTTGCAGCTGCAGCTTACAGCTCTGGCTTTACCCCACTGTGTGGGACTTGGTATGGCTTTTGTGTGACCTCTGAGCTTAGGACAGGAAGATGTGTGAGGGCATGAGGGATTTGGGGGTCAGGATGAGCTCCTGCACACAAGGCCACCAGTGTTTGTAGTGTGTCAGTGGAGAAGGACCAGTGGGAGGATTATCCCAAGCCCAGAAAGGACCACACACAAAATGTGACAGCAAAGTCCCCCTTTAGCCATGGTGAGAAGATTAAGTGACAAATTCACACCTGACTTTGCAGATGCAAGAGCAGAAGTCAGGGATGCTCAAAGATGAGACTTTGAGACTGATGATGACTCCAAAATCAGAGTCAAACGCATAGAAAGCCACCACGTGGTTAGGCAGACAGATACAGCTAACAATGGCTGGGATCTCCAAGGTCCTCACACCACAGCTCTGTGCTCATAGGACTGAATCAGCCTCTGTCTGCTGTCACCCACCAAACAGCCATCAAAGCCTGAGGTAATGCTGCCAAGTGGTGCCACCTGACTGTATCTGCCACTGATGGTACCAGTGGCAAGGGAGGAGCGAGTTTAGGCTCGGCCCATGGCAGTTACCTTCCTATACACTCCCTGGATTGCCCCAGTGTGACCTGTGCCAGCAGGATGCAGTCAGGAGCCTTGTGTGGTTATATATAGGAAAGAGCTGGTAACAGTCTAAACTTAGATGACTTGTGACATTTAGTACAGCCACTGGAGTGAAAAAGCGTTATTTCTGGACTAAATCTGAATAGAGTTTAAGACTCCTGAGGTTCTCAGTCTCCTAGTCCCTGATTCCCAGCAGCACTGTGCTGATGCCAGGTTTGTGCTGGGGCCAGCTGGCAGGGACAGGGTAATCTACGCAGTGGGAGGAAAATCATCAGAGGCTGAGCTCCCTCAGTGCACACCGGCCCTCTGTTCCCTCTGCAGAGCACCTGGAAGGTATGGCGTCTCCAGCAACTTCCATGCCAGTGAACCTGGTTCATCCCCTCCTGCCACCCTGTAGTGAAGATAGTAGGGCACCAATGTTGGCCCTCCTTGAAACATGGCTGTTGGGACAGAAGAAAAAGGCTCAGGATGCAAATAAAAGCAGATAACATCCCCCTGTCCCTAACAAGGCAAACGGGAGTCTCCCTTCAGAAAGGCTGCTCCCTGGAGCCCATGCACCCCAGAGGAGAGAAGGATGGCTCTGCCCCACCACCCTGTACAGGGGTGCCCAGGGGATGCCCAGTGAGGGGGGCAGATGGTTGTGCTGCTCAGCAGCTGATGGCAGCACCAGTTTGTCACACAGATGCCCCAGCCAGGTGGTCTTGGAGGTGGCCAAGGGGACAGGATAGTTGATGGACCCCCAAGCTTGCCATGGCTACCAGTCTCCTCTTCCTCCTTGCCAAGGTGGACCTGTCCTCTCCCAGCAAAACTGGAACGTTTTCCACAGCCACTTATTTATTAAATCAGCCTTTTTCCCCTCCTCTTTCCACAAGAACAGAACTAGGTCGGCATCCCAGACTCAGTACCCTCCTGACTGCCCACAGCAATGTAAAGAACTCCACACACCACCCTTGGGACTTGCATGTATCCCCGGGATGGGATTCCTTTGCCATTTTGCCCCATGATGTTTGTATGTTTGGCATTTTTTTCTTGCTAAAGGACTCAAAGGCCCCCACAGGTTGGGGCTCCTCTATTATAAGGGGGTGACAGAGAAGGGATAGAGAAGAAATTGATTAAATTGGGAATGATCTTGTCCCCCAGGAAATGACATTGTATGAGGAACAGTAGAAGAGCATCTTTTGCCACAAAGACGTTGTGGCAATCCAAGGTATGAAGAGACATCTGCAGTGACTAAGCCCTTCCACAGCAATGGAACATGCTGTGATTTGTCGCAGGAATCCCCTCTGGCACCAACTGCGAAAGTCAGACACAGCAGAGCCAGGGAATCTCCCTGGGCTGTCCTACAGTAATTAAGGGGAGAGGAGGTTTCACACCAGTGCAGGCAACCGTATGGGAAAGGCACAGCTCATTACCTCTGCAATAATAAACATGAGAGGCACAGATACCTGGGCAAACCTAAAATAACAAACAAATGGGACAGGGCAGTGAGGATTCAGTCAGAAGAACAGTACAGGGTGTCCAGTCCCCAGGACTTAGAGTGCAGTGAGGGTTTGCAGCGGCTTAGCCTGCT
Organism: Bucco capensis; assembly: GCA_013396975.1. Lineage (NCBI taxonomy): Eukaryota > Metazoa > Chordata > Aves > Piciformes > Bucconidae > Bucco > Bucco capensis. The sequence goes on from VWZO01022289.1 coordinate 58,276, forward strand.
CATACAATCAGTAGCTTCAACCTCTGCAAGCACCTTATTTCTCTGCTTCCTGCAAGCTGCCAGCCAGCCAGAGTGGGCTGGGAACTAATGTGGAGCCTTTTAGGCAAGGGGAGATGGGAGCCACAGGAACCCATGTGCTCTGCAGAGCGCTGGTGTGCACTGAAAGCTGCCCAGCTCCCAGCCTGAGTCCAGTGCTTCCTGCAGGACATTTTTCAAGTTCCAAGCACCTGGAACTTGATGCCCTTCACTGTCCTGGCACACACAGTTCCCTACACAAGTAGATATATGACATGGGATGGCTGTAGTAGGACTCCTTCACCTGCTGCTCAGCAGTTGTGTCTAGTTTGGGTCTTTATTTCCCAGTGGGCACCCCATGGATGCCTTGGAAGGATCCCTTTCCTCCACTCTCTGTTATTTTTTACAGCCTTAGTTCCTTCAGCAAACAAGGCTGAAGCAGTCCCTGCTCATGCACTCAATGATCTGTTCCCTAATTTGATACTAACAAGCCAATTTTGACAAACTGAAGGGCAGAGGTCTCTGACACACAAACTTCTGACAGCTCTGGGCAGTTGGTTAGGGACTTTCCCAGTGCCACCAGGAGAGGGAAAGGAAGAGAGCCAGGGCATGCAGCACCTATGCAGTCCCCACTTTGCCTCCTGACTGACTCATGCACGTCCACCTGCAGCCAGGACCGGACACCCAAGTCATCATCTCCAGAGCCCCTGTACCTGCCAGCCCATCCTCACCCAGCAGCTTGTTCATTAACCTCTGTTTTCCACCTCAGACTATCTCATAGCAGGCAGCTCTGGCACCACAGCACCTCTGCTTCTGAGGAGGTGCGGCAGGAGCAACACCAGATTTCCCCAAACGAGTCCCAATTGTGCCTATCTGGAACTCAGGAAGCAGGCTGGAGTTCCTCCTCCCTTGCTGTCAGGATCTGGCCTGCTGCACAGTCAGTTTCTGCCTACTCCCATCTGCCTTGCCAACCTGGCAAATAGGTTTCAAGAAGACTGCTGTTTGCAGAGACAGAGCATGCTTCTTCTCCAAATTTCAGCTACAGGCACAAGGCAAAGGCAGGAAGGCCCTACTCACCATGTCCCCAGCCAAGGGACAGTGGGAAGCAGGAGGTGGGCAGCTCTCACATCTCTGTCGTTTCTCCTCAGTGCTCAGGAGGATGTGACCTCTCAGCAGAGGTCCCAGGCTCACTGACAACACAGAAACATGACATTGCTGACCAAGTCAAGGTTGCCTGGCTGGCCTGGAGGTGAGACCTGTGCTGTAGCCACCTCAAGGGGATGCTGACCTTACAGCCAAAGTAGGTGACTGAACTCAACTCACAGACATTCCATGGCTTCATGTCTGGTCTGTGGTGCCCATGGAGGACCCAGGGAGAGAGGGGCAAGCATCTGGAGATGCTCCTGACACAAGTCAGGACAGAAGGACTGTGCTGGTGATGTCCTAATTCATGTAGACCCCTGAGAGGCAGAAAATAAATATCCATAGCAGAGTGTGGGCTGTCCTCTGCCCTGAAGCTGATGGCTTAGTGCTCTCTTTCTGCTCCAGGCTGGCCAGAGGGAGCTCCCCAGCAGGAGCTATTCCCAACCTTTTCACCCTGCCCCCATGAAGGGACAGAGAGTAGCAAAATACCACTCACAATTTCTGGGAAGCTGCAAATTCCTTCTGTCCAGCTGCCTGCTGACCTTGACAGACATCAACCAGAGCAGCCTGTACACCTTCCTGCACATGGGCCAAAATCCATCCTAGGTGCTTCTGTGCTCCAGATGTTTTGGAGATGTGTGAGGTCCTCACCGAGGGGTTATGTGTGTGTACACATGTGGGTATGGGGCGTGTGAGAACACCACCTCCCTGCTTGCTGATGGAAAAGAGGAGCAGGAAGCTTGTTCCAAATGGCTAGAAAGCTTGAATTTCATAACATGTTTTCATGTGTTTCTGGCAGGAAGGTAGGAAAAGTATCTATTGACAGCTGCTGCTAATGATCATGCTTGTCACTTCCAGAGCCCACTGGTTGATAACTTGCTGTTCTGTTCAAACACCCCAAGACACATGCACCTAAGGACAACCATAGCACAGCCTTGCTGAACATACCTCTTATTATCAGGATTATTAATATTCACAGCATGAGCACTAGCATAAAGCACCACTTAAGCAGGAAGTTGTTGGAGAAAGCCTTAACAGGGACCTCAGTTAAACTTCCAGTGTAGGAATGACAGCAAACATCACTGGTGGAGACCTTGAGAAGTTGCCCAGTCCTTCTTTCACCCCCAAACCCAGCCATCTTTGTTCACCTTTGCTTGTTGCAAGGTGGAAATTAAGGCTTACATTACTCAGGGCTGAAACATTGCTGCTCAGACAGCAGCAAGTATCTCCCACTATACAGCGCAGTGCAACAGTGCACAATGTCTCTGCTCTCCAACAGAAGAGGATTTACTCCCATGATGAAGAGCCACCTTCCACTATTCCCATGAAGCGACTATTCTCAGCTGCAGGACTTGAGTGACCCCCCATCTCATTTTCCAACAGGCTCCCTGTGACTTTGGGCTGTGGTGGCAGCTGTCTTTGTAGGACTGTAGCTTCTATCCCATTGTTGCTTACAGCAGTGTGGCATTTTCTAAACCTAGCTGGGGTGATCTCTGACACCTTGGCTTTCTTTTTGGAAGGAGGGACAACATTCTGAGATCAGACACCTAGGCAGCTGATACTGGCAACAGAGAAGAAAAAAAATTTACAGGAAAGGATCTAAAGGAGAGAGGGAGGGATTTTTCTGCAGTTCCCATTTACTGGGATCCTGAAGTACTAATCCGAGCCAGACCCAGACACTCCCTCCAACCCGTTAACAATTCCCCAGCACAAATAGCTCCACACTTCTTTCTATGGTGGCTCTATTATCTGCTCAGCTTCTTACATCTTCCTGATGGACTTTATATGCACACACTGGCAGAGGCAATGACTCCTGAAATCATTGTTTGTCTTCTTCCCTGTACCCGCCAGAGGGACAGAATCCTCCCATTTCTCCTTCTTCTCCCATTCTTTATGGTACTGGCTCTTGCTGGTCAATGCAAAGCAGCTTCCCTGGGCTCCCTGTGCCTGGGTGAGGAGGAATGTTGGTACTGACCCTGAAAATAGTTTTTGCACTTGCAAATCACATTAGAAATGTATCTATTTTTCTTCAGATTAGGTCTTACACATGAAGTCTGTGCTCAGGTCCTTGGCTGGTAAAAACCCCATTGTGTTATTTCCCACAGCTGGCCTCCCCACTTGTCCCCACTCCAGAGGAGAGAGATGTGCCTGACCTATGCTGAAACCTTGTGAGATGGGCAGGCAAGTTCCTCCCCAGCCTGAACTTGCACCTGTGACCATTATAGGAAAATAAAAATCCCTCCAACAGCCACTATGTTTTCATTCCCAAAATGCAGGCAGGGAAAGGATAATGCATGCAGGGAAGGGATGCAGAGCGAAGTGGATCATCTCATCTCTCGCCCTTTGGCAGCTGGAGAACACAAGTGAGCAAAAGCATTCCTGAGCTCCCCTGAGGCCACTGGGATAAGCCCAGAGAGAAGGGAGGTTTCACTGCCCTAACGAAGAACATCTTGTTTATGTTCCCATAGCAGGCACAGCCCTGAGTGTGGCAGTGAATGACCCCAAGCCCCTTATCGCAGCCCCGCAGGGGTGGACAGTGGAGCCGGCTCAGGCACGATGCCCAGGGCTGGGGTCACTGCTCCGGATCACCACCCCAGTGAAGTCAGGCGGTGATCTCAGGCGGCCGCCCAGCCCAAGACCATCTGGCACCCACAAGGAAAGAAGCAGCCAGGGCTGGAGATGCAGGCTTTGGCTGGTTTCTATACTAGCCCAGGGCGTGGGCTGCCAGAGAGCCAGCTGCAATGTGCCTTGGACTTCCGACAAACTTTTGTGCTTTGGTGGGGACTTGACAGCAGGCCAGTGCAGCCAGTCTGGTGTGGACTGGCAAGGAAGCATGCTGGTGATGCTCACAAGCAATGAGAGACTGGGAGGAGACACCACACACTGAGAAGGACGGAAAAACATCAGCTCTGCTTGGATTGCCACCCCACCTCCTGGAAGTCCTAGCAATGCGCAACAGGCATTTACGACAGATCTGTGTCAAATAACACCCATCTGCTAGCACAGAGGTGTTGGGGCTTCATTGGATGGCTGAACTCCATGTTTAAGTCATTGCAGAAATGCTGCACCCTCCAAATTGTGACCAGCCCCATCATTTGGCTTGGGCACCAGTTTTAGCGTAGAATGATGTATCTCTGGAGGTTCCAGTTTCTCCTCCTGTGACATCAATGGTCTCACTTATGCCTCCAAAGATCTGAAGTTAAGAAAGACAAATCCCACTACCTCTTCTGTACTGGTACCCTTGCAGCCTGTGGTGCAGCTGTCAGAGCAGCAGTGCCAAACTGTTCTACAGTCACAGGAGCAGTGGTAAGAAAACCCAGGCCCTATTTCTTTCACTGGCAATTAGGTACCTCAACAGCTGCTGAAGGCAGAAAATCACCTTTGTGATTTGCAGAGTGTGGAAGAAAGTCCTTAGTAGACAAAGTATCATGAAACACCCACAAAAACACCTACTGCCCCACCTTGCTCAGTCCCCTATAATAGACATTTGATCAGAGTCCAAATGGCCCAAAAGCCACACAAACCTTTCAGAGGAGAGCTCAGCAGTACCTCAGCACCTCAAAACCCTGTGACAGCATAGCAAAAGTTGCTGGATTTCACCAAGTCCAGAGAAGAGATGGAAAAGTAGCCAGATGGCTGTAATGATAACACTTATCTCCATTTTATTAAGCCAAGGCCCAGTAGGGTGCTTGAGAACAGCTCAGGAATACCTGAAGAGCCTTGGATAGCAGGGATGGATGGCAGAGGGATGTACTATAATGTGTGTTGTTTTTTTGGTTTTGTTTTTGGGGTTTTTTTTAAGTTATTGTTTGGGCTTCGCTGAACTAGCCTGGAAGACCAGCTCTTTCTCAGGAGAATTTTGTCTCCTCAGCAGAAACCTGCAGATGCAGATTCTGCTGCATCAGCCAGGGCTCACCTGCAGAGCGTGAATATCAGGTGCTTAGGCTGCCCCCAGGTTCACAGAGGATTCATGGGAAAGGGAGATCACCGTCCTGATGACCTCAGTGTCCTAATAGAGAGCTGGATGGGGGAGAAATGCAGTTCAGCATGTGGGAAAACAGCTCTCAGGGGAACCAGTTCATGTTTTGGTCTGCTCTGGAAGCGAAGAGCCTATCTGTAGGAACGGATCTCTGGGTCAGCACCACTTCTCCGCAAGTGCTGTGAAGGTGGGAGAAGTGTGCATATAGGAACTTGAACTGTAAGGAAAGAATTTGTGTGGCTGTGTGCCAGATACTTTCCTGAGCTGCTCTTCCTTGCTGCAGCCATAAAATAAACTCCCTGGGAGCCACTGCCTGAAGTAAGGAGAAAAGCAGGTTTAGAGATGGGGAGCCCTCTGATGTAAGCTCCTTCCCTATGCGTTGCTAGCTGTAGTTCAGCAGGCTCCAAGCATCTCTGCTGTGCTGGAAGAGACAAGCTTCAGCATTAGGTGGAGGGCTGAGCTGGTTCTGAGCTAGGATGTACAAGCAAGGACTGGGGTTCACTGTTTGCTTTCATCTGTTTTTTTTTTCCAGAAAGCTCCTAAATCTGGCTATGATGTTCTCAACAGAGGCTTGGAAGCTAGCAATGCATATACAGGACACACCATGTTCGGGTGAAGGTCTGAGCCTGTGGTGGACAGGCAGTATGATCAGAGACTTGGGGACCCCAGCAACAACATTTTCAGTGCAAGAAGGAAACCAAAAGGTCTAACCAGTAAAAGAGCTGGGAAACTTTCCAGAGTTTTTCCCTCCGGAAAGATGATGAACAAGCATTCATCTCATTACAATTAAATGACACTGACGTGCGCCATCTTGCAAAACTGCAGGCACTTTTTTTTCTAGATAGCTGCTTGTATCGGCCTGACACTTCCTGAACAAAGTTATCTTCCAGGGAACCGAACTGGCAAGTGGAGGAGAAGGAAGTATTTCACGATTAGATTTACATCAAGAAGCTCCTGTTGCTGATGTAGTGATGATAAAAAGATACAACGTATTTCCTTCATATCATCTGAAGACTACAGATGTTCCCTGTTCCATATGCTGGAACTGCAGAAGAAGTGAGACCTAAACTGAAGAATTACCCAGAGAAAACTAAACAAATCATCTTTCAGTACTATAGTGAGCAAGACCTATTTTTCCTTCCTGGAAAGGATGAAATCGTTCAGTCTTTCTTGTGTCTTTTCCAGCAAAGCCACCCTAGTGGCAGATTCCATCTGCTGTAATCAAGGTGGTATAAAGCCCAGCAGGCTACCAGGGAACTAAGAGCAGAAAAGGGCAAAGAAGGAAAACTCAGGGAAGAAGGCTGCATGACAGTCTCTGCCTAAATGACAGTAAAAGTGAGGAGAATCTAAAGCAGCTCTGACAAGCTTAATTTAATTTTTACCAGCAGTTTCTCCCTGGAGTTTATGTGTGGCAAAAACACAAGAAAACTCTTCCTAGAAAAAAACCCCTACTTTCAGGTCTTTAAATGAAGACAAGGAGGTGTGAACTGCTCATCTGGCCACCAGGTGTAAAGGGATCACCTGAAAAAAATCTTGCTATGTCTTTAGGAATGAAGGAGGTGGGATGGGTTGGAAGATAAGCCAAAGAGAATCCATCCACTATCATTATTATATGAGAAAGAAGGGGACAAGGAAGAATTTTTCAGATGAAGGTAGCTCAACAGCAGCAATGGAGGAAAAAACTATGGAGGAAGAGTAGGTAGCTTTGCTCCCTTGGATTGTGTGGGGCAGGTCTCCAAAACCCTGCTGAAGGTGGATACCAATACACATAAGATGTCAAGAAATGTGGACTTCAAAGCAAGCTGCTACCAGGATGCTGATACTATTTTGATGACTGAAAATCAAATGTGACAGATCATAGTAGAGCCAGGTGCTAAGAAGACCTTAGAAAGAGAATCATAACAAGAAAGAGTGTTGCTGGCACCCATCAGAAGCTGGGATATCACTGTGGATATTGTAGCATTTTACCCTGAGAATAATGTGCAATTAAGAGAAAACCTCTATATTAAAATAGGAGATAATCCCTAGAAGAGTATGTCCTACCAGAGATGTAGCCGATATAGTTTATGCTAAGCTCTCTGGCCTGCTTATGGATGAAAGTGGATTTTGCCTTTCTGTCAGGATTTTTATTCTGATCTAGTTTTATACTGAACAGAACTTTTTACAACTGGCCTACGGGAACTGAATCTGGGAGAGGCCACTCCTACTAGAGGCTGGCCGTCTCCCTCACAAGAGCCATCCTCACTTAATGTTACTGAATGTCTCTGTCAGCATAAATAGCAGCCAGCAACTAGAAGAGCCAAGAAAGCTCTTGGAGAGGTGAAGACACATCAGGTGGAGTCTGGAGATACACCTGTGTCGAGTGCTGGATGAGAACTAGTCCAACACCACAAATATTTCAGGTATGCAGCTGTGATTGAACCCTCCAGCCTAGCCTGGATTAATTTCTAGTCCTTCAGCCTGACTCTCACAGCTCTGCCTTAAACCAGATGGAAAAAATCTGTGAGATCACCCACTGCTAACCTCTGTGTCAGCAACAGATGACACATTGTCACATGTACCATCCAAACTGACTTTTATGAGCTCCAAGTGATGAGATTTTCACCTCTGCCCTCAGGACTCCCTTCTCTTTCTCAATGGCTCCTTCTCTCAAAAAGCCTTCACCTGGAGCAGGCCTGGCCATTATTTAATCTCTCAGCCCACCTAAGTAGTACCACAAAAAAGTACCACAAGTTTGAGGCTCATATGGACAATATTGCTAAGCAGAAACTTTTCCAAGCTTAATCCTAACAGATGACTCTTGCTTCTCCTAGCCATTTCCCTTCCTGCACTGCACCACTGCATACACTAACTAATTCCCTTTGGTCCAAGATGAGGCAAAGATGCTTTTCAATGTTAAAATTATCACAGATCCCTTGATGGAGCAAAGGGTGCAAACCTCCATTCTGTGGTCTGAAACTCCAAGACAACTGATGTCTCTTTGCTAAAGGTCTGGAGTCTTTCTGGATTGGTAAAATCCCTGTTGCACTTTGTTGGTTTTCCTGCAACCTCAAGCTGCCTCTGCTACAGCAAAACCAAATAACTGAACACTGAAATGGATATGAAACGATGCAGTAAAATTTCACCTACTTCTGCTGTTTCTTCAGGAAAGCAGCAGTGATGAGTAAAAGCAAAGTGACTGTCACTTTGTGTTTAGAATTTATTAAGATGTATTAACACATGTGGCCAAGGCAGCACCATATTCGACTGCTGGACAGGTGTTAAGACCTGCAGTCCATCCTTAATAAAACTTTTTTCTTCACCAGCATCTCCTTTAAATTAAGAAGTGAAAGCCAGGTTCCATAGTTATTCACTGGCTTATTTAATTACTAGATGTTCATCATCACCAAAGCATAACATCTGATTTCTTAAGCATGAATAACAAATAGGTCTTTTGATTTAATTGTCTGCTGAGGATGAATCCCATCTGAATTTGGATAAAGACAGTATTTCTACTGATTTTCTATAAAAAGAATGATGACTACTCACCAACTTTGTCCCCAAAGTTACCTTTAAGATACATTCCCTTTCTGTTTAGACAAGAGATCATTTCTGTAAGTATCTGTCAGGATTACCTTCTTGCCCTTAAACAGCAACCAGACCAGTTATCTCTATCTGTGAGCCAGCTGTGTCCATCCAAGAAGCAAACAAACCCAACTGCAGTAACAGCCCTCAAGGCAGGCAGCTGCGAAGAGCTTTCCATCCTCTTTGGCCTCACAGTCCTACAAGGACTGAGGTAGCTGACTCCCATGAAAGGGATTAGATGCTTGAAAGGCTATGAGGCTCTGGGCCTAGCAAAAGGTGCTCAGCATCTTGCAGGGTCAAGCCATGCCACACTAATAGGGAATGATGTGCCAGTTTGCTGTGTGTGTGGGTACTGACACTCCATTTCCACATTCTGAGTGAAAGAGGGAGTACCAGAAGGGTGGAGGCACAGGGAAAAATTACAGGGTATCAGAAAGGTCTGGAGAATGAGAGCAATAAGGAGGGCAAGGTGTCACGTAGACACACAAGAAGTGCCCACTGACTCCACCATCAAAAATTTAAGATGCCTCCTCAAGGTTTCGCCTGTGTCCTGGCAGCCATGGAGCTTTGGACCTTCCTGAAAGCACAGCTAAAGGCAAGTGTGATCTTCCAGCTAGAAACTGATGTTTAAAAGACATGGACTGATGCGCAGTTAGTGCACTTGTGCTGCAAACATCACAGACAGGAGATCCACCAAAACACGCTGAGAAATGGCATCCTTAAAGGCAAATTTGCCCACATCAAACCAATAAGAGTCCTAATTTTCTGCAAATACATTATGCTGGCTTCTGCTAAGATTAACTGTGAGCCGTGGATTGACATAAACACTAAGGGGTCCCCTCATATCACTAGCATCAAAGAGCCAACTCAAAAACATCTTGCCGAGAGTTGCCTTGGCTACAGAAAGTGTTTTGTGGAGGTTGAGTGGTGAGAAGATGGGGGATTTCACTCCTTCATTACAGATGCAATGTGACCCTTCCCAGATGGGCAGAGGCATCAAGGATGACACATGCCCAGTGATCTCAAATGGGCAGCCTCAGGGGCCAGACGTACTGGCACAGCTGCTACCCCACTGTGTGACCCACAGGTAGCCCTGCACATCACCCTAAGGGGACTCTGCATGGAAGCTCTCACTGAACGGCCCTGGGGATTCCAGGTCTTAGAGGACTGCAGCACATAGGCAAGGGTTCCCTCTCCTCATCATTCCTCTCCTCATGCTTTTGGCTACACCTGACCTGAAGATAAACAGGTATCTGTCTTTTCACCTGTAAAAGATCTCCTTACAAATGTCTAGGTAGTTATGCTGGCTGCCGGTGAGTTCACCCAGGCCAAACTCTTTGGATTATCTTTGGCCTCTGCATGCACCATGTCTTCAAATTCTGCTGCTTCCTCCTCCTCAGTGCTGGAAGTTGTTTCTCCTGCCCTCAGCTTGCTGCATTTCAGCAAGTTTGCCATCTTTTCCCAATTCAGTTCTTCTTTCCCACTTTCCCAAAGGCCAACTGTTGCTACCTGAGCAAAGACAAGTTTGCAGGGTCCCAGCACACTCAGTGTCCCTGGTGCTGTCTCCTCTACCAATACCACCAGGCACCACTGCCCCAGCACAGGTCCTCCAGCCCTAGTGAATGGCAGGAGGACCAACTGCCCTCTGCAAGCCACAACCTCTCCATACCTTCACTGAGATATTTCTCAGGGTATTTAACTGATGTAGACTTAATCCATCCAGAATATAAAACCCACCTCCCAGCATGGAGGGTGAGTTTGGATCCACACAGCTGACTGGGAGGGATATCTTGCTTCTATCTCCTTCCTTGTCTCCTGTTTGTTACATGTTTGCCTGGCTGTACCTCATTTCTCAGCCCTTAGTGGGAGGATAGGGCAAGCTGGTCTGTTTGTCAATATCTGATCTTGACAGCAAAATCCCAATGTGCCAGTCATAAGCAGAACCACAGCACCTAAGTGAGGTTTGTGTGTGCTGCCTGGAAACCATTCTGCCCCCGAGACGAAAATGCTCTGCGTGTGTGTGTGTGTTTGCACACATGAAATGTTGGTGTAGGCATGCATGGGCATGGGAAGACAGGTACCTGGGTGAGTACGCTCACATGCTTATCTTCCTTCTGCATATTATTCTGCTGCTCTGCAGCCCACAAGGGGCAGGTGTGTTCCCGCCAAATTCTGCTTTTATTTATGTCCGGTCTTGAATTTGCACTACTAATGCTTGGTTGAAAAAATAGGCAGGATTTGCTGTGCCATGGACCCTTTCATCTCTCCCCTGTGAAACACAGGTGAAACAAGATGTAACTTTTCTCAGCGGCTCACCACTGAGCAGAGGAGCATGAGCCCTGGAGGGGTTGAGGTTTCCACCCCCCTTTCCATACCCCTACCACGCTTTCCAGTTTGGGTGAAGAGTGCTGGGAACTGCCCCTGCTGTAACAGCTCTGGAAGCTGCCCTTAGATCTGCAACAAATTTTGATCCAGAGTAGATAGATAAAACTTCCAATAGACATTAGGAGGAAGAAGAGCACTGCATTCCGTGTGAGGCAGCTCCCACTCGCTGCTTCTCCTCTCCTTCCTCCACAGATGTCCTGACACATGTGTGCCAAACTACACAGCCAAAGGAAACTAGGGGCTGTCCCAAAGCTGGCACAAGACATACTGGAGCTCTCCTACACTTCTCTTCCGAGCCTGACAGAACACCTCTCACCTCACAGTTATGCAAACACTTCCAGTCACATACAACTGTGCTCATGCCACTGACATGCCAAAGCCATGACAGTCATCTGGGCACAGGATGCCAATGCTTAAATATCGACGCCAGGAGGCACATAGACTTCTCTCAGCATCCCTCAGGTTTGGAGCAGCTCCCATTTAAGACCAGCCCTTGTTCTCCACTGAAGCAGTGCAGGCTCTGGAGGGGCTCCCTTCATCCACCTGGAGCAGGTCCAGGGCTGACAGCGTGGCGTGGCAGTGTGAGACGAGTTCTATCACTCATGCATGCATGCTTGCACGCACAGAGACACATCTTTTCTCTGGTGAATTTTGCTGGCACCCAGCAGGAATTTCATTTGTATCAACTACTTAATATTCTTGCTCCTTCCTTTAGAAACCAGGCTGCTGAAAAATATTTTCAGCCAAGGCCCCTCCTTTCCTGTTTGAACCACCCTATCCCTCCCTCCTCCAAACACACACACCGCAGAAACCTGGCTCCCTTGCCAGCACCTGATGGATTTCACCCTCCTTTTTTTTTTTTCTTTTTAAAATATATTCTTATTGTTGTTGAAACGTCAGATCAAAAGAAAAATGGAGAAATTCCTGTTTTGGATCTGAGACTTTGCAGGCCTGCTGCTGCTAGCTTTCACCTTGATAACTTGGGAGCTGCTTCACACAAAGGACTGCTGCTTAGCACCAGCCGGGTCCCTCCCCAAGTGACACATGTTTGCAAGCTGGTGTGTCCCAAGTGCCCTGCTCCCACGACCTCTGCCTGAACCCTCACCCTCTCCCTGGACCTTGATGCGGGGCTGCCCATCTGCCCCACCACAACCCCATTGCTCACCCCTGAAGCCCCGAATGGGGAGCAGAAGAGCCCAGGAAGGAGAAACGAGGGAGGGGGAGGAACGTGTTGGAGAGTGTAAAAGGACTGCACCGATCACGAGCTGCAGGAAACTTGGGCTCGGCAGCACTCCTCCTCCGCCTACTTACAGATGACGCAGCAAAGACGATTTTCTTAGGGCTAATTCAGTACACCCCCTCCCCCTTCCCCTTCTGGTTATCATTGGCTCACGGTTTCATGAGGAAACTTGCCAAGTCTTGCTTGCTTTCTAGAAAGAGAGCAGGAATGAGAGAGGAGAAGGAAACATTTGACAACCTTTGTTTTTCCATAAGCCTTTTTTAGGGCAGCAGGCTCCAATCTGTGCCCTCCACTCCCCAGTTCTCAGCCTGAGCTTGCTGTCTCAGCAGAAGGAAGTCTGGTGGGAGCATGGGGGAGAAAAATGGAAAGATGTGGTCTATTTCAAAGGCAACCTAAACAAAACAGAGAAAACCCAGAATCCTGCAGCCTGTTCCATAAATGAAATTCATTCACTTTTTTTTTTTTTAACCAGGAACAGTCAATTATGTCCATAACATTTGGCTTTCAGTGGACAACAGTGTCTGACTGTTGTGCCAGGAAGGGCTTACAGGGACTGTTCCATCAGTACCTACACATCTGTCTACTTAAAATGAGTCTTACCAAAGCCCTTTAATCCCACACTTCCTTTCATTTCTGACCTCTCAGCAGACCAGGAGCACATTCTGCCAAGTAGCTCCAGCACTTTTCAGTATTGCTGTGCCCAGCCCACAGATGAGGAAACTGAGGCACAGTACCCAGGAGCATCTTGTCCTCAGGCAAGACATCTGGTTTACAGGAGAGCCAAGCCTGGCCTCTCAGGCTCAGGCTCTTGCAATACCACTTACTGTGCTTCCACCTTGACTGTAAGGAGGAAAGCATCTGTGATTTTAAACTCAGCCAGTGCAAGAGCAGAAATAGATAGAAATGCAGTTTGATCTAGTCCCTCATGCTGTGATATAGTTTATTTTGCACAGTGCTGATTCTTTCTCAGTGGTTTGCTGCTCAGGGCCAATTTTGGTCATTGACAGATGGGAGAGCCAGGCCAGCTTCCCTAGCACATGGTCCCTGAACTGCTGGCCAAACTGGCAGAGGCCAGAAAGTTCAAGTCAAACTTCATTTCTTTCCTTGTCCTGTTGCTTAGAAACACGCCTATGAAAATATACTTTGTTCTCACATGCTACCAGTCGAATGCCAAGAGAGTGTTTTCCCTCTCCTGTCCTCAGGAATTTCTGATTTATTTTTTATTTCTTTTTTGCAATCACGCAAATCTCAAGAGGAGCCTGCCAGTCTCCCATGGCTTCTTGCAGCAGCCTTTCCAATCCAGACTCACCACCCAGCTGTGACAAAACCTATCAAAAAGAGCCCCCTGCGGCTCCTTTTTGGACTCCAGGAGTCCAAACTGGAAGTGCAGGTAGCGCCAGGAGGTTGATTTTGCAACAAACCTGTAACCTCTTCCCTATCTTCCTTGTTCATTCAGTGGATGCTCCCCATCCCAAGGAAACCAAAAGCAGTGATATTACAAGGAGACTGGCCAAAGCTTTTATGCAAAGCACCTGCTACAGGACCAGTTTCCTTGGGAAGAGAGGCAGGTGGAACAAGCGGAGATTGATGCTAAGAGCCAACTGCCAAAGCTTTTTTGGGTTCCTTTGGTCTGCATGGGAGACCCTTGCCACGGGCATGACGATTGGCCCTGCTCTCCCAGCCACTGCTGGGTTTCAGTTGTATGGCTTAGCCTTTGCAGCCATACTGCCTGTCCTCGGCCGTGCACACACACACAGAGTAAATAAACACCAGGGGTGACATGCTCAGGGATATTTCACATAGCTCCACTGCCAGTGCCTTTTTGCCTGGCTTTCAGGGCTTCATGCTTGCTTTTAATAAAACGTATTCTTTCTGATCATTAGCAACATCATCATCACTTCTTGCAGTTGCAGATTCCCTGGTTCTAATGCACCTGCTTTCCACAAGGAGAAAGCACGAGGCTGAGCAACAAACCTATGCGTGGTTTGAGGACTTTGGGAATGGGGCAGATGGTTCCCCGCCCTCCCCCGTATCTCAAGCTGCAGAGGCCACCTCAGGCCTGAGAGCAAGGTGTGTGAGAGAGTGAAGATAGGGATGCAGAAAACACACAAAGGATTCAACTAAGGAAGGACTGGGATGCAGCTGTCACTACGATGGTTTTGCTGGAAGGTGGGGGAAGAAAAGCTTTCCATTGGAGATGGGACAACCCAGAGATGATGACAGAAGGCAGGATAAGGGAGGCTGTGAGATGATGCAACAGGAGGTTCAATCACGCCATGGATGGAAAGAAGGATGAGAAAAGCAGTATGGGGCATGGAAGAACAGCTAGGGGGTGGAAGAGTACCTGCAAAGATGGAAAAGCAGCTGGAGTGTGTGTCTGTATGAAAGCAGTTGGAAATATGGAAAAGTAACTGCAAGGGTGGAAAAGCAACAGGGAGATGCGAGAGCAGCCAGGGGAAGTGGCCGTGGTGGAGAAGCAGCTGGAAAAGATGGAAAAGCAACTCGGGGCTTGGAAAAGCTGCCGGTGGAAGGGATGGGGAAGGAATGGAGTAATACCTGGAAAGATGAAAAAGCAGCCCGGGTGTTTGCATGTGTGTGTGAGAGAGAAAAATCAGGTAGAAATATGTAAAAGTAGCCAGAAAGATGAAAAAGCAGCTGCTGGTGGTGGAAGGGACTGGAAGAATGGAAGAGCAGCTGGGAAGGCAGAAAAGCACACAAGAGAGGAAGGATAGAAGCGCAGCTGAGGGGAGGTGGGGATGGAAAAGCGGGCAGAAAGATGGAAAGTAGTCCGGAAAGAAGAAAAGCAAAACGGGACGCATGGAAGAGCACCTGGGAAGACAGAAAAGCTGCCGGAAGGATAGGAAAGCAGCCGGGGCGGGGGGAAGGGGGGCAGGGAAGAGCAGCTAGTGGGAGGGAGCAGAAAAGCAAGCGGAAAGACGGAAAAGGCGTCGAAAAGGCGGAAAAACAAACGGAGGGGCAAAGAAGAGCACCCGGAAAGAGGGAAAACGCAGCCGGGAGATGGTAGTGGGGTGCAAAAAGCAGGCGGAAAGATGAAAAAGATGCCGGCAAGACGGAAAAGCATGCGGGAAGACGAGGATGGGGAGAAGTAGGGGTCACTCACCGGCCTTGGCTTGCTCGCGGTAGCTCTTCTCGCTGAGGCAGACGGCGGTGCCGTGGAGCAGAGCGTGCAGCGGCTTCTCCTCTCCCTGGCGCGGCAGGCAGCGGAGACCGCGGGCACAGCGCTCGGTGTAGACGCCGCAGGGCTGCCCGGCGGGCAGGGCGCAGGTGAGGCAGCAGCCGCAGCCCGGCTCCTTCACCAGCTCGCAGCCCAGCGGCGGCGGCGGGCAGAGCGACAGCGCTTTACCGTCGCAGGGCTCGCACTGCACGAAGGAGCCCAGGCACCGCGACAGTCCCGGGCAGGCGCCCAGCAGCACCAGGAGCCGCAGCAGCATCGCGGAGACGATGCTGCGGGACGAGGCGCGGGGGACTGACGGGGGCGGGGGGCGGGCGGTGCTTGCTTCCCGCTCACCCCTTCGGGGGCCGAAAAAGAATAAAAATTAAAAAAAAAAAAGAATCAAAATGGCAAAGGGGCGGAAAGTGCAGCCCCTGCTTGCTGGCGCCCCGTTCTGGGGGTGCGAGACCCTCCTGCTTTTCTTTTGGCGTTGGGAGAGGGGGACGCGTCTAGGTTTGCTTTTTATCTTTCGGGGTTTTCCCTTTTTCTTTCAGCTTTTTCTTCCCTTAAAAGGGGGGATTCGCTTCGCGATCCGCGGGAACCCAAAAAGAGAGAAGGAAGGGAGAAAGGGAGAAAAGGCTGCAGAGGCTGCACAACCTACAGGTTGCAGGAGGAGGGTAGGGGAGCAGGGGGGTTGGGGAGGTGGGACGGCGATTGCACACACTCACGCACACGCACGCTCTTCCCAAAGGGCTGGGAGGAGGCAGGTTACGAAGGGAGCAAAGTTCCTTGGAAACCAGCGTCCTTCTATTAATGCATCAAAGCAGTCAGGGTGGGAGGGAGAGGGAGGACCGTAGGAGAAAGAAGAGGGGATGCAAAGCTCCCCTTCCCTCTCTTCTTCTGCGGGAGAAAAAAAACCCTCTCCCGACGAAGCGAGCTGCTGGGCAGCTTGGTATGAAGCAAAGTTATGTTACGATCGGCTCTGTTAAACCCTACCGCTTTCCTCTTCCACGATTTGCAAAGGCAAAAAAAGAGCAGAACAAAAAAAGCCCCCCCAAAAAAGGCAAAAACAAAAAAAGAGAAAAAAAGGTTTTCTGCAAAGTTGAAGTGTCTTGTTGCAAAGTCTGCTGAGGAACGGTAAAAAAAAAAAAAAAAAA
>VWZO01022295.1:6426-30881 GCA_013396975.1 Bucco capensis
CTTGGGGATGAGTGGCTGGAAAGCTGCCCAGCAGAGAAAGACCTGGGGGTGCTGGTGGACAGATGACTGAATATGAGCTAGCAGTGTGCCCAGGTGGCCAAGAAGGCCAGCAGGATCCTGGCTTATATCAGGAATAGTGTGGTGAGCAGGAGAAGGGAGGTTATCGTGCCCTTGTACTCGGCACTTGTGAAGCCTCATCTGGAGTACTGTGTTCAATTCTGGGACCCTCAGAACCTACATCTACAATGCTACAACACGTAGATGTGGTGCTCCAGGACACGCCCTAGTGGCAGGGGTTGTGTGGTTTGTGGGGTTTTTTTGTTTTGTTTTGGTTTTTTTTTGGTTGAGGTTTTTTTTGTTTGGTTGGTTGGTTGGGTTTTTTTTGGTTGGACTCGGTGATCTGAGAGGTCATTTCCAGCCATGAATGTTTTGTGATTCTGTGATTAATCATCACCTCACTTCTGCTTGCATTACTTCAGTTGAAATAAAAGGCACAACGCTATCATCCATTTTTCTCTGGTACCAAGTAAATTTAGAAAGCCCTGTAGTGAGTCAGACAAAAGTAAATTCATAATACTTATAGTTACTGGTGTACATTCAGCACTTTGTGGGTCCTGTGAAATACATTCACAGAAGTACTAATGTCAATGTTTTAATTACTGCAATATCTGATGTAGCAGTAGTCACATAGTAGAATTTTTAATTTAACCTAATGTTGCTGGCTCAGGAAATGTCCTGATTATCTGGGCTTGGCAGATTATGTCAAAGCTTCTTGAATGTTTACACAAGTTTTCTATTACTTTTTCGAAAAATTGATAAAAACCAACAGTGTGCAAGTAGCCTAGAATATGAAGGACAGAGAAAAAGCTAAGTCATTATAGTAGAGTAAAACATCATTTGGAGGCAGGACTAATTAATGTGGAAGTTTTGCCACACTCAGAACCTGAGTTACCTTTGTCTAAAAAGATGTCATCTGCTCATAATTAGGTCAGGGATACCTAACTAGTGTTGTATTACAACCTGTAATCCTATCTCATTTTCATCCCATGCACTACATCTGGAATCCCTCTGAAAACTAGGATACATGGTCTTTAATGTGTAAACAAATCTGAAGACTTGCAATGTCAATGAACCTCAATATAGTTGAAGCAGCTTGTCACTGCCAACGTATTTCCAAGATCTTATCTCCTTTTTTTCAGCTAACCATTTGCATGTTCAGCTTTTTGTGTAAATACCCAGTTATACATGAAGAAGTACATGTTAAGAAACAGGACTGCTTAGTCACATAAAACATTTGCAAATAGCTTTTCTAAAAAGAAAAGGGGGGGGGAATGCAGATTAATCCAATTTGTTGTTAAGACTGATCCTAGGATAAGCCTTTAATATCTGGAAGTCTGTATAGTATGCAGCTTACAATTTAGACTGCCTTCATTTTTACTTCTAAGACTGTCTTCTTCCAACAAAATTGAGGAATGTTCCTCTGCTGTTAGGCCAGTCACTACTTTTGTAGCAGGAATAATGTTGTAACAATATATTTTAGGCAGAGGAAATTTCTTTGCAAATTAACATTTCATTTCCTATCTAGACATGCAGAGCTACTGAAGTCAATACCTTCTCCCTTTCTTGGGGGGGGTGGGGTAAAAAACAGTTTCATTTCTACTGATGTAGAGTCCTATATCTAACTCTGTAGCTATCTAGAAAAGTTTCTTTAATCTCCAGTACATATAGATGAGCTTAGCTTAAGTTTTCCTGTAAAGAAAATCTTGATAAGAATGACAGAGGGCAGAGTTGCACAGTCCCTAAAAGCCCAGTGTCCAAGACCAGTCAAGGGAGGTACTGTAAAAGCAGTGCAGTTTTCTCCCCTCCATACACACACAAACTAGACTGCCATGCTTCAAACTACAGTGGAGAGTTGGGAGGGCTTAAAAATGTGCCAGAAAAAATTGTGGTCTTTTTATTTCTGCATGCTCCAGATCAGTAACTCAGCGCAATGCAGCTGAAATACTGAGGTACAGGAGAAAAGAGACAATGTTACAAGGTGTTGAAATATCTTAAGCCTTCATCTCTAAAAGGCTGCTGCAGTGAGAAGTGATCTGAAAAACCTAAGATCAAAGAATTCAGGAGGCATAAAAGGGTCTCAAAAGGGAAGATCAGACATACATACATACTGACATACATTTATGTGGCATCCAAAGGTTAGTCACATAGCAGTCACAAGGAGGGAATATACACTTGGACAGGAAAACAGGCTCCTTAGAAAAACATTAAAAAAAAGTTGATTTCTCCTTTCATTTTTGGATTAGAAAATCTAATTCAAATTCCTCACTAAATTATTGCATTACACTTTTTACATAACTTTAGTCATTCCTAAGAAATTCCTCATATGGAAGATGTCTTTGAAGTAAGAGCAGCAAAAATCTACACATATACAGATAGGAAATACAGAAACATTTTTCCCTCCCTGAACTGTTTTAATCAAACATTAATATTCTCAACTTAAAAATGAGTTTCCTCTATTCATGTAAGTTTTTGTGTGTAATATTTATTACTCATTTGAATACTCTTAAGTTTTGCAATATTATTTTGCCAGATGTACTTCTGAGATATCCCTATTTTTCAATTAGTTTCCCTTTTATTTTACTTATTCAAGTAAAGAAGCATTAAAGAAGAATTAAATTATTTAAGAAGAATTAAAATTAAATAGAAACACATTTTTATATTGCATTAAACAAAGACTTCATCACTTATTCAGCAGTGCTTTGTCCTAACTTCAACACTAAAAACAATAATGTTATCCATGTGATAAATGGAATAGACTCATAAAAGCAGTTATAGTAGATATTCACTAAAATATAGTTTAAAAACTATGCACTGAAAGCTATAGAAATTGATATCGTCGTCGTCATCATCGTGGCTAGGCTTCATGAATGAAGATCCAGGGAGGGCTCTATCCACGCTCCTCATCAGCGCCTTTTACAAGACTTTTACAAGGATAGCAGATAGCACCCGCGAGCCTGTGCAATGGATTTTTTTTAGGTGAGACACAGCATGCTCAGAGCTGGACCCACCCTTTAGTCCTAAGTTTCATCTGCCAGGGCCTAGCAAGCTTGGATGCTGGCAGCAAAGTCCTTAGGACGGAAGTTTAACCTCTTAGATGGAAGGCCTTACAAGGCTAAACGAGCTCCATCTGCCCAGGTTTGGAATCAGAGTTGTCCTTCTCCTAGGATGACTTCCAGAAGGCTAATGAGAGATTGATATAAACATCAAATATTAAAGCATTCACTGGTAACATCCTAACTTGCTTGCTAGTTCAATAAAAACAATTACAGATGAACTTCTGAGTTTTAAGGAAATAGACACCCTTTTTTGTGATTTTATCAATCAATAATATTTTGCCTAGAAGAGAGCTATAGCATAACCATATATATATATGGGTATATATATGATATTCAGGAATTGTCAGTTAAGTTTTGAATAGGTATCATTTTTAAGTGAAGCTTTATTATTTTAAAAAGTTGAAGGGACACACACAACTCAATGTTTTTGGCCCTTATAGTTGACAATCCAATTTCTAAGCAGTGAATCTAGACTTGTGATTCTATAGATGTCATGACATCTCCAAACATGAACACTCAGCTAAAAGTATCTTAATAGCATCTACCAGAAAACTGGTCAATAAGAAGAGGAAAAGTGGATCAAGATTGTAATAGCCAGCCTACTCATTAGGAACAAGCTTAAGGTAGGCAAGGATAATCTAGCTACATTGTGAGCTTGCTTGTCTGTCAGATACTTGCTACTTCACTCCTGAGCTCCTGCATAGAGAGATCAAAATACTTTCTTAGAGGAGGAAGCATAGATGCAGTTGAATTGATGGATCTTTCCAAGACCTGCTTCCCACAAGCAGCAGAAATGCAAAAAATACTACCAGAGCTCTCCCTGTTAGTATGCACAGTCAACCCTGCTTTTCTGTTCCAGAGGATGCTTGTCCTGTCCATACTGGACATTCCTGAGGCTTGTTCACTCCCTGGTGCATTTGTGAAGACAGCTTTTACTTTTCTATGAAAGAGAGAGTGCATGATTTAACATCTGCCTTTAGGAGTTTCATCTGTTAGATCAATGTCCTAGGTTGAAGCTCCAGTGAAGAATGTTATAAGAAGGGAAGGGAAATCAATGGAGGTATACAAGTTGTAAAGGATTTGCTTAATTAGGACTATATAGGTTTGCAATTTGTGGAATTAAGCTCCAGTTGATTCACAGTCCACTCCATTTTCTTGCATTTTTTTTTCATTTTGGCATACATTCATTATACAGAAGACATTTCAACCAACGAGAAAGTGTATGTTTATTACCTACCTGTCTTTTCTTCCTGTAATTCAAGCTTTGTCTTTACTAAGAATCTGTTTATTATCTTTGCACAATTTATCAATAAAGGAATATTTTCCTGCATGTCAAATCAGATATTACCCTGACAGCAAATGGTCTACTTATTTTATGCTTATGCAATCTTCTGAAGGTTTGATATTACTACTAATGCAAGACTCCAGATCTCACTTAACTATCCTCTGCAGATGTAATTAAGTACTTCCAAATGTTTTGCTTAATTGCATTCCTTAATGTTCTGAGTGATGTTTTTCTCTTTTCCTTCAGTTACGAATTGCATTTATAGCTTCCAGTAATCCCATTTATCATTGCAATTTGCTTAGCTTGAAATGTGCTACATGAATTAGTTCTTTTCAAGTCTTTTGGAAAGAAATGTCTGGAGATCATTAATTCTATATGGGCAATTTATTATTGCTTAAGAGAATTACATATTGCAGTCTGTTGCTCTTTTTTTATAAACTTCTTTCAGTATTTCCCTGTGTAAAAATTATCTTACATGATCACCTTTCATAAAATCTCCCTGGTGAGTAACATTATAATTTTTTATGGTTATAAAAGGCTCCCAAGCATTCAACAGCCAATTCCAAACAAACAGCATTAGGATTTTTTATTATTTTTTTTTGCAAACTGTTATTCCAGAACAAGTTTGCAAATCTGCATATATTATCAGAATAAGCAATTATCCTGATTTATTAATATGTAACATGGTAATGATGAAAGTGCACCAAGCAAAGAAACACAGGGAGATCAATAGTATAATTGTTCTTTGTACAGTTATTAAGCTGGAGAAGAAAAGATTAGCCTTTATCTTTCTTGGAAAAAAATGAGAATACAAATCTTATCCTCCATTCTCCTTTGGTTTCAGCATTCTGTCCTGTTTGTATGAGTTTACTGCTGCAAAGCCTTGTTCACATGCCTGTTATCAAACACATCAGTTGCCATACTGAGTTCAGTGCCTTTAAGCACAGGAGTAAGTCTTAGTATGATCATAGCGTAATTCACAACATGTTGACTCCAGTCCAAGGGAATTTCTGAAGCCATCTGTTCCCCTCTTGAAGAGAAGCTAAGAAGCACTGAGTGTGCTAAAAGCCCTAGAAAAACCCTTCTGAATCTATTGACATTCATACAACTATGAGAATGGTGGAATAATATTAAAGTCGAAAACAAAGGTGATAAGTAGATATGAGCAGTGTTATATGTCTAAAGAAAATTAACAAATGCATGGCTTTCAATTTATATAGTAAATTCGAATCAGGGGGATTTCCAGTTGTTTGGGAAATTGGCACTTCTCATAACAGAAAAGGCACCTACCTACTCCCTTCTAATATGCACATTTAGATGCTCCCGATCACGCCCTGCTGCAGTGAATTGACTAATTTTTGTCCTATTATTCTGCTCCAAAACTAACTTTTTTTCTGCTGCTTTTTAATATGAATAGAAATTAACATGCCTTTGTCAGTAGATACAGCACTTTTTTAACTTATTTTTGTTAATAAAATAACTTTGTTGTTTGCCTCTAAGTAAGGGAAAGCTATGAAGAAGAAACCGTTTAAAAAGATTTCATTGACTCTATTATCAACTTTTTTTATAGTTATTTGAATCACAATGACATTACAACATCCAAATTACTTCTAGACAGCCAATGGTAAAAGTGATTTTAAAATAAGCCATCAGGGAAAAAAAAGTTTCTTTGGGAGAAACATTATGAGTTATTGTATTTACTTTAGATTTCACAACTTAGAAGTAAGATGACATAACAAAAATGATTTTTTCTTGAAGATCATCTTTCAAATGAAATTCTAACTTAAAAGAAAACCAAACATTTTAAAAAATGAAATTTAGTAGAAATTGCAAGTAACCACTTTCTGTAAAGCAGTCTTAATTTTTGTGGAAAGAATAATATATTATGAAAACAAATATTTGTTGTTGAAAACAGTATCCATCAAGCTTAGAAATTATCTAGAAATTTATAATCTTTTTTATGTTCAAGCAGTACTGCTCCCCTCTTCCTGCAACCTAGGAGCAGCTAAGGAAAAAACAGTTTCTCTACCAGCTGTACCGTGGTCCTCAGTACCTACTGACACCTCCCACTTAAACTGGGCAAGAGCAGGTGAGCTCTGAACTCTAGCTATGCTGAAGATTCATGAATAATGCAGTGTGGGATTGTAACTTTAAACAACTCAATAAGATTGAATATAAATCTCAGATAAAGGTTAAAAATTTTCCAGTGAAGTTCGTTTCCAGCACATGAAATTCTGCCTGTTATATTCCAATTCCATTGTTCTCTTGCTTACCAAACAGAATCATCACTCAATAAAAAAGCCCTGCATAGTTTTTTCATCTTCCTGGACTAATTAATAAGAAAACAAGTAAGTGGTTATCATGTTGAAGAATCTCAACCTTTTTCTTCATTTGGATAGACACTGGAATTATATCACACTATTTGTGGATCAGGGGAAGACATTCTGAGTCAGTCTTGGTTTTGTACTATGGGAAGCATTGTCACATTATGACACAGCTTAAAGATACAATATATAGATTATATAATTTAGGATATGACGGCTTTCCCAGTTTTCACTTTAGCTGGTTTGAAGGAAAAAACATTTTTTGTGAGGCACTAATTATTAAAATAGCAATATGAGTAACAAAACTTACTATGATCTTACACATGACTGTTCAGATAACAGCCCAAATTTTGAATTACAAAGAAAACTTTCCAAAAGGTTGTTCTTAACTCTTTGGCTTTATAAAGAAGAAACTCCCCTGAAATAATTTACTGGAAGACTTCAGAAGCAAGACTGGAATTGGATGATCACCAGGAAAAGAGTATCGCAGAGAATATGAGAGAGAGAAAATTAGTCTTTCTATAAGAAACAGAGCAAAGGATTAAGTAATCAATCAAATACCAGAGTATGATGATATAATAATTCAAAACATAGCCCCTGGCCCTACTCCCCAGCCTTCTCTTACTCATAAAATTAAAAACTTGATTAGATTAGGACAGATTTATTTATTTCTTACCTTGCTTTTTCTTTGCAGGTTATTACAGTCTGTAACGTACTGCCCTTGTAGACACCTCTTGTCTTTTTCCTGTGAGATACAGAGAGAAGCAGCAGGCTAGGTAACAATAGGATATTCCAATTACTATTCTCTATACACAATATCTAGTAATAATAGAATATTATTGTGCTCTTCTCTGTATCTATTTTAAGAAGGATAAGATCAGCATATCTGCAGAGGGTTTCCAAGCAGATAGCTTTTTTTCAGACTTAAGAACTACTTGACCTCCTGGGGTCCTTTACAGACCTAAACTTTTATGATTATATCAGCCTTTTGAAAACATGGATTGTGCCTTGGTCAAAGTGGCATACTGTCTCTTCACTTGAACAATGCTTCTGCAAAGGCTTAGGTTATGGCTACCTTTTTATATTAATAGAGCTAACACTCTTCCTGACCTTTGGATACTTTACTGTTACACTGTATGACATAAGAAGCAATTTTATATCCTTTTACCTTAGCAGTATGCCATTACCATTTGAAATTCCTCATAGATAAAATGAACAGAAATTAAAGAAAATCAAAATGTATTTCCTGTGTTTTCAATTACCATTGCAATACTTGCATGTTTTAATGGCAATGCAGGAAACTGAGGTAATATAAATCCTCCCAGTCAAGAAAATGAATTCTACTGATTCTGGTATATGCATTTCATCCAAGTTAAAGATGGTCAAGAAATGCTCACAAATTCCTTAAAATAGTCTATTAAGGTAAAACTCAATTACAATTCTGTGAAAGTAAAAAAAAAAATTAAGAAATTTAAATATGTCACTCTGTAACAATTATAACTTCCTCACTCATACTCATAATTTGGGTGTGATACCCCATCCCTTCCTGTAGCAGTCTATTTCTGCAATAAGCTCTTTGGGGAAAACTGTATGTGTTTATACATCACCTATACAAAAGGGGAACTCATTCTTTGTTTGCTCCTTTACTAACTCTTTGCCTCTTTTAAGATGTTATTAAACTGTCAGATTTTTCAAAAGGGAATCAGCAGTAAGTAATCATAACTAAATGTGGGAGGGTTTAGCAGCTTTATTGCAAGACTGATGACATTTTTATCTATTTAATTACTGTTGTAACATAAGCCATAAGTCATTCATCTGCAAACAAGGAAGTCAGGCTATACTTATGAACAGGAAAAATGATAGTTTCCTGGAAATATGTAATTCTGACGGGAACGTGGAGATTATAGCAGACAAGCCACTGAATGCAGAGACAAGTGCAGTACCATGGGAAACAAGATTAATGACAAAATAGTGGGTAAGAGCAAAATCATATGTGAGCCTTCACTCAATTACTGTTAATAGATTCTATACCACAAAGAGGAAGTAGCAAAAAAGGAAAAAAACAGGTTGAATTGAGTTACTTAAGCACTTCACTTTTTATAGCAGGAAAAAATCTCTGATCTTAAAGATGAATAGAAAATTAATGCTTCACAGGGGAATCTTGGGTACCAAAGTAGTCCTATGTCAGAGAATCAGTTGGTAGTCTCAAATAGAATTAAACCAAAACATCATATATACTTAACAAAAACACATGATTAACAACTAGAACAAACTACCAAGGGAAGATAAAGCTGTAAGACCGTGATCACCAGGGGAGGTTTAGAGTAGATATAAGGAGGAAGTTCTTTACTGAAAGGGTTGTTAAGTCTTGGTATAGGCTGCCCAGGGCAGTGGTGGAGTCACTGTCCCTGGAGGTGTTTAAGAAAGATAAAGATGCTCTACTTAGGGACATGGTTTTGTGGTATTTTAGTGATAGGTATGGTTGGACTTGATGATCTTAGAGGTCTCTTCCAACCGTAACAATTCTATGATTCTGTGATGGATGTGTTCTAGCCTAATACAAGATAACATCCTTTCAGGCACAATATACTGGATTCAATATGTGAATACCAAATAAATCTCAATCACTTCTTATTTATATTTTATACTCGTTTTCCAGCAAGGACAGAAACATAACTTGATTAGTAACAAGAAATCATGCCCTTATGACAACCTTAATAAGATCAGGTCCACGGGAGCCCAGGCATCAGGGTAACCTGTCTAGCTGGGTGCCAGACTGACCACACTGAACAGGCACATTGAGAAGACTACATGCCAAAAATATGAGACTTACTGAACCTACATGACAGGGTGCTTGCAGCTGTGAGCTGCCCCATTCCATAGTTACTTTAGAAACCACAGGCAGTCCCACAGTGGCAGTCAGGAGCAGACTATTGCCATCTAAGCCTCTAACTGTGATCAAGAGATATTCAAGAGAGATGGTGCTAAGGAGAAATCTGTAAGTTGAATTAATTGCTTGATAAGAAAATGACCCTCCTACATCCTTGGAATACACAACTAAATGGCTCCCTGTTGTCTTACAGTCAGACACAGCATTTTTCCCTAAAATTTTATTTCAACCTCAAGCATGTTCTCATATAAATTAAGTGCTTGTAATTGAGAATTTCTGACCTCCCTTGTGTTTATTTAGTCACAACATGAGACTTGATGGCCTCTTGAGAGGTAAATACCTATAAGCAGTAACAAGAACATACGGATGCCCAGGGGTAGCTCTTGTCCATTTCAACAGATGATAAATCTAGAGTATAGATTTCATAAATCTGACAGACAAATTTCTTGGAAAAAACTCTCAAGTAATACAGTATCGCCTCAGCAATCTTCCAGAAAATTCCCTTCAGTCAGACTCTGGGTAGACAGAATCGTATGTATCATCCTCAGTAAATGCTAAACGGAAGGCCAGAGCCTGTGCAGTGCTGTTGGAGCCTGAATTTGTACAATGGAAGTCCTGGAACCGAGGCTGACAGAGCTAAAAAGGCAACAACAAACAAACCAATATTAGTGACTCAATATATGCATTTGTATCACAATATTTCTACTATTGGGAAAAGTGTGACACAGTGGACCTACAGATTAAGAGGATGACTACAGATGCAAGCCAGATAATTCAGGCATTCATGAAGCAGCTTAAAATAAAAAAAAAATTAAAAAAAAAAAGCACAGGAATTTGTGATGGGTACTGGAGGGCAAAACTTTGCCAGCGTTAAAGTAAAATAGTAATAATAAAAAATATAATAATCTTCAATAATATATAATGAAATGTGAAATTTGTACAAAATATATCTGGTTATAGAGCTCCAAATCATTTTGAGAGATCACAGAATCACAGAATCACCAAGGCTGGAAAAGACCCCCAGGATCATCAAGTCCAACTGGGTGATTAAGCTCCAAATGCTGTGTTAAGATCAAGTTTCTGTGTTAAGACTAAATCTACTGAAAGATTCAATTTAATACTTTAGTATGTATTAAGGGAACCTTCTCTGACTACAGTCAGCTCTAAAAAGATAATAATACAATTTATTTTCTTATCATTTTGATAACAATATATTATTCTATGGAGCAACAATAGATTTGCATATAGATGTCTGTGATAGATGCTACAATGCATTCTGCTCTTCTTATTTTCACCTGCTGCTTTTCAAACTGGTATTAATATATTCTGATATCTCCTCTCTTTAGAATCATTATAAGAAATAGAATCTGAGACATGTTCTGGACTATAGACAAATTTCACTTTTTTACTTTCCAAACCTTACAAAATTGGAAGAGGGAATTCCAGACAATATGCCAACAGGCCCAGTGGTGGTAGTATTAACAGCTAAATATCAAGGAATCAAATCTTTACACCAATTTCAATTCAAAGTTTTTACTTCAGTTGATTCACTTCAGTATGGCTGTCTATCCCTAAGAAAAGCTTATTAGGTCTGATAGTCATAATCTTCACTCAGTCCTCTTCTTATTCTCATTTAGTAAACATGCTTTATCATTCCTTTCTTGCTTTCATTGGTTATTTGAATTTAATAGTAAGTTGCCCAGCAACTATCAACAGTATCTTTTTTCAAGATGCTATTAGAGTGCTTGTTTATGGTAAAGTTTATGACCAATAACCAATTCTACTGAGTAACAAGCAAATTATTCTGCTGAGATAATGATTAGAAACTGCAATTGCTATTACAGGTAATGGAACAGCAGTGGCCTTAACCATCACAGAACAGCTTTCAGTATCTTACACTAGTATAACATACTGTTGTTATTCTGCCTTCCACTAGCTTACTCAACTAAAAATCAATGCTCTTAGGCTTTTATAGCTATTATTAATTTTTTTAGTAATAGCAAATACCCTTAGTGTCAAAGAATGGTCAAGGCAATGTAGATATGATAACGTCTAAATTCAATGCACAATGACCAATCTGACCTTGAGGCTGGTAATGTTCTCCCTCTGCAGTGCCAGACCAGGAAAAAGCAAGCACCAATGGGAAGAAGGGGGAGAGAGAGAGGCAGGAAATACAAGAAGAGAGGAATGGTCCACACACTCAACTCTCAGTTGGTGTTACTATCTCCTAGGCAAGAGTAACAGTAACCAGGTGAGCTTTCTTCTATGAGTGCTTTTAGTCTAAAACCAAGTACATCCTCTAAATCAAAGGCAGATCAGCTTGAGAAGCAGCATTCATCCACAGGCAGAATTAGTGTTAGCTGGGATAGAGCTACGAGCAGCACCATCCCTCAGCTCAGACAGGAGATGTCTTTTGCAACCCCTTCTTTCTGTGTTGCTTCAAGCCCTGAGAGACTCAGGGACATAAGGGAGAAGTCATGGTGACCTGGGCCTCGAAGTGTATTACCTGGACGATCGATGTTTCTCAGCATGGGCTTTGGCCACAGACTGACTTTTCCCTACAATCGTATCTGCACCGATTGGTGAAGAAACTGCTGTGTCCCACCAGTTTGATTATTGCTCTGATGTATAATCTAAAACAAGAGCAGTAAAAAACCTCCTATAAAACTAAAATACATTCTTTCAATAAACAACATTTACTTAGGTTTATGATGTCTTTCTTTGATATTTATTTGTCCATGATCAAGAAACAGCATGTGAACTGTTTTTATCCCAATGGGATGCATACTCAATATGTTACCAGAGCTATTAGGCTGAATCATATAAGTGGAAAATACACACACGCTGTATGGCAAGCTACCCTTCCTCAGGCCATCTCCCACAGCCAAAGCTTGTTAGCTCTTGTCAGTCACATTTGGAAAGATATTTTCTCCCAGACTTTCCCTTTCTTTTATCTTCTTCAGCTACAAACAAACTAGTAATTGCTTAACCATGACCAGACTATGAAGATTACATTATTACTGCATAAATAAGCTGAGTTTCTCCAGTTCAGGTATGGTTTTAATGGGTTCAAAAAGAATGCTATTATCAACGTTTTAAATTCAGATATTAGCTAAAGATGCTTAAATGATTTTAAAAGGAAACAGAAGATTTCAGCACAATTTTAAGCACTTTTCTCAACGTACACGTAGGGAAAAGAAAGATCAGAAGGAAAGTGAGAGCAAAACTGAACATACATAACTCATCAAAACCCAGAACACAAGACCAAAGTTTAGGTGATTTAATGCTAATTAGACAATTAAAATAATTTTAAATATAAACAACAGATTGTATTACTGGCAGCAGGTAGGAAGATTTTGGCTCATCAGCAGTTCCAGAGCTAGGACTGGAAAACAAAAAACCCAGAGGCAGTAATTGCAGGGATAGAAAACATCCTTCAGCAAAGAATCCAAGAAATAGGACAAAGAAGGGCAGGAAATGCTTTGTTGTGCAGTTTTTCTCCCAGTCTCAGTGCTTTGAATCCCTGGAGTTATCAGCTGACCCAGCCACTCTCTTGCACCTCATGAGAGTACCAGGAAGTTGGCCTTGTTCCCCACATCTTAAGATGGGGAATGAGAGTGGGGACAGGGGCACACTGAAGGGCAGGAAAAGACCTGGTAAAGAAGAGAAGATTTGATGCTTACGGTATTCCTTTCTACAGAGCTAAAATGCCATAAAAAGGACAGAATTGAGGAAACAACAGAGGCTTTTGGACCATGAAAAATCAGAGGCTTATTCAATGTTGTATCAGAAAGCTTAAATTCAACTCTAAATCCTCTTTAGTACCCTTTTCATTTCTAATCTATCTTATTTTGGCTTCCAAGACACTTAATGAGGATACAGTCAAATGGTGCATACATGTCTAATGAGCCTAGTGAGTTTTCTGAAGCAAAGAAAGGATCTTAGAGGCAGGAATATAGAGGAACAAAGAAGAAGTCTGAAAAAATCTGAAGACTAAATAATTAAGACAGGAGATAGGAAGGATAAGTTAGATTATGAAAAGAAGAGAGATTTCTGAAGACCATTTAATCCTATAGTGGTATGCAACTGCAGTAAATATCAGCAGTGTCATACAAAGCCTTGAATCTAAATTTGTGCTTATTCTAGTAAACCTGATACTACCATTTCTTTTCTTACCTCCATTTTTCTGCCAGTTTCACAAGAGAATGATTTTATTCTGACTTTGCTACATTATAGAGATTGTGGTATCAATGGGGTTTTTATATATCTCTATTGTCCTAAAAATAGTTCTGAATAGCCAGCAATCAATTCACTCTTCAATGCTGTAACATTCATAATAATTTGCTTAAACTTCAAGCTCATTATTTCATGAACTGTCTCACCACCTGATCAGACACTGCAGAGAATAACTGTCAGACATAAGTAATGAATAAAAAAATACTTCACCAACTTTTGCTGATGTTGCCACTTATTGGCAACAGTAAGTCAAGGAGAAGAAAGAAGAAAATCTATACTTAGTTTTTAATAATCTCTCTTCTTTTCAACTGTCATAGATAGTACCACATAAGCTTTACAGATACTGGTCTTCATTACTTGCAGCTCATACTATACTACTACCACCATTTTTTTTTCTGATGGACCAATCTCAAATTTTATTATAGTCAGTTTTCTGTCTGTATTTACAGATGTCAGTCAACTGAAAATATAAAGGTCAAGATTAAAAAGAAAACTGCACTTCATTGCATCTCTTCTGTTCATCAACTATTCATTATCACAATACTGAAATTACCATATTTTTTACATTTCTGTTTATAGGTACTATCTAGGATATATAAAATATGTTGAGGTGTGCTGTGGCATAAAGAATAAAGTAATCCTTGCCAAGAACAAGTCTTATGAGGAGCAGCTGAGGGAACTGGGTTTTTTATCCTGGACAGGGGGAGACCTCTACTGGAAGGAGGTCATAGAGAGGTGTACGTGGATCTCTTTTCCTACTGTACAAGCAACAGGATGAAACAGCTTCAAGTTGTGCCAGGAGAGGTTTAGATTGGATATTAGGAAAAATTTCTTCACTAGAAGTGTTATCAAGTGCTAGAACAGGCTGCCCAGGGAAGTGGCTGAGTCACCATCTCTGCAGGTATTTGAAAGATGTGTAGATGTGGAAATTAGGGACATGGTTTAGTAGTGGACTTACAGTCCTAAGTTAATGCTTCATTATCCTGAAGGTCTTTTCCAACTTAAATGATTCATGATTTCTGTCAGAACTAAAGGAGATCAGTCAGAGTGGTCTCTACTCAAATAGTGGTTGGTTTTTTCTCATATCATGGTGCTGCATTTGTGAAGCAATGATTTCCAACCTTTTTGAGCTTACAGACCCCCAATTATTTTCCAAGATAACTGTGGAATGTAGGTCTGCAAATTTAATACAACTGAAAACTCTGAACATAGCCTACAGATTTCTGCATATCACAGACGGAAGACTGAAAACCTCAGACTTACCCATAGCAAAGCAGATCAATAAATTTGGCCATCAAAGGTGAATTTTGGTACAAGATTTCCATTGTTGCTACTTCCATAGTCTGTTTCAGAACATGCTTTTTCAGATATACCTTCTACAGAAATGCTAATGGCAGTAAAAAGAAAAGTTAAAAATAAGTGTTTTAGTGTCTTAATACAGGAGTCACTCCAGGCACAGTCAGAAAAACACTTGGGGTCTCCTGTGGCCCCTGGTGCGATAACTGTGCCGACAGCACAGGGAACATTAAAATCATTGCCCACGGTAAAGTGTGGGGAGTGATACCCATGTTCCTATAATCCTTGTATGGGTAGGATGAGCTCGTTAGCCTTCTGGCAGTCATCCTAGGAGAGGGACAACTCTGATTCCAAACCTGGGCAGATGGAGCTCATTTAGCCCTGGAAGGCCTTCCATCTAAGAGGTTAAACCTCCGTCCTAAGGACTTGGCTGCCAGTGTCCAAGCTTGCTAGGCCCTGGCAGATGAACCTTAGGACTAAAGGGTGGATCCAGCTCTGTGCATGCTGTGTCTCACCTAAAAAAAATCCATTGCACAGGCTCAAGGGTGCTATCCGCTATCCTCTTTTTATCAGTGCGCTTGTAAAAGGTGCTGATGAGGAGCATGGATGGAGCCCTCCCTGGATCTTCGTTCGCGAAACCTAGCCACGACGACGACAGTAGTCACTATGTACATATAATTTGCCCAATTTACTTACTAACCATAACTGAATTGTGCTGCCTCCACAGAAACCAAAGTGTAATTTGTGAAACAGCTAGATGTTTATACTACTTTCAATGGAAAGCAAATACCTCAACTTGACTGACTGATGAAATTATCACCAGAAGGTCCTTTGTACAACCAGGCTGGATATGGCTAATAGGAAAAATGGCTAGCAACTTACAGTAAGGTTCTTAAATTTGCAGTTTCTGAAATTGACAGAGCATTCAATCAATACTACCTCAGTGAATCAGACAGTTATTTTAAATGCTTATCTATCATGCTATCACATATTGTATCTGTGCCTGAAGTACAAACAGTTCTTTCAAACTTCAGGGAATGAGAAGCTAACAAGAATAATGACCAGGACTATTTTCAACAGAAGTTAACAGACAAACATAGACTGCAAATCTTCCTACTGTGCCACAAAGGCCAGCTCACTTAACCTTTGCAGTGCTCTGGGTTTTTCTCTTTAGGAAAATCTAAGAGAAGGTAGCTGTACCTAGAAACCTCACTGTGTCCAAGAGGGAAATTACTCATGCCACATGCTGTAGGACTTCAGACAGAGCCTGACCTTCTGAACAGAATTGTGAAGCAATAGCTGAAAATTCAACAGAGAAACTACCAAACTTCCTAAACAACCTTTCAGCCAATAGAATGAAGAAAATGTAAAATAGAACCTATCCACTTCACAACAGAGCCTGTGTGCCTGCCTGTTTTTGATGATAGAAATTATTTTTCTCCTTTTGGCTCAGAAGAACCAAAATGGATAGAATAGAAATGGAACTTTATTCCTTCCTTCAATTCAATTTAAAAGTCAATTAAGTTCAAAAGCAATAGATTCAAGATTCCTCCATGGAAATCATTTTAAGGCACGGATGGCAGCATTGAATGAATTCGTGGAACAGGAGGGATCAATAACTGAATGATGTGACAATCTGTGAATGCAATAGAAAAAAAAAAAAGATACAACTAAAGTCAGTGGATGCTTGGAAGAACAGAAAGACAGGTCTGCAAGAAGCTATATGTAGACAGGCCCTTGCATTAAGTCATATGAGTTTCAATGGAGCTAAGAGCATTCCCTTGTGTTAACCATTGCCAAACTGGGAAATTGTGTATGCACAGATACACAAGTGAAGGAAAATTGAATGAGGCAGCTCAAGAAATGTGGAAGCTGTCATTAATGTCTCTGCTATGCACTGAGGCAAACAGAACAAAAGCTAAGTAGTCATGCTGATTAAAGGTCTGTCATTCATTTCTCCTTTATCTTTCAGCTTTGTTGGCCAATTTTAGCTAAATTTGAATAAGTAATGATAGAGCTTTGAAAGACCTTGCTAGTGTCAGGAAAAAACCAGACAAAACCAAAAAATAACCAAACAAAAACAATAAAACAAAACCAGGTAGTCAAGCAGATGCCCCAACAGGAAAGAACAAGTTGTTATAGCCTGAGCTCAACAAAATTATTTGAGAGTAGACAATCTTCACACAAGATAGAAACACTAAATCTGGCCTTGTAAGTTCTTCTGGTCATAAACTGTTTAAATGCTAACTTAATAAATATATATATATGTATATTTTCCATTTAATATGTAAAAACATGTAGACAACTACACCATCATCTCTTAAAAAAATTAGTAGTCCTGAAATCTTCTTTGGAAACATGTTTTTTTAACAACTCAAGATACTGTGCTGTTTTGTACATTATATGAACGACTAGATGTGTTCAGTATTTCTGAAAACAGCGTACATAATATATATATAATTAAAGAAACAGTACAGATATGCTTACAGATGGTAAATATTTTCAGATTTATAGGTATTATGCTGCATTTTTGCTCATCTATTCATATGTCTTTACTTCCCACATTAATTACAACCTTATTTTAAACTGACAAAAACATTACATGGAATGACAATAAGCTTCACAGCCAATGCTTAATTGCATCATAAAATTAACATGTAAAAAATTTGAAGAATTTTCATAATAACTCTTGGAATTATAGTTCTGAATCTTACTTTAATGACAATACTTAAATCTAGCAGCTGCTTTTAGAAATACTGTACTTCAGCTAGAAAAGAATCATAATCTGAAGTTTAGAAAAACTGCAGATAGTACTATATCTGCATTAAAACCAAATGACAGTAAAAACACATCATATTTCAGAAGTATCATTGGCTTCCATTCCTGGCCAAATTCCAATTTCAAGTTTATTCTCTTTTTATATGCCTTTCAATATGCAAAATAATTAGAGGTAAATGTGCCACTCAGATTTTTAAGTGTTGTGCGTGTCTTGTACTGTCTCTCTGCACAGGCATAAATTGCATCTGCAGTGGTGTTTTTCCCCTCTCTTTTTACCTTAAGATAGATGGTTGATAGATTAAAACAATCTATACAGCACAAATTCCACATTCATATACATACCCTTAACTTTATTCTGGACTTTGTACTTTCACAGAATTACAGAATCTTCATGGCTGGAAATGAGCTCTCAGATCACCGAGTCCAACCAAGAAAAAAAAAACACCAACAAAAAATACCCACACACTCAAAAAAACCCAACACAGAAACAACAAAAAAACCCCCAAAACCAAACAAAAAACCACCCACAACCAACACAGACAACACCACATAAACCCTGTCCACTAGAGCATGTCCTGGAACACCACGTCTACACGTTTCTTAAANGTGTTTTGCCCAAAGTGCAGGACACTGCACTTGGCCTTATTGAACCTCATAGAATTGGCTTTGGCCCATCAATCCAACCTGTCAAGTCCCTCTGCAGAGCCTCCCTGCCCTCCAGCACATCAACACTCCCACACAANTCTGCCCTGTCGCAACTTCATGCCATTCCCTCTGGTTCTGTCATTAGTTACTAAGGAGAAGAGGCCAACATCCACCTCTCTACAAACGCCTTTCAGGTAGTTAGAGAGGGCAATGAGGTCNAGAATAACAGCTAAATGTGGTGTCCGCCTCTACCCATAACTTTCCCCTCTCTGACCCTTGTGCCATGGTATACTTTGTACTACTACTGTAGTACCTCTTTTTGTGCTAGCCTGGCATTACCACTTTGCAGGTTCAGGAAGCCCACGACAAACTGTTGCACAAGACCAGTGTATGGAAGCATAAGCCTTCTCCTAAGGAGACCTCTGGCTGGGGGTAGAATCTCATAATATAATCCACCATAGAGTCATGTTCCCATCATGTGGACTAGACTGGGGAGGAGGAGGGATCTGTAATTTACATTTGTCCATATAATACATTCTATTTAAGTGTGTTAACATCAAAAAAGTGCAGTGTGGAGGAGAAAAGGTGAAATCATGAGACATTCCCTAATGTTCAGATATTGAGAAGTGATGAACGTTCATGATTTTTGCTCAAGTCAAGTGCAAGTTGCCCATGTGCTGCACAGAACCAAGTTCTCAGTGCTTCATTAGGTCTCCATTATAGAGTACTGTCCTTGATGACTTAATCAGAGCACTGTAAAACTGACCCAGTGCTCCCTAGTTATCAGAAAAGGCACATACACTACTGAAATGAATTCACAAATGAACAGTGATCCTAAAAGAAGACACCTGATCAGTACAAAACAACCAGAAATAGGTGTTAAAGAAAACAGATATTGAACGAAAACAGAGATGAACATAAAAGGTTATGATCAGAGCTGAAAGCAATCTGGGTTTGTTTTTTTGTTTTGTGACTGAAAGTCTTTAATTTAAAAATTATCTTTTATATTTAGGTCTCTGCATGGACAATAGAATTCTTTTTTGGATGCTACTCTAGAGTAATTTCTAGTAATCTCAGTAATGGGGTTTTTTTTAGTTGTAGAACTTCAATATATATCAAATATTTAATTCTTACAAATAATGCATGTGATACTGAACTAGTAGGTGATCCCAGTCAGAACTTTCTGCACTGACTGAATTAGGCTGTTCAAAGATTTATAACCAGAGTTGAAAAACATACCTGTATTGTTCTGTATTTTACTTTTACTCTCTTAAATTGTATCATTATTTATTTAACCAGAACATACCTTAAACAGTTTAAAAAAGATAAACCCAAAGCAATGCCAGAGAATATTGTTAGGAAGAACAGACAAAGTACTGGATGAACTTTGTATAAGGCTTTTTTCGTGCTTTATACTGCAGTAAAAGGAAGGATTTCACAGGCATAGTTTAGAATGGAAATGAGTCAACCATAAATCTCTACCTTAGGATGTTATAAACCTGTCTGTCATCTGAACTTTGGTTTATCTCATTTCACCCTGTAATCCCTACTTGTATTTCTATATGCTGCATTTTACATTAAACATGCTATTTAAAACATCCTAAAAAATATTCAGCATTGTGATGTGACTTCTTTGTAACTGAAACCAGGATATCATTCATGCTAATAGCAAAAAGAAGGCAAATATATTTCATTTGCATTCTAATGACTGCATTCTTTAGTCAAATAATCCATAAACTGCTTCCAGTCCAGTTAGCATATTTCTCTCTTGATTAGAAAGATGTGTTAGATGCTTTCAAAGACTTAAAAGAACATTTGTTCCAGGCTACCTGTCTACCTGCAATAGTGCAAGGTATTTCTTACTACATTAGTCTAAAATATATGTAAGATGAAGAAATCTTTCAACTATCATAGCACTACCATTAGCAACCTAACAGGTCAAAATATTCTTGATGGAGTCATATGGGCAAAGCCTAACTCAGCCACATACTCAGCAGTATAACTCAAATACCTAACAGTTATTCATAGGTGTTTTTGGCATGTTTGAATGAAAAGCCATACCACCACTTAGAAGAGGCAAGGCAGAATACAGTCATCCTAAACGTAAGTGGTCAGTGTGAAAAGGAGTAGAAAGAGTCAAAATACGTTCTAGAAATCCAGATCTATTCCTGCCTGCTGGTCCTGCATGTAGAACTATGATTGGGATATGTTTCCTTTTGTTGGTAAAAAAAAATATGTGCGGCTCCCACAGGTCTCTGCTTCTCTTGGCAGCAAGAAAGTTCACTTTCCAAGGCTCTGGTACACATAAAGCAAGCAGGGCTGTTTTGTTGTCCTAATAAATGGTTCAAGTGCATCATTCTGGTAGATGGCTCTGGTCAGACTAGCATATCTACTACACTGGACACAAAGATTATCATCATCCATGCTGGAGCAGTGGCTCGTTTTGAACTGTCAGCTGCAAATGACTGACTTTCACAGATGGGGTCCATATTTTTAACAGGATTAAATTTCTTTTTTTTCCTGTTTCGTGTGAAGAATATACAAAATTAATAGCAAGTAAACTCATAATTAAATTTTTGCATTACCATAATAAGAATATTGAACACAAGTAGATGATAAATACAACAATAATATTAACCCTATAATCTCAGACTATAACTGCAGCAAAGCCACAATATGCAGTGTCCGGCATTTGGTTGTTCTTCAGATTGTAATATGTTAAATAGAACCTGCAGACACATGCAAAGGGTTAAACCAGAAACTGTCCCTGCATGCACAGCATGCACCACCACATATCTTTATATTCCAGTCTGCAGCAGGGACAAAGGAAAGCAGCTATTCTTAAACCGTAAGTATTAGTTATGAAGTGGAATGCAGAGTGATTAATCAAACTTGCCACAGTTCCATAAGATTTTGGTTCTACACTCAAAAGAAATCTCCATCTGCCTCACTCTAACCTTTCCCATGCATACAGAATGATCTAGGTAGAGTTGTAGCTGCAGTCTCCAGGCACAAGGCTGAGTTTAGATCTATTATAAAAAAACTCTTAAATGGAATTTGCTAAGTACTACCAAAACCATTTTGCAGATATGAAGTGTGTGTGATTTCACTTCAGCTGAGTTTGCAGCTTTTTGAGTAGGTTCTCCATAAATGTTCAAGCAGATGAATATGAACAGCTGACTAGTCAATTAATGCTTATCCTGAATCATGCTGCATAATGGATTTTAAATTGTATTTACCTTTGAAGGTTACTGATTCTATTTTAGACCTCAAGAAGGGTTTACAAGCCTTTTTTCCTCACTCCATCCATTAGGTCTAATTAAAAAGCTACCACTTAAAAATATTGCTCAACCAGTGATTTTATGCAAGTATTTCCACAAAGCAAAATTGTCCAAAGAAAGACGATAAATATGAAAATATTGTATCAATTTTCAAGCAAGTTTCTACTTTCTGTTTTCATGGCAGTTTTCAAATTTACATTCAACCCACATTCAGAATTTACAAGCAGGAAGTACTTGGAAAGAGGTGATTTTAGGCCATTATCTGTGGTTGTGCTTTGCAAACTATGTTGCAGTTAGATCTGCAAAATGAATTAACATCTGAAATTTGTTCACAGTTGTTCAGTTCTACAAAGACTTAAAATGCAGACAGTTCCTCAAAGTTGTGGCTCTGGTCCTACATCACATTTTTAATTGTCATTTTAGAAAAGTTAGCAAATCTCTAAATTTTGTAATAGTGAGGAAAAGCTGGAAAATTCCCTATTCACCCTTTCAAGAGCAATAAAAAAAAAAATCCAAAATAAGACCTTTTTGCCCTCAGTTTTCTTAAGCTGCAAAGATGGCCTGGTGACTTTTAGGAAGATGACAAATGATCATCTGGTTAGATAGGAAGTCTGCAAGCAAGGATTCTGGCCAGCTGGCCGAAAGTATGGCTGGCTTCTGCCCAGCTTGCCTTGTGTCCGGTTCCCAGCTTCCTGACAGCCTCCACCATTCTCCTCCTGGCTAGATGCCTTATCCTTTTGCTGGCTGCTTGATTTGTCACGGGTCTGCGCTCTGTCTGCCTGGATGGCTGGTAGAATGGCTTGAGCTTGCTCTCCAGTTCCTCAAATGCCCAGGTGTCCATCTGGTGTTTGGGATCTGCAGCAGACAGACGGGCCAAAATGGACCATTTGCCTTTCCCAAAGATTCTGTATTGCTGACATTTCATTCTGATGTAAAACTAATAAAAACCTCCACAAATGAGGATTGCCTGTAAACCAGCAAATATAGTAATTCCTTCTCCCCCCCATCAGCTCTGACTGAAGAGTAAGCAGCACAGAAACAAACTGTCATGCTTTGTTAATTTTAAGTAGTATCCTAGTCCATGCAAACTTCAGTAAGACGTTCTTTGGAATAAGATAGCGCTAAGTTGAAATACAAGTGTAAGAAAATAATTTATGAAGGTCCATCATAGCATAGGGATGAAATGTGCAAAATAATTGATGAACAGTACTGAGCAACCTGTGACTGTACACTTCTGCTTCAATGAAAAGAAAAAAAAAGAAAGATAATTAAAAAAATGTAATATTAATGCAGTTACCCATACAAAAATATTAGACTAAACCTGCATGGAGAGACAATACAATGTAAAAGAGATTCTGACATCTGTGTAGAAAGTCTGTTTCCAAATCTAACCTTCAGTATCTTATCTCTATGTCAAAGGCATAGAAACACAGTTTTCAATGGCCTCAGTCAAAATGTATATATGCATTATGTATATGATTTTGAAAAAAATCATCATAAGGTACCAGTTCTACTCACTGATCTGCCTTGATTGTGCTCTACAATATTGAAGAGATCCAACCATATCGGTAGTATGTGTATTTAACCTTGCATCATACATGACTCCTTCCAGGAGAATAGACTAGACTAGAGTAGACTAGAACAGAAGAGTTTTGTATTTCTGCAACCAAGCATTCTAAAACACTAAAAATACCCAATGCAATCAGTAGGTCTTAGGTTCTTTCTCATTGAATCCACTCTCACTGCTGACAAACCCAAACAATGATGGTGAAAATTTGTGGAAGAAACCGAATGAGTTTAAAAAACAAAACAAAACATAACAAAACAACCAAGACCCTCTGTTGCTAAGAGAACACAAGTATACTAGATATACTAAACTGTCCTATTTCAATTCACTACCAGTACCTTAAGGAAATTAATCAATTAATTTATTAAAAGAGGGTATTACTTAGAGAAAAAAAAAGATATTGAAAGCCAAGCTACTCAAGAAATCCATGAGAAAATGCAAGTGCTCACTCAGCCTGCAGAAGGGAGGATATGTAGCTTTTATCCATGGTTTGACCTGCAATACAATCTCCATTCCCTCTCCCTTCCCTCTGTATTGCAGCAATGAAAGATAGTTTTCTGGAGCTTATGGGATTGATTGAGTCAGCATGGCTTCACTAAGGGCAGATCCTGTCTGACAAACCTAGTGGCTTTGTATGATACTGTGACTACCTCAGCGGACAAGGGACAACCTGTGGATGTGATCTATCTGGACCTGTGCAAGGCCTTTGACACGGTCCTCCACAACATTCTACTGGCCAAGTTAGAGAGCTATGGATTTGATGGGTGGACTGTTAAGTGGATAAGGAACTGGGTGGCTGGTCGCATTCAGAGGGTAGTGGTTAATGGCTTGAAGTCCAGCTGGAGATCAGTGACAAGTAGTGTCCCTCAGGGCTCTGTACTGGGGCCTGTACTCTGTAATATTTTTACAAACGATATTGACAGCAGCATTGAGTGCACCATCAGCAAGTTTGCAGCTGACACCAAGCTATGGGGTGCTGTTGATAAGTTGGAGGGGCAAGAGGTCGGTCATCCAGAAGGACCTGGACAAGCTGGAGA
>VWZO01022297.1:0-28011 GCA_013396975.1 Bucco capensis
CACTCGGCCCAGGTCAACCCACCACATACATCTTTAAGAGCCACAACTTTCACAACATGTTCCCCAGCAAACCACCAGATCACAGCCACTAGAGTTACAGAGTTATAGAAATACAGGGCTGGAAAGGACATGAAAAAAAAATCATTCAGTCCCTCTCTTTCCACTGAAGAAGGTAAAATAACCTACACCATTGTGAAGAAATCTGGTTTTAACAGCTTTCCAATAACCTGCCCTGATAGCCTATGCCAACAGTTAGCTAGCCTTTAAGACAGAAGGCCTTTATCTCAGACACAACCCAGCCACTCACAGCTTTATCTCTACGTTCTCCTTTTCTGTGGCACCCGCTAAAACCTAATGTTTTCATCCCATTGAAGCTGAAACTAACATTCTTTATATTCTCTTTGTTTCCATCTAAACTTTCCTGCCTCTTGACAAAAACACTGTTATCATCAAAGCAAACAGATGAGACAAAATCCATCTCCCTTCTGCCCTCTAGATTTCAGTAACTTGTCCATCAGAGTCTTTAAAGATGCTCTTCTTTCCTTATTTTAATGGAAACTGAGAAGTTTTTCATGAAAGTAAGAATTTTCAGTTTCATCCCTCTAGCTTATGTCCTGTATGTCAGTTTTCCTTGAATACTGATTTCATTTTCCTCTGTTCCCAGCCTAAACCAGTTGCTCCTTCACCCTCAAGTACAAGTGTCTCCAGCTCTTCAATCCTACATGCACTCTACAGCTTACAAGTCTTCAGAGCTCCCATTCTACTGCTTTCCAAGCAACAACATGTCTAAGGCAAAAAAATGTAATATGGACTAATAGAGGGGTAAAAGCAGAAGATGCAGGAGTAACAAGAAAGCTACAGCTGAGGGAGAGGAACAGGAATAGGTGTAGGAATGGGAGACGCATTCCTCATTGAAAAGGATACCCTTCAGTAAGTTCTCCGAGAGCAGCTCTAAGTCCAGTTTAATTGGCCATTATCTCACGGCTGCCTGTGTCACTCCTGGAGAATCATAAAGTGCTATATGTCTGTACCAAGGCATTTGACCATAAAATATAATATTTTTTCCCCCTTGAGCAAGGACATTGCTAGATTAATCTAACTGCGGATCAAAACACTTCAAAAATTATATATACCACAAAACTAACTACATGGCTTTGCCTGAAATTATAATAGGGAAGACAGTCCATTAGGATATCTCAGCAGTGTATTTTTTGAATCTCTGTATATCTGGACTGTTAACATCCTCCTTAAATGATACTGGATATTCACATGGAATTTCCGATAACTGCCACATTTCTATGCAATATCCTAGCCTCTACTGCTGTTACTAACACCCAAAACTTGGCTCTCTCTCTTTTTACTTGGGAACAGATATAAACTGCATGGAACCACAGAAAAAACACACATGGATATTTTGTAAAGTATCTGTCAATAGCATCTTTTAAAATTAAAATCAGCAACCTCTTAAGAAGATGTTTTGAAATGGATCCCACTCCACCCACCAGCACTGGAGGAGGACAGGTAGACAGAGGAAACATTACAAAAATGAGATGATGGAGCTTATTCTTTCTGAAAGAGGGACAGCCAAGCACTTCAGAATTACTATTCCAGTCAGTGGGAAATGACTTCCTGTTCTCTGATGTTTTGGAACACACAGGATAGGTATTGGAGGAAGCGAAATGTGTCCAGATTGCATCAAGATGAACAAGACAAAGTTAAAACATTTCAAGGAAAAGAGACAGGTCTCTTCCAACATCAGTGATTCTGTGGCCAAACTGGAGCAGGCATTAACAGCTGATAGCTGAGAAAAACCACCTATTGATGACGAACCAGTAAAAGAGCTAATTAAACTCTCTTATGCCAAAATTGCTGCCTGAAGCTCTGGGAGGAAAATTATGAACAGATCTTGGGAACTTCAAGAACAAACACAGACACAAGGTTAGGAACTGCTCTTTTTCATTCCCTCCCACCCCTCTGTGAGCTTTCAGCTGCGTAGTGATCAGATGTGGCAGGAAAGATTGGTAGGATGGCTAGCTGCCCTAGTACCACTGCTTAACTGTCCTCATGGATGAGGAGGCTGGAGAAATCCTTTCCTCATGAGTAATGCCATCAAGAAGCCACCCTGTAAATAAACATTCTTCCTGGAAGAATAGTTAGACTAGCATAGTGTCTCAGAACAAGCAAGTATGATAAACATCAGAGAAAAAGTGAAAGAATTTGTGAAAATATTTCCACATTTCGGTGACATTTGTGCACAAAAGACAAAGCTTAAACCCGGAGGCACTCTTCTGCCAATTACACCTGGGCAGAGGGCTGGATGTTGCCTCTACCCGACTTCTCATGCATTAAAAGGAGCAAAAAAAGTAAAGAATTAGAAGAAGAAAGTTCTATTAACCTAGCTGTGCTGGAACACAGCTGCAGCATCCTCACAGACAATGCACCCTAGTGCACTACAAACATCTCCAGTTGTACACAGACACAGGAGGAACATACATAGAGGCAATTGCCTGAAGAAAATGAATCAATTGAAGAGCAACTAAAACCTTCACGCATCTAAGTATTATTTCCAGTCACAGATTTTTGAAGACATAAGAGAGATGATATTGTATCTCATGAAAAGTTTTAATAGCATAAAGTAATGATGCAATTTCAATGCTGTGGAAAGTACTTGCAAAATCTCTGAATATTTCAGACAAGCTGGAAAAGAAATGGCTGCCCTTACTTACACTTGATCTCTTCCTGCAGTCTAAAAATTACCTCCTTTTTCATAAACCTCATCTGAAGTAAATAAAGGCAAGATGAAGGATTCTTGGAGGCCTTCCTTGTAATTCAACAAATCAAGGAATCTATGACCATGATGTAATCTGACTTTTACAGCTTCCTTCAGATATTTTTTTCTACTTCCAGACTAAAGTTTGAACACTCAAATTTACAAAATTACTGGTATGAATTAATTTTTTGCCCTTTCTAATTTCTACCCTTACTACTTCTTAAAGTAGTTGGGCATTTCTCAATTATGTGGGTTTTGAAGGAAAAAGGAGGTCAGAATGATTAAATAAAACCACAGAAATCTGCCTCTGGATTTACATTAGCAAGAATTAAACTGTTATCTAATTATATTTTGTGGATTTATACTTCTCAGACAAAACTTCCTCATGATAATGTACAAAATTAGGCTGAACTGCTTTCTATTATTCTTTTACTTTAAGGATAAGAGATTTCTTTAGTCAGTGTAGACTGCTGCACTGCTACCAAAATCCATGGGATTATGTTCCTAACGGATTTTACAGCTTGCCTCGTAGGGGTTTATTACAAAAACAGTGCCTTGAAATACAGAAATATTTATGTGTATTGCCTGTGTTATATTCAATAGGTTGGGTAACAAATCATACTACTACCTCCAAAAGCAACAGTCCCTTTGCACTTTCTAATGATGATGGAACATTCTGTAGCCCATGTTTTAATAGAAAAAGCTATTAAAATTCCAGAAAATAAATATAAATCATGTTACAGTGAATTTGTTTAAGCTGTCCCTTCCATGGCTGTTTCCATATGTATAAATAACCATATGTGCTTATATAAGAACATGGATGAGAGCAAAACCTGAGAGATAAAGCTTCTTATTTATAATCCAGGACAGAAAATCCTCTGATCCAGTACCTGGGATTTTTTTCTTAACATTGCAGTGTACAAACAAGAATAATTTCCATGGTGACATTCAAAGGCACAAACA
Organism: Bucco capensis; assembly: GCA_013396975.1. Classification (NCBI taxonomy): domain Eukaryota; kingdom Metazoa; phylum Chordata; class Aves; order Piciformes; family Bucconidae; genus Bucco; species Bucco capensis. The sequence continues at coordinate 3,734 of VWZO01022297.1, forward strand.
AGAGACCATCTGTCAGGAGATGGCTCTTGTAACACTAGATTACTTCTTTCATTATGAACACAGTATACTTTGATTAAAGTGACAAAACCAAAGTGGAGCAACAGTCAGCCTATTTATACTGACATACAGAAGCAAACCTATTTCAACATATTTATTTACATTGCGATAAAACAACTTAAAGTCCTGAATATGAAGATGCACTTACCTTGGTATCTTTATTTCTCACCACAGTAAAGAATTAAGTAGCAGAATATGCAAAAGCCTTTTCTTAGGTCTTTTATAGAGATCTTTAATAGCTTTGAGAGCAAATGCTCATGGCGCCTATAAAAACATTAACACTTACTTTGCTACCACTCACAATCAAGACAAAAACAAATTGCACAGCAGACATGAACCTCTGCTCCTTATTTAACTAGATAAAGGGGTATCTACTTTCATTTAACACTTTGGAAAGAAGATCCAACTGAGATTCCCTAGGCAAGGCAGAGCATACACACAGAGGAGTTGAGAAAAGACTACTTACTCTGGGAGTTGTTGTGTTGTAATTCCAAATCTTGATCTTGGATATCCCAAAGTCACGTGCCCGGATGGGATTGCGGATAACAAAATAGAGTTGGATGGGTGGGTGGAAAGGACACATCCAGAGAAAGCTTTCCTTCGTGATCTAGAAACACAGGCAGACTATCACTAATGCTCTTTCCTAAAGCAGGATCTTTTCATTAATTCACCACACCACAGAAAAACATCCATCCATTACAAAAAGTAATCATTTCCTAAAATCTACTACATTAAGATCCAAAACTTAACCTCATTTCCAAGCAGTAAATCCAACTCCTGTCTGTCAGACAGCTCACAACAACCTAGCAATTAGAGTAAGGTCAGCTGCTTGCTGTCCCAGGAAGACATCTGCATGCTCACAAGCGACAGGCAGTCTGCCATGCTTTCTAACTGCAGGGTCAGAGCAAGCCCAGGCTATTTTAATCAAATTAATCAGCTTTGCAGGCACAGAGGAGATTACTGAGGACAATGGACACTGTTCAATCACTTTATAATTCTTCAAGTGCTTATGTCTCTGTTTTGCCCCCCTAAAGAAGGAAATCTTACAGAACTTTATTTCACTGTCTCTGTTTTAATCAGACTTTGCTGGCAACTAATTTCACTTACAGATCTATTCCTTAGAACTACATACAGGACTTGGCACTCAAAACTTTCTCAGATATCCCAGAAACTTCCAACTGACATTTTAAAGTGCCAAAGAATGCCTAATTCTGGACAGTGTTCAGAACTGCCACCTCTGCATGTTCAGAAACAGGGGGAAAGCATGTGTGTCAGCTCAGGAAGAAGCAAGGGGCAAAGAGTTTCAGAATCAAACTGTTGAATATTAATGCACTTGATGTCAAATGTTACCCCAATCCAGAAATGAATGAGAGCACAAAGTATATATGCATAGACTTCAGTGATCTGAGACCAGCAGATAAATTAGCTCCCTTTCTATGTTCAAGGATACCGAGTACATATAGTCACACAAAGGGTACACAAAGTATTTTCCATATCCTTTCACTTTGAAGTGAGCATTCCAGTTTTTCCTGAAGGCAGTAACTATAAAACTTTCCTCCTGAGCACTTCAAATGTGTGCCTAATGATGGTAAGGATAGAGTTCTGCCAGTCTGCTCAAAGATACCATTAACAGATCCACTTCTCAGAGTGGTTGTCTTCATATTCTAATATCTGACAGTTCACAATGTCTCTGCCCTCTAGGCCTTTCAAAAAGCTTTGAAAGACTTACCGCTTTGAATGTCAGATTTGGACATAAACAGCCATAAGAGTGCCAGACAAGTTTCTTTTTTTTTTTTTAAAGAGAGAAGCTTCTTAACATCAAAGACATTAAGAAGGATAGCCCTCAAACCAGTGTGAGCCAATTCTAGGACCAACTTCAAAGCTAGATTGTGTTACTGAAGTCATACTATGAATAAGAATGATTAAAAAAAATTTCCCAAAAGCAGACAACATCAGATGAGTGACCCATCTCTAGAGTTGCAAAGTTAGGATCTGATACCCTAGAAATCAACAGATTCTGGTGTGTACCGAGATAGTACCAGTTCCTCACCAAGAAGGTGGTGGAATACTGGAACAGGTTGCCCAGGAAGGTGGTTGAGGCCCCATCCCTGGAGGCATTCAAGGTGAGGCTTGCCAGGGCTCTGGGCAACCTGGTCTAGTTGGGGATGTCCCTGCCCTCTGCAGGGGGGTTGGACTAGATGACCTCCAGAGGTCCCTTCCAACCCAAACCATTCTAGGATTCTATGCCTTCACAGAGGGCACCAGATTCAGCACCAAAATGGACTCTACAGACCTGATCATGCTTGTCCCTAGTTTCTGTGTGAAGTTGTACATGATCTTCCAAACAATAGAAGGCATATCAGAGCCAGGCTGAGTATTGTCTTGAGTCAGAGGCAGCTGTATAGATCATTGTTTCAGTGGAAGTAACTGCTTAGGAGTAAGGATACACAAACTCACAGGTGTTAGCCTGTTCACATGTCAAAGATCTGACACCATAAACTGAAGGCACCTTGATGACATCTTGCCTAAACTCATAAGAATGTAGAGATCTCATGCATTGTAACCAAGAGTAATGGTGATATCTTTTGCCTTCACATGATATACTTCTACTCTGTCTTCACAACTAGCACTGAAAGATCTATCCCAAAAGTTCATCAAACCATCAGGGTAAACCTGATAGGTCAAGGGTAGGAATTACATTTAAACTGGATGAAATAAAAAAGTGAGAGTGGGAACCTTTGGTCGTAAAGTTTGTGGGAGACTGGCCTGAGACACTGCTTTGTGTGGGCACTGAGGGGATACCTGATGGAGAGTAAAGGAAGGCTCAAGCACTATGATGATAGATATATTTCTAGAATTACAGTTACCTGTCCTTGTTATTCTGAGGTTTAAAAGACCTATATATGTAAGACTGAAAAAGGTTTACAGAAAACAATTTAAATGAAATTTGTAATCTCTGTCTTATTAAGCATTATATCCCATCAGCCATTATTTCCATAGTTGAGAGCACATGGTGTTCTGATAGGCTTTTTTTGTCTATCACTAAGTGCAAGAGAGGAGACAATTTCAGTGGTCTTCTTAGAAGTCTGCAAGGGTAGTCAACAAAACTAAAATCTCTGATCTTCAACAAGAGTATGTCTATTCTCAAAGACAAATGTACACCTAAATGATCAAAGATGGAAGAGTTTTAAGTGTGTTAAAGCAAGTTTTCAAAGTAAGGTTATATGTAAAGTTTTCATTCTGTTGAAAATACTAGTTTCTTGGAGATTAATTTGTTATTTTTTTCCAATGCACCCAAAACCTCTCCTGTATGATCTGAAATGCACACAAACTGGGAAGGCTGTTCTGACCTCTGAAGGAGCCTGTAGCTCAGTTATCATATATCTACATTCTAAGACCATATTACCTGACCAGATTAAACCCTCTGATACCTTTCCAGCTTCAAGAGATGAGATTAGTGGCACAAGTCAAAGGAATGTATCAATCAATTAAATATAAACCTCATTACTTAAGAATAATGAGATATATAAATATAAGGAATGCTGAGAATAAGAGGTTTATAATGGATTAATGAATATATTACTGCATAATTTATAATTATCTAGAAAGTCTGATAGTAACTACTATTGAGTGTCATCTGCCAGACAGCACAACTTATACAGCAGAATGGGTATTTATGACACCCAAAGTACAATTTCCAGGAGACAGTAAGAAAATTTCAAGTAAAAATACTTGTCAGGAAATAATACTCCATCCTGAATTTCAACTTCAACTCAAAATACTGCATATTTGCCCTCTTTCTCATTTACTCTGCATGCAGAGTAAATCACTAGCATGAAATGCTAGCATGAAATGATTTGAATGAAATGAAATGATTTAGAATTTACATTTTAATAGACTAAGTCATTTAATATCCTCATCCCCTAAATTCATACTAATTTTTACTAGAATCCTAGCTCTGAAGGCCCATGGACACAAGGAACACAGTGAACGTGCCACACAAATGAGATTATGAATGTATGAAGGGCCATGAAGATTGGCTAATCTCTTCAGTAGCATCAGAGTTGTCCATTCTCTTTAGCATGGAAGCACCTCACATCTCCTCATCTAGCTCACAAAGTCACCACACAAATTTTTAATCTCTTGTTCAAAACATTCCTACACAATTATTCTTCCATCATTCTTCTCTATGGGAAAGGATAACAAAGGGACAGGAGAAAATAAGTAAACTTAAGGAAACATGCTTAAATTCGTGTTAAAAATAAGGAAGAAGTAAGCAGTGAAGCTCCTACACCTTCAGATCACAAGAATTACTTAAGCTTATCAGTAGACACTGTACACATATGAAATTTCCTGTCCTGAGAGTTTTGTGATCTTGTGCTGCAGATGCTATGATTACATTACAATACTTTAAAAAACGAGCGTGTTCTTTCATCCAAGAGAATAATACAAGGTTAAATATAAAGGAGGGAGAGTTATAGCTGTCTCCTTCCAATTGCTCAGGTAAGTCAGGCAAATTAAAATTCTGGTCTACAAGAAAATTATAACTGAATATCAGCATGTTGGGCAGGAAAGCTGGATTTGCTAATTATAAGCAATATTTGTATTTTTTAAAGTTATGAGATAGTTGTTATGCAAGTCGGGTTCAAAATGCAATCATGCTTCTAAACAAAAATAACTAGTGATAGAATACTGAAGAAATATTATAATGAGAAATTTGCACATCCAGAACTAAGCTGTCTTACATTGAAGTTCTTATTGACCAAGCAGCACAAATCCCCTGGGTTGTCAGCATTTCGGATGTCCACGTCATGAGGAGACACAAATATCTTCTCATGGTGCAAATCAAAGAACTCCACCTTGCTCAGGCCCACCTTTGCTGCATTGCCCCAATTAGAAAGAAGTTCCATGGTCACATAAATGGCATCACACACCTCCAGACTGGCAGTCACCTGAACCAAAATGAAACATGGTATAAACATAAATTGGCAAAACAAAATATGGAGCAAAATGAAGACTGTTAAGACTGCAATCCTGACAAGTCAGAAGCAAAATGCTGGTATCTCTATGACACTCAGTTATGATGGGTTCCACCAGCTCTGCCCCACATCAACTGATAAATCTATGGCATCATGAAAGAAGAGAACTCATTAGCCTTTTGCAAAGCCTAAAAAGAGAAAACAGGTTTCTGTTCTTTGTCTGATTCCTTTGTCATAAATTCTCTTCTCTTACCCTGCCACAGGTTTATTAGTTGATGTGGGGCAGAATACAGAACATTCCATGTACTTTTATTTCAGTAGCACTGGGAAGCATCAATTGTGCTGCATAGGTACACAAACCTCCTCTCTCCCCATGGAATCCACTTCAGATTTGCCATCAGACAGGAATGTGTCAGTATCACAGGCAGCATGGTTCCCAGGCTCTGGAAGGACTGTTGGGAGTTTCTTCTGTTGTCTGAAACATACATATTCCTTTATCTGTTACTGCCTCATAATTCTTGTCCTTTTAAGAAACAGTTTAGCTGGTGCAAAGGTGAACAGATGATAGGATGAACTCACACACTCCACAGAGGAATCCCATGCACCCCAATGCGGAATGACAACTCCTGCAGCATCCCCCATAGAGTATGGTTAAAGAACTGGGCTCCAGTTCTCAGGTGGTTCTGAAGCAGTTTGAGAAAGCAATACATAGGTAACAGACATAGGGAAAGGCTGGTAGTTCCCTGATTCACAGAATGGCCAAAAGCTAAAACCTTCTCCCCTGTTTGCTACTACTTGCATGATGTCTCAGCTATCTAAGGATTACTGGGTGTAGTAGCACTACACTGCACCTGAAAAATCTCTCTTCAAAACAGGAAGCTAGCCTTGAAGGAAATGTCTGTACCTGCTTCCAAAAGGACAAGTTCTCTCAACAGCTTTTGTGACTGCAGTCTTGGTGCGGCTGTTTTCTGGACATTCAGCCATTGCAGAAACAGAAGAAATGTTCTGCTTCATCTAAGTAAGAAAAAGATGAACATTTTGTTTCATTCACATTGCTCTCCACATACCAGTGAGTATCAGTCTGTGTCTCTGGAATAAATAAAGTTTGGGCCCAGCTCTTCTCTCAGCTCACCTTAGCTAATCAGTAACTCTCAGTTTTATTAGAATAGAAACTCAATTTATTTCTTAAAATATAGAAATATCAGTAGTGACTAAGAGAAAACAGTGGAAAAGTCATAGACTCATAGAACAATAGAATCATTAAGGTTGCAAAAGACCTCTAAGAGCAAGTCCAACCATTAACTTAATACTGCCAAGTCCATCAATAAACCATGTCCCCAAGCACCACCGGTACGTGGGTTTTAAACACCTCCAGGGATGGTGACTCCACCACTGCTGTGGGCAGCCTGCGCCAATGCTTAACCACTCTTGCAGCCAAGAGATGTTTCCTAATAGGCAGTCTAAACCTTCCCTGTCACACCTTGAGGCCATTCCCTCCCCTGCAGTTCTTACAATGCTCTGAGCTCTTCCTTTGCCTGCACCTCACTTTGTAAGTATACTCTGCTCCCTTGGTTATTTTTCCTAAAAGTTTGTTGATAGCTTCTGTCAGAGACAAAATGTAGCACAGTGAACCACTAGTCAGATGAAGAATAGCAGTCCTGTTCTTAGGTCACTTCCATTTCCATTATTTTTGAAGAGCAGGAGAACTTTAAAATGCTTAGAAGTTGATTACTTTTTAACTATTAAAAAATTTGCATTGTTATACATTTCAATACCAAAGGTCAAGTTCCACAATCCTTTAATTGTGCAAGCAAAATTAAATTACTTCTGGAAGATCATTTAGGTCAGCTTTAACACCAACAGCTCAGTGAAGTTTCTGAAACTCCATTCCATGTGTCAGTGTAAAATTATGTCTATTTTAAGTATTTCATTACTTTTCATTTAAGCACAACAATATTAAAATTAGTTCTAATGTTAGCAGGAAGATAAATTATGTGTGAATATTCAAATGAATTTCTTCTCTCAATCACAAAGCTATAAATATCTCAAAACCAAAAGGAATACAATTGAAAAGCTGACCTAGATGGTGAAATCATACGTAAGAGTACCTATAGTAAAAGAACATTTTCACCTTTGCTCCTAAGCAAAGCTCCCCAGAAACCTAATGTTTGCTGAGCAATGACAGTAGATCCATATTCATCAGAGCACCAACTCACAACAGGGAGCAGCAGCGGAGGTTAAAGTTCAGAATTCAAATAACTCCAAGAACATCTAGGCATATCTTTTCCTTCCTATGAAAATGAGTCTCCTGAACTCCAAACTGGAAGCAGACTTTGAATCCATGCACACTGTCCACAAGTTTTGTGAATTTCAGTTTACGCTCAAATTTCTTTCTGTACTCTTCAGGAGAACTGAATTATTGGTTATACTCCCAAGTTTCGCTAGGATTGTCAGCACAAACCTCCTTATTATTTAACTTAACAAGGAACAATGGTCTGACCTGAATCAGAAAGGAATGGATTTTTGTTTATTTCCTTGTTTATAAGAACAGTTTTTCAATATGGTTGTTGGAGAAAAGAGATGTACATGCACTAGCGCAGAAGATCCATAGGAGCTCCTATTCACTGAGAGGGGCAGTGCACATGACAGCTCTGCTCCAGAATCACAACATGTATTAACAGGGATCTGTGCCCATATTAATGAGTCTAGTAGGGAGGTAAGATTTATTGGTATGGAAATCACATGTTATCTCGTTTAAGAATCTTCCAGAATTACAATGGCTCAACTAGGCATGCACCTGTGCATTTGACTGTATAGACAAACTGTCTGACTGGTCTATCAGTTGCTCAATGATCCCTGAAATCAAGAGAGCTGTGGGATGCTATCCTGAGGAAGCAGATTAAAGAAAAACACCCTATGAAAGAATAATACAAATTCAATTATACTTAAGAGGCATCATCATCATCATTCATTCACACACACTCTTAACACACAAGAGACTGTAATTCATGGGAGTTTTGCCCTCTTCTGTATTTTGTCCTACCTTTTGAGGGCTTGTGGGAACTGTCTGCCTTTGTAGCTCTCTCTGCAATATTTCATTTTCCATTTGCATTGCTTTAACCACATCAGAAACAGAGAAATCAGGATCCTTCTCAGACACACTCTTCCGAGTTGCTGAAAGTGGTCTTTCTGGTCGTCTTAATGGTCCTGCCACCACAAAGAGGAAGCAGTATTCATTCGTCTGGAAATACAAGTAGGGAAAAGTACAACAGCACATACACAACCAACCAATCGGGTTCCTGACACACGGCTTTGCTAGCAGTCTGTAACCAGCCCAGAAGAAGCTCAATTACTCCAAATTGTTCTTACATTAAGATCCCAGGTCACATCTACTTTAGACAACAGTTTAAATAGTATTGTAAGAGAAGGAAAACTGAAAAATAACAAACGTTTTATGCTTTAAGATTTTCTTGTACCTGCTTCGTTCTGGTATTTAATGGAAATGCCTTGTAACATCTCATTGAAAAACTATACATAATTTCAGAACACCAGCATTTTTCAGTGTAACTGGGGAGTTCAGCTATTTTGAAAGAAATGTTTGCTCCCCAGAGTCTTCTAGCAAAATAAGGGGAGCCAGGAGTTGCTATTTGCAAGGCAAAATAAATGACCTTATCACTTAAGTAGTCATCAATATGGCCATAGGCACCCCAAACTTCCCAAAGATCACAAAGCAATAGAAACGTCACAGCCTATAAACAGGTTTAAAAGAAAGGAAATAAAATTTAACAGAGGATTTAAGATTGGACTGACAGAAGAGCAGTAGTTATATTCAAGAACTTCAAAAGTGAAGGGAAGAAAAGAGACGAAAGTTGTACAGGCATTTAGGTTAAGTGACAATACAGAACAGGGCTGATATGCCAGTGTGCTCGTGCTGCTGCAGTGAGGTTTACTAAGCAGGAGAGTAAAATGGCAGAGGATGCTAGCAGCAGTAAGTCTGTCTTGAGAAGACAAGATGTGAAAACTGTGCTAGGATTTGCATGCATTCACACTCTAAGCCCTATGCCATAGACACTCAAAACTTTCAACAAGCATTAGTCATCCCTCCAAACACAGGGACAGAATAAAGTCCTTTATTTTTCTGTACTGTACCATCCCCCTGAAATGACAGGATTTGAAGTGATAGTTGGACAGAAACAGTTCTAACAAGCCCTAATATAACCCAAGGAGATGGTACATAAATCTTTGGAAAGCAGTCAAAGCAAGCATCTGCTCAGACAGATGGTGAGTGAGGTTCCCAAAGCTACAGAACATTTATTCTGAAGCCAAAAAGGGTTAGCTTCTTTTCCTCAATTTGGTTTTCTGCCAATTAAGAAACTAATATTTTGATTTTTCAATACCATTACCTTTATTGCTGTCTTGGAACTTATATAGATTTTGCTTTGTCGGAAAAACGTGTCGTGATCAGACTATGGCTATGTCTGAAAACTAATTGCAGGCCCTTCAAAACTTAAGCTCAGATCTATTCAATTAAGGACTGTGCTTAAATAACTCCAGCCATGATTTCAGCCCCTAGACTTAGGGTTTGGGTTTGGTTTTTTCCAGGGCACGTTGGGGTTTTTTTTTTGTTGATGTTGTTTCGGTTTTGTGGATTTTTTGGTTGTGTGTGGGTTTTTGTGTTTTTGTTTGTTTTCAGGGTTTTTTGTAGCCCAGGTACAGACCACACCTTAGCAACAGTTCCCAGAATAAGCACCAGTGCCTTCAAAATGGTGTTCTCCAGTCCAAGAACATTTTGCAGTATGGTACTAGATACTGACATATCTACCCAGCACTGAAGACAGATCTGCAGTGTTCAAGGTGTAATTCATGTACCATCCCAAGCAGCAACAGAGCTAGTTTGGCTGTGCTGTGGAAAACTGCCTTTACTGCTATAAATGCATCGGGATTTTTGATCTTCCACCAAAGCATCAACTGCTGCTTTAAAAAGACACATTTCTGTTAATACCACAGGGAATAGATCTCCCTGAGGAAAGCTGAGGAAACAGCAAGCGCAAGGACTTAAAAGGAGAGAAAAATAGTCTTATGCTGTGGAAGCAAAAAGAGAAGGAAGGTAGTCAAGATGTAGCAGAAAATTAAAGTATACAGGCTCTGGACTTCCTCACAATTTTACTTAAGTCAAAACACAGTGACAGATGTGTACTGCAATTACAACTGAGCCAGAGGGGAAAAAACCCACACTCTCCTTATTGACATTACATGTTCTTATTTCTTACTACAACAAGTTCCTTCATGTCTTTCCTGGTGCAAGAACTCTGCAGAGAGTGGCTGAGGGACTTCATTTTTTGCCACATGTAGCCTGACAGGAATGTACATTTCAACATTATCTTCTCTTTTTGCTGAGAGAACTCGCAGTGGCCTCACTTCTGCAAGATAATCAGGTAATAGAAATCAACTTCAGAGACACTTAGAAGCAGTCAGCCAGGGAAAACATACTGGATGTTAACTGCTAAAACTCTGCCACTTTAATTATGCTGGCATAGTTAAAGTTACAACCTCTCTCCTCCCTCTCTTTCAGTGATACAGCTCTGTTGATGTACAAGTACATAGGGATGGCTTGCACTGACTTAGTGAATAAAATACATCATTATAAGGTACCAATATATCTCATCTTTGCCACATATTTACCTGCATTACTGTCAAGAAAAGCAAAAATAAGGAAGTCATGAGTCACATTAACAGAGTTATGACAAAATAAATTCTTAAAATAGTCTAAAATGTTGTCTTATTTCAAAGGAGAAGAGGGTTGCCTACTGTAGTTCATAAGAGTACTTTTTCACTGAGAATTATTAATGCCTCCATTATTTGCACCACAGCTTTCAAACTTCTCTGGAAAAAACCCTATACTCTCCCAAAGATCTTATTCTCATTACTGCTCCATCCCTTGCTCCTATCTCTTCTTCTGCCACCTCTCCCCATTCACCTCTATAATGAGGAGTACACTCCTTTATTTGTTCAAATCTTCTTCCCCTTAAATTAAGCAATTAACTACAGATAAGGGGAAAAAAAAACCCACAGACAAACCTCAAAGCAGTGAATGCACACAAAATGAGAAGGGAGGGAATTGTGAGAAATAACTGGATGTAGGCAAGGTCTGAATTCTGCCTGAACTCCCTACCTTTACCAAGCTAAACATCTTTGAAATGTAGTGACTGGTTCAGGGCTTTGACAATGAGGTCTCCACAGGAGGAGACCTGACAAAAAGTGGCTCATAGCCAGATGGATTTGCTTTTTCAAATTAATACGTCTTTCACCAATGGTCAGCAGCACATGCCCAGGATGTGAAAGGGAGGAAGTTTGGACTGGGAAGATTTGACTATGTGGATTACTGCAAAAGCAGTTGAAAAACAAATTTTAAAAGTATCTTGAGAAATCTCACAGATAATCTGAGACAATCTTAGTTCAAGTGTCTAGGCCTGGTGGTGCAAGTGTATTAATCTGTGCTATACCTCTGCAAAAAAATTCTTACTACAGTGGTAAGAGGATACAACTCTCCCAAATCAGGAGATTGAAACAGGTTTGCTAAGAGCATGAAAACTCATGAGAGCACAGAGTGACCATGAATGATTAACCAGCAGTGTCACCCTTAACAGTAATGCCCTCTATTATTATAGTACTGCAGTAGTGGATAATACAAAGACTTACTATTCTGATCCTGGTTGAACTCAAACACAGTTGGGGCACCAGAATCCAGGCCAGAGAATCTCCCAGCCTCCTCATGTTCAGAAGCATCTTTCTCCAGTGATCTACTGCTATGCAACTGAAGGTCTCCAAAACTTGTGACTGTTTCCTCAGTGGGCGATGGTTCTGAAAACACATCCTCTTCAACATAGTCATCATCATCACTAAGAGAGTTCTCTTCCATCCTTCTCTCCTCTATACTGAGTTGCAAGCTTCTCAGTTTCTGGTACAATTCAATCAGATTTGTCAGAAAAGCTCAAACATGTATAATAAAATAAACCAATGTCACTGTCTCTTCCTCCCTTAGGAGAAAAAAATCTCCTCATGAATTCAGAACCAAGATGCAGCTAAAACATTCCCATTCCTGTGGTGTGTCTTCACTCCTCTTAAGCTATTTTGAAATTTACTGTGGGAAAAAATCTGCCCTGCCTCTCTCAGCATGTCTCAAACAGCATAGATGATGCTGGACAGCCTTGTGGTTTTATGAATGAAAAAGACAAAAAGCTTACATATCTGAAATGCTTTTTCCTGCTTTGTTGGTACTGGAGTTTTGAGATAAGTACAGGTAGGCATACTGTATGAGTAAAATGAAAACCTGAGGCTATCTTAGGTACAAATGAATTGTGACAGTGTATGTTCAGTTTGCAATGAAAGCTTCAAGCTGCTCTTCTGCTGCAGATTACACTTGTTAGGAAATCCATGTTGACAGAAATATTGCAAAGAACAGGTAAACATAGGTTCAAAAAGGGTCAATAAGGAACCTGAAGCTTGATATTGAGCATGTCTTTATGACAGTCAAGACAAATATTCCTAGTTATTTGACAGGGAATTGTACAGGCTTTCCGTTTGGTTTGAAAACTCACAACATCTGCATTATAACAAGACATTCAAGAAAATACATTATAGCTTCAGGAAAACCAAATGTATTTCCATCTGGAATACAAAGAAAAGTGGGGTTTTGGTTTAAAATTCTTAGCTTACTACTTACACATACATGATTCTATATATCCATCACTGGTTCATAAAGAAAAAAATCATAAGCTCAAAAGCAATATAGGAAAAGTAGAAAGATGCAAGGTAGGAAAATGTGCTTGGGAAATTTGCCTGATGCCAGTGTTAAGATCTGTAGACAGTTTCATAAACAGATGCTAGTCCTCTATCTAGAAAAGCTTTATTGATGTCATTAATTGCTCAGGCAGAGAAACATTCATAAATTTCATTTATTCTTTTTTTTTTAAGGATGAGAAGATCCAACTGTCAAACAACAGTCAGTACAATAACAACCCTGGATGGAAAGCAATTGTGCTGATCACAGTATTTTTAAGCCTTTTCTCTTTTAGTGCACATCATTGTTTTACCTAACAGTTTTAGCATGATTATTCAAAAAAGCTAACCTAAACCCAGAAAAAGGTGTGCTTTAAGCTTTCTCTAAGCCAATAGCCAAGAGTAAGACTCACATGGACAGCCATTAATTTGAGTCTCCTTGCCTGAAATGCCCTGGCTCTATCCAGAGACAATATTCTACCTCAGTTACTGACTGAAATTACATTTTCAAAGTAGTTTCTTTTAATTTCTTTCCTTCTTTTTTCACATCTCATCAATGCATAATCATCTAGTTGAAGAAACGCTGTGTACTGGGTTGGCATGCTCTAGTCAAGACTAATACCTGGGCCTGTTCACATCTGAGCTGACACTACCATGAACAACAGAAAGCAACTGCTGATTGTACCTGAGAGTGACAAAGAGGATCATCATCATCTGTCTCCACACTCTGGCTTTCATAAGGTTCAAAATCCTCAGAGTAGTCAAGAGGAGGTTTAATACAGAGTTTATCTCCACTTTCTGTTTTAATCTCCACAGTTTTCTGTTAAAAGAAGCATTCCAAGAAATTAGACATCTTTTGTGCTATCAGCAGTACAAAAATAATCACCACATTCTACATAACATCTAGACCAAGCAACGCTTATGCTTTTCTCCTCTGTTCCATGGAAGGTTTATGTTCTCACTGAGGTCACCTCTGGGTTCCTGCATTATAGTTTCACTGCCCCAGTCAGACTCCCCACCTGCTACTGCTGTCCCCAGAGCCGGTCAGGCCCAGCACACATCATGTGTCTGGCACACAAATGAGTTCCCATCAAGATCTACCCCCTTACCTCCCCAGGGAAGTGAAAATACAATAGAAGCAGGGACACAGCAACCAACAAAAGAGCGGAAAGAGAATCACCTAAAGCACAGGCATGTAAAGAAGTGCTGGTGGAACAAACTTATGGCAAAAACTCTCAAGCCTCTTGTATGGAATGGATATGCTTGGGTGCCTCTCTGAAATGTCATACTAATGGAGAAAAAACACATGGGCAACAAACAAGAGGACTCAGAAGCTTGGATCCAGCTACAGGGCTATAACCTCACTGGGATCACAGAGAGACGGTGGGATAGCTCACAAGACTGGAATTCCATGACAGATGGGTACAGGCACAGGTTCTTTAAGAAAGACAGGCTGAGAAGGAATTGTCATCCTCTGCGTGAGAGAGCTGGCATGCATGGAGCTCTGCAAGGAACAGGTCGGCAGCCAGTCAAGAGCTTCTGAGTCAAAACTAGGAGGCAGATCAGCACAGATGCCACCACCATGGGTACTGGCTACAGACTTTCTGATCAGGAAGGAGTAGATGAGGCCTTCCTCTGAAAACTCTTAAGTTCAAATACCCTTGTCCTCATGAGGTACTTTAACAAACCTAGTAAGACAATAAAGCAAGGCTCAAGCAATCTAGACTTCTAAAGGGCACACAAGACTGAGAATCTGACAAGCCAAGGTGCTCTGCTGGAGATTCTGAGGGAGCTGGGATGGCTCCAGGGGATCTCATCAATGTGTATAAACACCTGACAGGTATCTGCTCTTTGATAGGACAAGCAATGAACACATTTTAAACCCATGAAATTCCACATGAACAGAAGAAAATTACTGTGAGGTTGATCAAACACTGGAATAGGTTTCCTGGAGAGGCTGTAGAGTCTCTATCTGTAGAGTATTCAAAATCTGACCAGACACAGCACTGGGCAACATGCTCTAGCTGATCTTGTTGAGCACAGGGATTGGATTAGATATCTCAAGAGTTCCTTTTCAACCACAGTTATTCTGCAATTCTGTGGTGCCTATGTATGGAAATGTCGACTTGAAGTAATTGCAATTTTCTGAAGATGTTTTACTCTTGGGTATAACATAATAAAGGGGAAAGCATTCAAGCACAAAGATTTCTTTGCCTTTGTAAAGGCCAGACATGGCTGTGGAAGTAGTTCAGATTAATTTGTTTTACTACATAATAGGGATGCACACTGTCAGTTACTCCAGCATGGCTGAGGAGGGGTAGAAGATTTGAGAAACTCATCTTTTCATACCACAGAATTTCAGTACTCTAAACAATGACAAGAGGAAGCAGGAAGTGCATACACCTCTCTCAAGGATCCAAGTTATCTCTAACTTTTTTCCCCTCTTTTGAATGCTGGCACAGACATTTTCCATAGGAGGAAGTCTCAACTGAGCAATGGGAAGGTTGCTTCATTAAAGGTAACATGCAATCCAGAAGTCTGTGTAATGATATTAAACTTAGTACTCTGCTCTTCATACACTGCCCTACCATTCTGTAAGCACCAGGAGCAGAGATGTCCTAGAAAGAATATCCTAAGGCAAACTGGCTTTTGACAGAATGTGTCCTTCCAGTAAGTCTATCTTCCCACCTTGTAGCCTACCTTAGCACACCCTGTTTGGCAGTTTTGAACATGAATTACTAGGCCTGCTAGCTATCCAACAAAACCTCAGGGAACATTACTGGGCAGGTGAACTGCTGCTGTCTGGTCTAACTTGTATCTTACTCACTGGTGGCACATTTCCTTAGCTAAGTAATTCCAACTAGTCATTAAGATAATATAACCCTGCTCTCCTCCCATCCAGTTAGATGCAGAAGGTATCATTCTAAGTGAGTTTCATGGAGTAGCTAGTTTTTAGTAGAGCTACCTATGTTTGGCTAACTTTCCATAGCAATCAGAGGTTATCATCCTGAGTTCCATTATGCAGCACATGCAGGACAACCAGGTGATCAGACCCAGTCAACATGGGTTTATGAAATGGGAGCAAGCTGGACCACAGGAGGTTTAGTATTAACATGAGGAGGAACTTCTTTACAGTAAGGGTGACGGAGCACTGGAACAGGCTGCCCAGGAGGCTGTGGAGTCTCCTTCTCTGGAGATATTCAAGAGCCGCGTGGACACATTCCTGTGTGAGCTCGTCTAGGTGATCCTGCTCTGGCAGGGGGGTTGGACTAGATGAACTTTCTAGGTGCCTTCCAACCCCTGACATACTGTGATAGGTCCTGTTTAACAAACCTGATCTCCTTCTATGACTGGGTGACCCACTGGCTGGATGAAGGAAAGGCTGTGGACGTTAATTATCTTGATTTTAGTAAAGCATTTGATACAGTTGCCCACAGCATTCTCCTTGAGAAATTAAGTGCTCTTGGCTTGGATGGGCATATGCTCCCCTGGGTTAAAAACTGGATAGATGGCCGAGTCCAAAGAGTTGCGATCAACGGAGTTCAATCCAGTTGGCAGCAAGTCACGAGTGGGGTCCCACAAGGCTCAGTACTGGAGCCACTCCTGTTTAACATCTTCATCAATGATTTGGACCAGGGGATGGAGTGCACCCTTAGCAAGTTTGCAGATGACACGAAGGAGGAGGAGGAGGAGGAGGAAAAGTAGAGAAGACCCATGACCTAAAACGAAAACGGATTTAATGACACAGCCAAAGCAATGCCAATATAAAGGATATAATGCTACACTCAGCCTAGTCAATTCAATCAAGTAGTAAGGGTGATAAATGAAACAATGCAGCCTTAAAACTTGAATGTGCAATCCTGGCTGAAAGAACACCCGCCTCACATGAATGCTTGGTCCACAGCCGATCCCTAGTCACTCAAGCATGGACTGGACATCCAGCCAGGGCAACTACTACTCAAGTTGGGTAATTATTTGGAAGACATGTCTTAATTGTTTAAAGTGCACATCTGTGCTGTTAATTAAATCATATTTATTAGCAGGTTGGGGCTTCCGGCCAAGATGGCGGCACACAAGCAGCAGGATTTCTATTGACTGTGGCTGGGGTCTATCACTGCCCAGTTCTCGCAGCGGCCCCCCTTTGGGACCAAGTAGTGGGTGCCTACAGCCTGGACAAGCAGTACAACTGCAGCAGGACAGTGACGGAGGCGACAGGACCCCGATAAGTGGGAAGGGGGAGAGCGGGAGGCGAGGAGTCCCTGCCCGCCTGGCACGGCGATGGTTTTGGGCTGGGTCGGGTTGGCCAGGACTGGGGTGTCTCTGCCCAATGGAGCCGACAGGGCCCCGATAAGTAGGTAGGGGAGAGTGGGGAGGTAGGGAGCCCCTGCCCAGCATGGTGGCCAGCATGGAGGTGGGGGTCAGGTATGCCTGGAGTGGCGTCCAGAGGTGGATGCCTCTGCCTGGCGTGGCTACTGGAACTGGGGGCCAGGGTCGGGTGTGTGCCTGCTTCATGAACCCAGTACCTACCACCCAGCCTGCCTGCCTCATGTCGGAGCCCGGGGGCTTGCCCGCCTGGCGCGCTTGTTTTGCGGTGTTCGGGCTTGCCCACCTGGCTTGCCTGCCGTGTGGGGCCCGGGGAGTGGTAGGGTGTAGGGCGAGTTGTGGGGGTCTTCAGCCCAGTGGGCAGGCGTGTGGGGTAGTTTTGTATGAAGTCTTGTAAGTGAGCAGACCGAGGGAAGTTGTGTGGTAATTTGGTGGGTGGAGGCTAAGGCTAGGGTGATTAGTGGTTCTTTTAGGGTTTGGGGGCTCTGGCTAGGCTGGGGCCATAGGTGGTACCCGTGCCCTATAGGGGCCTGGTGGCCAGAACGGTTTGTTTTTAGCTTTTCTGTGGCTACTGCCTGGGTTCAGTTTGTTTTGGTTTTGTTTATTTTATTGTGTCACAAAAGGGCAGTCAGGATAAAGGCATATTCCTGGGTATTTCTCTGGGTTTGAGTACAGTTAGGTGACAGAAAAGTAGGGAGTGAAAGGCTTGTCCTGTTTTGAGTGGGAAAGTAGCCTATGTACCTCTATGCGGTTGTGAGCTATGCTGGTGATGGTACATGCCTTTGGCAGGGTTTCCCATGCCAGACAGGTCTAAACTGAAAGGTTAGATAATATATGTCCATGGGTAGGATGTGCTCAGTCATCCTAGGAGAAGGACAACTCTGATTCCAAACCCGGGCAGATGGAGCTTGTTTAGCCCTGTAAGGCCTTCCATCTAAGAGAAAGATACTCTAATTAAACCTACGTCCTAAGGACTTCGCTGCCAGCGTCCAAGCTTGCTAGGCCCTGACAGATGAACCTTAGGATTAAAGGGTGGGTCCAGCTCTGTGCATGCTGTGTCTCACCTAAAAAAACTCCATAGCGCAGGCTCGAATTATTAGCAGGTTAAGTCAGAGCCTTCTTTAGGCCAAAAGAAAAACATCCATTGAAATTTCTCCAGTGAACCAGCAACTATGTAGCCAATAGCTCCAAATTCCTTGTAGACAAAGTATTTTTATTATCTATATGCATATTCCTCTCTTCTGAGCCACAAGAATCTGTCAAAAATCACAACTCAAGCTATCTAAATTACATCTCTTTTGCAGAATGGAGAACAGCCCTGACAGGCAGGGATGTATCTCCAAAATGAGATTCTCCATCCTTTGCACTAGATAGGTGTTCTAGGCTTCTCATCACAAGTGTCAACTAACAGATAGTCTCCTGGAGGGCAGATTGAGCCAATCACGTCAAGGCTACAAAAATATCTGTGATGGATGTCACCAAAACTAGACCCTTTCAATGAGATTTGCTTCTTTAGGCTCAAGGTAGATACAAAACTGGTCAAGGCATCATTTCACATTGTCACTCTGTATCCAAACCAACCCAAGACTCAGATTCTATAACAGTCCTATCCTCTATCTAGTCTTCTACTAGTTGCAATCAATTTCACCTAAAAATACTTACAATCTAAGAATTATCATAGAATCATAGAATGGCCAGGTTGGAAGGAAAACTAAAGATCATCTAGTTCCAACCTCCCCGCACTGAGCAGGGATGCCAATCACTAGACCAGGTCACCCAGGGCCGCATCCAGCCTGGCCGTGAACACTGCCAGGGGTGGGGCATCCACAACCT
The DNA here is from genome assembly GCA_013396975.1 of Bucco capensis. Taxonomy (NCBI): domain Eukaryota; kingdom Metazoa; phylum Chordata; class Aves; order Piciformes; family Bucconidae; genus Bucco; species Bucco capensis. Next base: position 22,705 of record VWZO01022297.1, read on the forward strand.
CTCTGGGCAACCTGTGCCAGTGCCTAACCACTCTCCAGGTAAAGAACTTCCTCATAATCTCCAATCTAAATTTCCCCTCCTTCAGTTTATAGCCATTCCCCCTTGTCCTCTCACAGTCTGACCGCTTAAAAAGTCTCTCCCCTTCTGTCTTATAATCTCCCTTTAGGTACTGGAAAACTGCTATAAGATCCCCTTGAAGCCTTCTCTTTTCCAGGCTGAACAATCCCAACTGTCTCAGCCTGTCTTCNAGTAGTCAAAGATGTGTTTTTCAAACTGTTTCTCACCTGAAGCCAACCTCTGCGTTGTATCTTCCTTGGTGCAGTCTGTGAGCTGTGCTCCTGCAACTCACTCTCTGCTAGCTGTGCTGCTGCTTTGTAATGCAGAAATAAGAATTAGAAAATAGAACAACAGTATTTAACAATATACAGCTGTCTCCATTTAGCCCGTATCTGTTTAAAGATAATAATTGTTTAAAGGTACATTAGCCTAACAGCAAGTGAAGCCTCACACTCATTGACATGAAAATACAGAAATCTCTTCTACAATAGGGGTGCACGTCATTCTAACTCCTCCTTGGGCAGACAGTAAGCGGTCTTAGGAAGCCAACTGAGCCCAGAACCCACACTACCTACCAAAGGCAGACTCTGATGGACAGGGTCCCAGTGAATAACAGGTGATACCCTGGGTTTATATAGGATATGTGTGCATTTACCTCAACCTAAGGAAATATAATACACTGGCAGACTAAACAGAAAATACTGGGTATTCAACACACTGTGCAGAGAAGGATTCTTCATGTACAAGTCACAAATGAAGGACGAACAACAATTTTCCTTCATTTGTAAGGAAAGGAAGACTTGGTTCCAGAACTTCTACAAAATGCAGTAGTATGGTCAAGGAGAACTAAGGGTTCTTGAGCTGAAAATGGTCCCAACTTAAAGTCAAACAATGGATTTTTTAGAAGATGCTTCAATTGAGTCAAAGAGACAAACATCTTGCAGGTCATGTCAGCATCCTCAATGGAGCAATGACACTCTCAACAGGATTCTAAATAAAGGCATCTCATTTCCTACATCCAAGCAGATTTACAACTTACATTTCTTCTTAGTGGAGAAAAACAGCTGATGCAAAACCTTTTTTTTTTAAGCCATAATTTAATGGTCATCCTACCTGAACCTGTGCAGTGAGCTGTTCACAGAAATGCTATGGGCAAATTTTAACTGAAGAAAAACATAGAAGACAGATTACTTTTAATCGTAGTCACTTGTGCAGTCTGGTTCACCATGAGATTGCACAAATGCTGGTACAAGCAGATAGGAGAGAACAGCACAGGGTAGCACCATGCCTGGGGAAACAGGATATGCTTATGTCAGTTAGAGAGATAAAAATTCACAGAGCAAGAAGAACAAGACATTGTTCTATCACTGCAGCACAGAGTATCTGTCTCTTGGGTCTGGAACAGGACTAGGAACAGAGGTGGGGGGAAAGGAACAGACTGTTTCAAGGGAAAAAAAGTAGCTCCTGCTACTCCATGAGGCTAGTACTCCTGAGTAACTCCAGAAATACTTTGCAGCTCTTAGCATTGGTGTGGGGCTCTTCTAGCACTGAGGGTGAACTCTCCTGAGATCCCAATGCCAGAAGCATGGTCTGATTCAGTCACTGCTTTAGGATAGAATTGGATGCTTCTTTCACTTCCTGAGCAATCCATCTCTTGTAAGCAACTGCCCAGAAATCCATTGGTATATGCAAAAAATTTAAGTAGGAAAAGGGGAACGGGTAGGACTCATTCTATCACTGCTGAGCATGTGGTTCTCAGAATTGTTTCAGTATTTTGTGATGGATTCACGAGACTAGGTCTCTCTAAACCAGGAAAAGCAGTAGTTCAAATCCCAGGCAGAAGCTGATGGAGCTAAGCTAGTTATCTGTGCTACAAGTATTAGTTTAGAACAAAAATATCCTTCTCTTGGGATGGATGAGATGTGAATACCAACCACTACCTGTTCTGGCAAACAAAATAGGTCCACTGGTGTAATTCCCTTTGAGACTTGAGCTGACCATGCCTATTCTAGTAGCCAAGAATGAGTAGTACATCATCAAGGGGAGTAGTACATTAAGGGGACCCCAAGCTCCCCTTAAGCCATGCCTTTGTGCCCATACCAACATCCACTGGAAGTACACACATGGCTGTGAAGCTCTGTCTGGGTTATATACCCAAAGAAAGGACAGCACACCTAGAGACCAGCTCACTACCTTATAAGCTCATCATTTATTTTAATTCATTTACCAAGCCTAACCTTAAAAAGTTTATCAGTCATGATTATAATGAATTACTCCTAGGGAACACAGACAAAGAAAATAGTCCACACAAACAGATTTATGATGACGCTTTCAGGAATCACAGAGAGGGATTTGTGCCCATTTTGTATTCAGTAGAGTCTAATCCTATAGATGGATGCTTTAGAAGTAATGATGCAATAACTCTCATGGGAGATGGATAGAGAAGAAAATTCAGTGCTGTCTCTCAGCTAGAAATCATGTCTGTAAGTAAAATCATATTCAATCATTGAGAAGCAATGCCTAGAAATGAAGCCAAGCATAAAACTGCTAAGGTATTACCCCCAGGCAAGAAGCTTATACAGATCACCAAGGACTCCCACTCTGAACTCCAGTGGCATAATCAAATGGAATATATAAAATGACAGGATGATGATTCAGTTGGTGTCTTTCACTGCAGCAACATGTGTTTAAAATAACAGCACTGGATAGCTAAGAAACAGCAGAACACCGAGTTCTCTGCAGAGATAGAGCCACTGTCTCTAAGTTGATGGAGTTAAGAAATAGACTGTCACTGGACTTCCAAGGTCCCTAAAATAAGCTGAAGTATTCTACCTTACCTGAATCAAATGGCATTAAGCAACCACAAAAATAAAAAGCTTTGGCTAAGCTTAGTGGTAACAGCTGCACAGCAGAACTTTGAGAGGAAAATTCTCTTGGCAGAGTTCTATTACAGCTGCTACCACAACATCCCTGCACAATTTTTGGACCAAAAAGTCCAAGACATTGCTTTATACCCTCTTTAGCTACCTAAAGGTATATCATCACAGCATGACAGACCACACATTTCTCTTCATTTTCCAATATCACACAAGTTTTCCAATTACACACAAGTTTTTTACTTTCATACAGTACAGTGAAACTATGTGACTAGCTGATTCCCCATCACCATCCCATACAACCTGTAAGAAACATAAACAGCTAAGCCAGAACACTCTTCAGCTTGAAAACGAATTGTATGTACCCAGCGCAGCAGGAAAACAAAGAAAAAAGAGGCCAACATTCAAGTCATGGTTAGAACAGTTACTGAAAAAAGTTACTGCTGAGATTCATCATAATGAGATTAATCATTTCAATCATAATAAATTATCATGTTAAGTAACTTATTTAACTTCATTTTTAGGTGAAAGTAAAACTTAAGCAGGCACTATCTACACAGCAACTGAATAAAAAAATATACTCTAAGACTGACAGGCTATAGCAAGCATGAGGATAACAGACTAAGGTTGGTAAACTGCTTTACTCAGGGATTTAGTGAAATCAACTTTATTTTCATTCTGCTAAACAGATTAGAAGGCCAGTAAGCTCACACTTTATATATTCATACATGCAAATGTATTCCTGTCACTACATTGCTCTATGACAGACAGACTTAAATTAGAAACAAAATACACATTTTTAAATAAAGCCACATAATCACTGGCAGAAAATGGTAGATTTTCTTTACTTCAAATATTTAAATAAAGATTAACTCTCTTTTTAAGACAACTATTACATCTTAAACATAGTTTATGAGCTTAATGCAGCTATTACTGGATATAATTTGATTATAGTCTATGTCATCAAATGTCATTTGCCTACAGGACACCAGACGTAGGTAACATTGAAGTCCATCATATTTTAAAGCCTGTTAATGGTGTTAAGTATCAGACACAGGTACATCATTACTATATAGTGACAATTTCTCATCTTCTAGTGTGAGTTTAAAAAATGGAGAGGTGAGGAAGTTAAACTTTGTAATTATGCAGGGATCAAGTGATAAATGGATAGGGTGTCACAGAGACTGTTCCTTACATACAACCAAATGAAGTACTCTGCTGAGAGAGTCCCACCATTCCACCAAGCCAAATGATGCTTTCTACCCATCACAGCCTGAGCAGTAACCTCACTGACTGAACTACAGCTCTGATGAGTAAATGTTCATAATAGTTCTAGGTTTCGATCCCTGTAAAACTCTGTCCTGGTTTGGCTAGAACAGAATCCTAGACCAGCCATGGTCTGTCTGCAGGTCATTAGCAGTTTGGAGTCAGCCAGGGCAGCTGAGCTGAGTTGTCTCACAGGTATACCCCAGAGCATAAATGCACATTCAGTATAAAAGGGGTCCATCTCCCACAGTCTCCCACAGCATTCTCCTGAAGAAACTGGCAGATCATGGTATAGAAAATGTACTCTTCACTAGGTTAAAAACTGGCTGGATGGCCATTCCCAGAGAGTTGTGATTAATGGAGTGAAATCTAGGTGGCTTCTAGTCACCAGTGGTGTCCCTCAGGGCTCAGTTTTGGAGCCAGTCTTGTTTGGCATCTTTATTGATGACCTGGACGTGGGGATTGAGAGCAACCTCAGTAAGTTTGCAGACNGAGAAGAGGAGGCTGAGGGGGGAACCTCATTGCCCTCAGTAACTACCTGAAAGGAGGTTGTAGAGAGGTGGGTGTTGGCCTCTTCTCCTTAGTAACTAATGACAGAAGCAGATGGAATGGTTTGAAGTTGAGACAGGGGTGGGGTTATGGGTGGGGGAAGAAATTCTTTACAGAAAGAGTGGTGAGGCACTGGAACAGCCTTCCCAGGGAGGTGGTTGAGTCACCATCCCTGGAGGTGTTTAAGAAACATGTAGATGTGGTGCTCCAGGACATGCTCTAGTGAGGGCAGGTGTTGTGTGGTGGTGGTTTGTTGGTTGTGGGTTTTTTTTGGTTGGACTCGGTGATCTGAGAGGTCATTACCAGCCATGAATATTCTGTGATCTCCTGAGGGGCTTGCTTACCATTGGTTCCTGGGGGACTGCCCTCATGTTTATTGTGAGTGCTGGGCTGAGCACAGCTTTGTTTCCTTTGTATTGGCACGAGTGTTAGTTTGGTTGTTTTGTTAAATCCATGCTCATTTCCATGCACATGTCTCCTTTCCTTTTCCTGATCCCTGTGCTTGGCTGGGGAATGGTCATTGGGTGCCAGAACAACTGCTATAGTTTAGCCCCAGATA
>VWZO01022301.1:0-35035 GCA_013396975.1 Bucco capensis
TGGCACTCCAGTCGTGTGAGGCATCCCACCTTGTTGACAGTATCAGTAGAAAAAACAGAAGGACATATAACAGCTTTACAAATGAGGATTCCAGATGCAAAAATCTGTGTTGTTCAGAGTTGTGCATGAAACTGTCCCTAAAGATTTTCTCTCTGCTGTGAATGAGTAGCATGTAAATAATGAGACATTTAATACATAATGTGTAATTCATTTAGGGGGGGGGGCAAATCAAGGTATAGGTCGTAAGTGATTTAAATATCGTAGTACAGAGAAAAAGAGAAATATATTTTCCTATAAATATCTTGGTACATGTATCTAGGTCACAGACTTCAATACTTAAACTGACCAGGTATGAGATACTTGAGTAAAGTTGGAATGCAAGTACATATCACTTGGTCAAGTGCTTTATAGAACTGGTGTTAACCATAAATGGGAATGTCTGGAAATACCTTCTGCTGTGATTTAAGAATAAAAATAATACTAAGAAACTAGCTAATTCCTCTGGGAACAAAGTAAAACTCAATTTTCTGTGTGGATTATTGTTCCATGTAGAAAATATGTGGTAGGGAAAGAAGGGACAGATACCTTGAATGTTGCTGTCTCTACTTCATTTGTAAATTTTGTTTTGTGCTGAAACAATAATGAATGGAAATAAAAACCTTTCTAAGACAAACGCTGGGCAAACCTTAGACATAGGTCAGAACTTCTCTTTTCTTATGAAATTGTTTTACTGACTAGCCTTGATAAGGAAATTAATAAACTCCATTCCTCAGCCACCAGTTCCTCCATGGATGGTAAAGATCTATGAGATGCTTTGGTGTCTGAGCTGCTATTTGTTTTTTGGATTTGAAGGGTTTTTTTTGTCCTGCTGTAAAGGTTTTAAAGGGCTGCTTTAAGGCCTTCTGTTCTTCCTTTGCAGGAATTTATGCAACTGCATTTACTATAGTATCGATGTAATTCACTCAAAATTTTTTTAGAAAATACTTTGGATTATATTAATTGAGCAATTTTCATTTGCATAGCAAACTGATACAGTGCCATTCATATTTCATTTCTGAAAGTATATAAAGTGCTTGTGTTGTGACCATGGAAGTCAAATAGAATTTTAAAACTAGAAGTAAGTCTTTGGTTAGATTTTTTTTTTTTTTATGTGCTACTACGTTGCTGTCAAAGCACCAAGACCTTTATCCTGAATATTGTGAATTGGGAATTGTTATCCTTAGGATGAGGGGAGAAAACCAAAAAATTGGTATGTGTTAGTTATTAGTTAACTAAAGGTCTTTAAATGTTGACTAACCAGCTAAACTGTTAATATTAATATTACAGATAAAATTCTATCTATTAATAAAGTTTGCCAGTAAAATTATTTTCTACTAAAAATTATAATCCATAATTTTAAGACAAGGAATGATGCTAAACTTTCATTTTCTTGCTTTTTGCTTATACTGCAGTAGCATCCAAATCAAGCTGAACACTGTCACCCTAACCTGCTGCAATCCTGAGATTGAATTACCTGCCCTGATCTACAGAAAGTCTCTCACTGACTTTGGTGTGCCTTGGAAAAGGCTCTGTAAAAGATTCTGTTCCTGCAAATGTGCAAAAGACAAATATGCAGAAACTTAAGAAAACAAAATTTGCAATTGAAGCTGGGTTTATGGAATGATGGATATTCAAAAAAGTTTTTCCTGATTATGTTATGCAAAATTTTGTTATAAGCTGCAGTATTGTAGCTTTGCTAGAACACATCACTACATTATTGTTATTTTGAGACCTTATATATATGGATACTTCAAATTATCTCTAAAATGACAAGAACTGTTTGTCCATTTCATATACAACCCACTTCATGGATTTAAAATCAGTATAAACTTTAAAATTACTCAATAACTAACTCTTTTTGGGGTCAGTTTGTTCTACCCTATCTTGTATCTGTGACTTGTGTGACTTAGGCTCTACTTTGGGTGGGTTCTGAAGCAAAGCTAGTAAAACATGTAACCATACTAGCTATGACTTACTAGAAATGTAGTTGTCTTTGTTTGCATCCATTTTTATTTACGTTTATATCTTACTAATGCTATCTTGTTTAGATGGTGCAAAAAAATGCAGAAATGCATTTTGTTTGAAAGTTAGCCTCTTTTGTCTTTAACATTTAACCCTAATTTCTCTAATGTGTTTTGTTGTTTTTTTTTTATTTTCCCGTTAGAGTGACCTCAGTTCTGTGGTAATTTTTATTTCTTTTTTTTTATAAATATATATGCTTTTTTAATTGCCTATCTGTCTCTGCTTGTTTGCTGACATTCTTTTAAAACATAATGGAAAAGCAATGTTTGTTCTGCATATCTTGAACTGATGTTTTCACATCTTTTATGTACAGCTAATCATTTAAATGGTTAGCTCTTTCTTTAATACCCATTGTTGAAACTAAAAGTTGATTATGACAGACTCTTGCTTGTGCGGACTCTCCTATAAAATACCTCATCAAAATTTGTCTAGATTCATTATTTTAAAACAGGAGTTAATCCCTTCTAAAATTTTCCTACTTTTGACCTGTAGAAATGTAGTTTTTACTACAGCACTGCTTGTGCAAGCTGTGACAGAACTTTTCACACCTGGTTGGTGGAGACAGTGGGTTTGAGGAGAGAGCAGCAGTTGGATATTCTTCCTTCTTTTTGCTAGCTGGAACTGCACTTTCTTACTTCTAACTGCATGCAACAGTTGAGTTAGTATGATACTTCTGCAGTCTGATTTCACTTTAAGGTGTGCCTTTTATTAAAATTAACTACATTTTTCTGAAGTACTTAAGGATTTTTTTTTAAGAAAAAATCCATGTAACCTGAAGTCAATGTAGGAATAACACAAAACTAACTTGCTTTTTCATTATGCTAGGTTTTTTTTTCCTCTTTTCTCTTTCAAATTAGCTCTTTCCGAATTTCTGCCCATGGTTGCTGCACTAAAAACAACTAAAATTTGGTTAAATGGAAACTTTGCACAATGGATTTGTGGGATATAAACAGTATCAATTTAAGCAACAGTCAAGTAGTAATAATAATGATTACCGAGAGCCATGGGTTGGGGTTGTTTCGAGCTCCTTCTGGAAGTGTGAGGTCTGTATGTAACCCATGGAGCCTGCAGTTTTCATTACTATATATATACGCTGTCCTCTGGTTTGTGTTTAGTATGTTTATAAGGCACAACAAATAGTTCCAGTACCATAGTTCCAGTACCATTCTACATTTCTCTTCTCTAACATAAGGCCTTTTGAGACTAAAAATATTTTGACTATTTGTCACTTTTATTTTGTAATTTACTCAATTTGTGTAGTGAAGTCATTTATTTACACTGATTAAAAATAAACTGTAAATTTCCTTCCACCTTCCCCATAAAAATACTTTATTATAAAAAATATGTAAATGGCTTCATATTGAATTTATAGATTGCTCTAGGTCCCCTCCAACTGAAATAATCATCTAGTCCAACTACCTGAATCAGTAACTCTCTTGTAAATGCAGATTTGGTACCTCTGTCCCCCTTTCTTTTTTTTAATTGGCACATTTTTGGTTTTTTCACTTCTCCAGGCTCTCATGTACCTAGTTGACTGACTGTTTGGTAATTAGTCTGTCCTGAGATTTTAGAGCTGCAAAGTGACTTCACTTCTACAAATGCACAGAAGCACCTCTAGTTTCATGTTTTTTTCAGCCTCTGAAGTTGAACAGTCTGTAGCTTTCATTCCTGTTGTAGAATTGATCCTTATATAACATCTTCAGACATCAGCTTCATTTCACATGTATGTGTTATAGGATGTTTTGAAGCTAGAGCACTAGTTAAATTGTTGGCTGCATAGAATACTGGTAAGCATTGGCATGATGCAGCTAAGTGAGAGAGGAGGCTGGTTTTTGTTGCTTAACCAGCACATCAGTGTTTCAGAATAATAGAATCTCAGAGCATGTACCTGAACTGTTGTACTTCAGTTAAAAAAATCCCACACTATTTTTTTTAATACAGCTTGATGCACTAGAAATATGGCATGGCATGTTGTTGTGCACTGCAATTCCTTACCATTTATTCTATTTTTTTCTTTTTTAATAATTTGGATTAAAACTTGACTTACTATTCAGTTGATGAAAGTCTTGGGAAGTGGTAATAAGCAATACCTACAGCAGTGAAATTATCCCACATCCATTGTTTGGCAAGATACCTGCTGACTAACACTTTTGCTCCTATTGTTACTGGGATTAGGGTTTTTTCTTGTATTAATTAGTTTGATTTGCAGGCATGAACTAAACGTGACTTTTTTTTTTAACAATAGGACTGTCTACTGTTTTTAATAATACTAATCATGTTTTCATGAACTTGCACTTTTGTTTTTTTCAGACAGATGAAGTTTTTTTGGAAGCTCAGATTCAGAATATCACTACCTCTCCAATGTTTATGGAGAAGGTTTCTTTAGAGCCATCTATGATGTACAATGTTGCAGAGCTGAACACAGTTGACACAGCAGGGGAAAGGTATGTTCACTTTGAAAGGCTGTATGATTTCATAAGATACAAGCATTACAGTTACTGAGTTGTTTGTAATGGAAGGATTGTACTACTTTGCTTGATTAGAATGATCAAATTCCTGTTACATATTCAGTTGGAAAAGCCGATGCAGTTTCCTTTTTATAGAAACTCTTCTTAAAACTTTGTAATTATACCTAGTGGAGAAATCCCCAGCTTAATCCTCAAATAATTTGTCGCTTGGATGACATGGTAACGTGGAAACATACTACTACTTCAGTATCTCCTAAATAAAATTTAGCCCACATCTGGTTCTGACTTTGTGTATAAATATTTAGCCATACAGGACCTATTTGACTGGCCTTTGATTTCTTCTAATAGACTGGTAACTGTTTTCAGTTGTTCTAATCAAGATCTAGGAAGGCAGCAGTCAAGGTGAATCAGTGGAATGCCCTTAAATAAATGTCATTTAGTGTCAGTTAGTAAAACAGCAAATACCAGAAGAATTGTCCATTATATTAAGTAAAATGTTGCAGATAAAGATCTTGTGATGTCTGGATAGTATTTATCTTCAGGTTTTTGTGCTTTGCACTTGCTTGGGTTTTTGGAGGTGATTTTTTGAGTGCTTCACAGTGAGGGCTGATGTGAAAATTTTGTTTTCTTCTTGCCTGTCAAAGGGTTCATCCACACCATAGTGGGGCATTGTTCTTACAAAGTCTTTGTATCTGCTGACATGGTCCTTGCCCTGAACAGGAATCTTGGGTTCACGATCCTGAGATTTACTGGATGGGAACCAAACAGCAGAAGTAGAATTACCAGCACTGTTGTTTAAAGGCTAAGATGCCAGATAATAAATTATAATGAATGTAGCAAAGTGGATTTCCACCTCCATTCTCTGGCTCAGATGAAGCTTTGTTCTGCTTTGGGTTGCAAAAATAGTCTATGTGTTTTGCCATGAATAAAATACTCAAGACACAGAGAGCAACACCAGTGAGGGAGGGGAAAAAAGGCTGGGTTCTTAAGTCTTCTTAAAAATAACTGTTTAGATTAAGACCCAATTTTGTTTCTTTTAGTGAGTCTACTTTTGGCTCAAGGACTTATTTACAACCTATGGATACACGTCAATACTTATACTGCCTAAAACCAAAGCAAGAATTTGCAGAGAAAGCTGGAGTAATAAAAGGTGTTACAGTGATTGGTAAACTAGATATTGTATGGAAAACCAATCTGGGTGAACGAGGAAGGCTGCAAACTAGCCAGCTTCAAAGAATGGTAAGTTTAACTTAAGCATCAATTTAATGTAGCATTAATTTTAAGGAAACCCGGTGAATGATTTAATAACAACAGGAAGGTAAAGTTCAAGCTGCTTAGTTTCTGGATCTTATCCTGAACTCACATATTTCTGTATGTGTTCAAGAAAGTTACTTACTTCATTTGGTCAGTGAAGTGTGGAAGACCCACTATTCTGAAGGACTGTAGCTGAACAAAACCAGTGTTCCTTTTGGTCATGTGAATGACAACACTTCTTGTTTTCTTGAGGATTTGTTTTCTGGTTTTGTACTCTGCCTCTTTGTTGTTGTTTTGGTTAGGAATGCACTTCTGAAACAAATCCTGGATAACCCCCACATACCATATTTGGGGGTTTTGTGGGATGGTCTTGGAATTCACAAGTATGTTCTTTTTGGGTACTATTAAACCACATAAAAGTATGCCAGTGGTATTCCCCCTCCTTATAGGCATTCAATCCAGAACTAGACTAGAATGAGTCCAAAGTAAATGATCATTATTCTTGAGTAGCACAAGCAGGGAATTATCTAGTTGATTCCATGCTCTGAGAAATTACCTCATTTTCAGATGAAAACTAGGTTCCACCTTTTGATGTTACTGTAAGACCTTTACCTCTAGCCATCCGTTGTTGCAGGTATCTCATTGTTACGGCCAACAGGGTTTGTATGTACTAGTTTAGGCCTCTGATCTGTTCTGGTCCTGTCTTGACTTGGTCGCTTGCTTCTAAGTTTATTCTGTAAAATACTGCTTTTTATTTTCTTTTGCTTACTGTATCTCTCTTAAAAGAAGAGACTAATGTTAAGGGAAACTACGTGTTGATTATGGAACTGGATATAATTTTTCTAGTAGATTCCTTCCTGTCACCTAATACAGCTGAAAATTTCCCAGTGGTGGGTAATTCTTTTTCTTGAAAGGTTCCAAACTTAGATTGCTCCACCAGTCTGCTGAAGTCTCCATCAACTTGACATCACTTTGATCCCCCTAATGCCTGATTTAATTTGCTTTCTAAAGTGTCGTCTGTCTTTAGTCTGGAATGAACTGTGTAGGACTAAAACCTGTTTCCAGCCTGTCCATTGTTAGCTTTCTGGGCCTCTTTGGGAACAGCTTTTAATCAAGCTGTAAATGTAATTTTTACGTTTACAAGCTGTAAATGTAACTTTTACTACAGCATCCTTGTCTCAGCAAAATTTGAGCATTTCATAACTAAGCCTTATCAGGCAGGACAAATTTTTCTGTTATTTTTTCCTTATGATCTATCTTTTTCTAGAGAGAAATTCAAAAGCCTTTTATGTGCAGGTTACCATATTCAATCAGCCCTAATTGGTAGTAACTACAATATTTATCATAGGTTTGTTAGTGGACTGTATGAAATGTGTTAGTGCTTGACAGAATTGGATAGTTAAGTGTTCTATCACGCACTTTTCTAACTGGTGGTAATTATTTTGACAGAAGCTTGCAGAATTGAAATGGCAAGGAGAATGAACAATCTCTTATTTATTAGGATGTGGAATAACGGTGGATTTATGCAGGAAAACTACACTTATGTTGTCCATAGTGTATCTGTTAACAATCTGCGTATCAGAGAGGTCTTAGAATAAAGCTGATCTTACCGTGTATGGGTATTCAAACTTTAAAGATGTGAACTATGTGAAAAACTTAGTAATACAGATAATTCTTGTCTGAATTGTTAAACCTGTCAAGATGGCAGTCATTAGTAGTGGTTGGAGCACTGCTATGATTTGGGTACAAACCCAAAATCACAAAGAGTCAATCTTCTTTCTTCAGATTCCTCTTATTTCAAGGTTATTGATGTAAATGGAAACTTGAGTAGTAAAAACTTCAGCTTTCCTAACGAGCATTTGAGAACATGCATCTTGTACCTTCTCAGGCTCCTGGTTATGGTGATGTAAGGCTTTCTTTGGAGACAATACCAGACACCGTAAATTTGGAAGAACCTTTTGACATTACATGTAAAATAACCAATTGCAGGTAATGATGTCCTGTGGTTCTTGTGGTTTTTCTTGAGTGGGTAAGTTGTGGCTGTCCTTGTTGTGTTTTTCAATACTTTCTCCTGAAACAACTCAAACCTGGGTCTTTACTATGAGTTGTAGCAACATGAAACTAGCTGTAATACAGTATTCCTAAAGTCATGACAACATCCCCATGTCTAGGCTATATGCAGATGAATTACTGTGGATCACAGTAAATCTTGCTTGCTGCCTTATTGCTTAATAGTAACCTGAATAATTAAGCTTTTACATGTCTACATTCCTTGAATGCTTAAAAAAAAGCCCATTTTTGTTTGTTTGTTTTTTTCAATTTCCTCTAGCAGTGAAAGGACTATGGATCTCGTTTTAGAAATGTGCAATACTAATTCCATCCACTGGTGTGGAGTTTCAGGAAAGCAACTTGGAAAGCTGCACCCAAGTTCATCTCTCCATCTTGCACTTACATTGTTGTCTTCAGTACAGGGATTGCAAGTAAGTCTTTTTAGCATAGTTGTGTTGTAAAATAGCTGTTTTATAAGCTTAGTAATTCTAATAACAACTCAAAAATTATTTTCCCTTTCTAGAGTGTCTCTGGCTTAAGACTTACAGACACATTTTTGAAGAGAACATATGAGTATGATGATATTGCACAAGTCTGTGTAGTTTCATCAGAAGTCAAACAAAGCTGAAGAAAAAAAATCTGTATTTCTGCTGGGCTTCTTTTCGTCTTGGACCAACTTCTTGATGTTTTAGCAACTGAATCATATTAAAATGTGTACCAAAAAACCCAAATCCCTATATATCTATAAACATAGCTGCTTATTTAATTTCTCTGAGCATTTTTTGAATGTTTTAATAGCTTGTAAAGCATGCATATGCGTTTATCTACTGAAAGTAAAGCCTTTTGAAAAAAGTAGCTCTAGCAAATTATATCACATTAACATCTGCTTGGGGCAGGGGTGGCAAAATTCATATGAAATAGTAGCACTGTGTACTTATTTTTCTTATTCTAATTTCTTTAAAAAAAAACTGTTTTCAAGTTGTGGTTCTGACAAAACCCCTTCAGTCTGAAGTAACTGGACTTTTACAGACAAGTTCCTGGAATCCCAACCCTGACAGAAATAACTTGGGGTACCTTGTGTAGCAGTGTATTTTACCTGGTACATGCATAGCCATAAGAGCTAGAGCCTTGTAAAGGAATGACATCATAGAATCATGACCTGATGTTCCTAATACAGGTCAGGATGCCATTGGCCTTCTTGGCCACCTGGGCACACTGCTGGCTCATGTTCAGCCAGCTGTCAATCAACACCCCCAGGTCCCTCTCTGCCTGGAAGCTCTCCAGCCACTCCTCCCCAAGCCTGTAGCACTGCTGGGCTGTTGATGAAAGAGTACAGCTGGCACTGTTGAGGCACTGGGAGCTAGGAAAAGGGGAGTATCAGCCAAAGAATGTGCTAGTTGTGGCTCAGTCTTTGGAAACGGGTAGTAACAGCAAATCTGTTCCACTTAGTTTCAGTTTTATGTATAGTTCTACAACCCTGTAATACAGAACATGCTGTGAACAGGCATGTTAATTCCCAACTAGTAGGGAACTGAAAATAGAACAGCAGAATTCAGGCATTTTTTTGTTAAACTGAGGCAGTACAAATTATTCTTCCCAACCCAGGGAAATTTAAGTAGATGTTTTCAAAAAAAGACTCAGCGGAGAGCTTCTTGCTCTACAACTACATGATTCTGTGACTAGGTCAAGTTCTCCAAAGCATATGCAGGAATGAATTCAGGACTTGGTTAAGCGCTGAAATGTTCTTTTCCTTAGCTTTGACAAAAGATGGAAATATTTTTGTCTGAAATATCTAAGGTCACTTAAAGGTAGCCATTTAATAAAGAAAACTGTGACTTTCTTTCCTAGTTTCATAGTTAACATAGTTTTACTCAGTGGCTCATCATATTTCTCAGCCACTCTAGAGGCACTTAAAAACTTTAGTTTTGACCATATTTTACTACAGGCTTTCCTGCATATAAATGTAGAACTCATTTTTAAAATACTGGATAAATTCAGGAAAAGCTTACTATATTAAGGAAATGAATCCCTACAGGAAAAAAATCAAGTAACTATATCCTGCACTTCTAATAAAATGCAGAGCAACCAATAAAAATAAATATTTTAAAGAATGCAATTTACCTGTTGCTCTAGATACGTCAACCCTAACCAGTAAAACCACAACTATCCAGACAAAAAATGTAAATAACTTTATTTATGATCTATTTGCAAGTTAAACTGCCACAAGTTGAAGGAGAGAGAACAATATGGTAATGAGAGGTAGGAGAGATACAGAAATGGTAGACAAGTTGCATTTTGCCAGTACGACTTTTTGTAGCCCTGGAACCAGATGAATCCAAAGCTGCAGACTTAGTTCTTTCTCAGTATGCATGAGCGATTTTACATTGTACTTGTTATAGAATCAAAAGTGCAAACAAAAAAATTTCTAAGCAGAATATTTCATCTGGTGTCTTTTATATCAGGCATAGTTAGAAGAATATAGTTCCATGCAAGCATGTCCAAGGGGTTTACAGTTTGAGTGCAAAACGTTTTCTTCTCTAATATAATTATCACACTTACATGCCGATGGAATGATACAAACCAAACTTTTTGTTAAATGCATATTTGCTCAGTTTAATGATAAACTGCAATTGATCTTAAATTAAAGCAGTATTTACAGGGACTGTGGACTACCACTTTAGCAGGACAAAAAATTCCAGTGCAAAATAAAGTGCAGTTATTACACAGGAAAAGATTTCTTCCTAACCCTGTGATTACGACATATTGCATGACTGTGAAACAATCTACCCTATTCAAGGCAAAATACACTTTAGCATGAATGATCCTTCTGTTCCTGGTTTCAATGGAAAAGCATGTAATGACAGTTCCTGTTATTGGTTTCACTGTTTTTATTTAGGCTATAAAGCCCTTTCTGTTAATATACAAGAAACAGAGAAAATTTACACATGATGTATTGTGCCAGTTGTAGCACATTCCTACAAGGTTAGCTAATGCCATCAATGTTTTAATACTTTGGTTACATATTACCTGTATTGGAGTAAAACTAAATATGACTGTATTGTACTATGGGAAATTTAAGTTACCAATCCATAAAGATAATTTCAAGAGTAGTTTTCATATAACCAGTCCTTTATTCCATTTAACCTTGGGGATAGCTCTCCTGTAAATCCACTAAAGTTGTAGGGCTTGTACTTGACCGTAAAAATTCTACAGCCAATCTTGGAATATTATTGTATTTTGTAGTTTTTAAGGAACTCTCAAGAGGTTCTTGACACTCTTTATGTCTTAAAGTAGAAAGATAACTGACTGCATTAGGATTGCTGTTACAACCTAAGGATAAAGTGCATGTGCCAGATACTGCAGTGCTGTCCAGTCCACTCTGGATTTATAATTCCCCTTATCAAAGTTAGTAAAACTCACTTTGAGCAGTTGGAAATATAAGGAACTAAGAGGAACTGTGAAAAAAATGCTAGGAGTAATGCTCCTCTCCTGACACAACACAATACTCCAAGCAATGTTTGTACAGTAGGTACAGCCCAGTGGTATTTCTTGAGAATGCTATCCTATCCTATTAAACGTAACTGAACTTAAGTAGTTTTCTTCAGTGGATTATATTCAGATCCTGAATTACCTCTGAAAAAAAGATCCTGTTAGCTATTTTCTTCTTTGTTATCACATGTTAAGTCAGAAGCTGTTCCTTGGAAGTGTATTTTCATGTAAAAAATATCTCTACAGCCTCAAAAAGGCAGCTACAGATAGAGAAGATTTTTAAAAGCATTTTAATGCTGTATATAGGCAAGCTCTATTGAATAAAGTATGAAATGTCTTAAAATTGTTTAAGTTGCTCTATTAAGCTTTATCTCTTTATTTAACAGATGGCAATATGGATTTCCTATTTTTGTGTTTACTCCAGTTCTTTCCATTTCTCCTTGGATCCAGCTGCATTTTCTCCCCTGTTTCAGCAGGGGAAGACTTGTATGATAGATGTACAACTAGCAATTGTTAGTCCGGTACCCAATTTATCCCCAAATTTTGCATTTGCATCTGCTTGAGGTGCTCTTTTTTGACCACAAGATGAGTCAGATACATCTGAGGTCTTGTGTATTTCTCCTTTTGGGAGTCTATTGTTACTGCTCCACATACCTTCTCCAGTGTAACTGGCCAGCATAGATCACTTTGTCTTAAGAATCAAAGCAAGCTCCTCAAATCAATGTTGATACACAAAGAGGAAAGTGTGAGTGTTGAGAATCCCCTTCAAGTAGAAACAAGTGTACCTTGTACCAAAACGCAGTGTGAACAGTAAGAAAAATTTAAAATTTAACTTAGTAAAAAAAGTAAGATTAACTGAGCAAGAAAAGCCATGGTAGGAAAAGAAATACTATAGAGTGGAAAAATATTTAACTTGGCCATACAACCACGACTTAAAATATATAAAGAAAAATCCTTCATTGTTTAAGCCAGTGATTAAACACAAGAACAGAAAGAGAATCCTTCTTTTTAGAAAGTTGTTGTTTTCTGATAAATTTTTAGTACTAGTTAATTGTACAGCCACAGGAACAGTTTTAGCTTATTACAGTTAAGACCTTTAAGCTTATCTTAAATACTGCATACATATAGAACGTAATACAGTTTTCCATGCCTAGGAAAATAGTGCCATAATGCTGGCCTCCGGAGCTACCATCTTTATTTGAGGGTATATATGGCAGTAGAAAAGCCTAAAAATTCTTAATACTCTTTCCTTTCCCAAGGCAAGTTCCATTTTGGTTTCTATGTATTATCCTACTCAGGATCAGCGTCTTATCTTTCTCTGCAATTTGTGGTGCTCCTTGCTAAGAAATCATCTCCCTCCTTTCTGCCCAATGTTACTAATGACAACCCCTCCATAGGCTTGAAGAAACAGACTGTTCAAGCATTAGTTTTAAGTACACACTATACTTCAGCACTGATTTATGCTAGTTATAAAAGGGCACATCAGATGGGCCTATTGTTTCAATATCCGACAAAGAGTACAGCCATAATGATTTTCACCATAACATGCCTTTTACACTAGGATTTTAGAATTAAGCTGTTATGCAATATCAGCCCACTATAAAACTCCTTCTCACTCAATAGCCCTGGAGATCAATCTAATGCACATACTGAAAATGACTTGTACTTAGGGATTTTAATAAACAACCTATTTAGTGTATTAATTTTCAGAGGAGTAACTATACATAAATGATATGTTCCAAGTTATGTGCAATAGATCTGTTTAACAGACTTATTCTTGTTTGCAAACACGCACAAAGAATTTTCTGTCTTCTATTCAAGCAGAAGAGTTACAGTGGTGCTTTTGCTACTAACTATGGTATGCATTTTGGGGTTTAATACCATTCCAATTCACGTGCCTCCTTTAAGTCAGGAATGTTCTTCAGTGCTGCCACTGAAAGATCTGCTTCGGACATGATTTCTCAGTTGCTCTATGAGCTCTGGATTCTGCTGCTGTATCTGTTGTGCAAACTGCTGCCCCCTGTGTTGAACAGTTTTATGTAAATCAAGAAATGAAAAAACCCTGACAAGTAGCATCTGTAAGAAAACACAATATCCCAAATACAACTGAAAGATGCATTATATGAAAGTTAAGACTAAAGATAACTTGCTGTATAGTCTTAACCAAAATATTTTAGTAATGACTTTATCTAGTTAAAATAAAGTCTCTCAAAGTAGGATTATCATCAGATCTTCCTCTTCATTCTTCAGGACTATTATTTCTACTTGATAACATGGAAGAGAAAGTATTACCCTATTTGGTAAAACTGAAATTTAGCAAGAAATCTGCTGTAGTGGTTTGTTCCTTTCTTTTTGAAAGAATCCATTTTAGATGTTTAAGATAACTACTCGTGTAGCTGAAATGCAACCTTATATTATTTTTTCCACAAAACCAGTGTGTGGTTATTTCTACTTCTGAGCGAGATGTCACAGAATCATAGAATGGCCTGGGTTGGAAAGGACTTTAAAGATTATCTAGCTCCAACCTCTGTCATAGGTAGGGATGCCACCCACTAAACCAGGTAGTCCACGGCCACATCCAACCTGGCCTTGAACACTGAAAGTCATTAGTAGAAAGCATGCATACAATTACACCTTTATGTCTTGTACAACTGAGGTAATGACAGATACATCTCCATAACAGTTGTAACTTAAGAGTTAAATTAATAGGTGAGATTAATTTCATGTAAAAGATAAGCGTAACACTAGTTTACTAGAAGCGAGTAAGTAAAACAAACTCCCTCACGAATAGCCTGCCATGGCTTCATTTTGCCCAAGTAGGATATTATCAAGACTCCCTTAAACTACAGTGCCAGTTGAAGGAAAGTCACCATTTTCATAGATCTAGGTGTAGTACATAGTTTCTGTTAAAACAGCATTTGATTTTGTGGAAGCCCATTCCTGTCTGTGATGTGGACTATAAATTACTTTTGCCCTGAAGGAGCAAAACTTAAAAATAGTGTAAAACAGGCTGGAATGATGAAATAAAATAAAATTGTATGCCTTTTAAGAGGTTTGGCCATATAAGCAAATGGCACATTTCTGTGCAGACTCTTCCAGATGGATAACCATTACTATACTATAAAAGACTTGGGTCCTGTTTTTCGTAAAAGCTACTCTTCATTACACCAAGTTCCCTGAAGCCTTCCTAGTCTAAATGGAGGGTGCTACAGGACAACTTGCTGCAACCTGTGCTAAGTAAATCTGCAGCTTTTTTAGCTGCTGTCTGGGATATCGGGTAGTGCATTTA
The DNA here is from genome assembly GCA_013396975.1 of Bucco capensis. Taxonomy (NCBI): domain Eukaryota; kingdom Metazoa; phylum Chordata; class Aves; order Piciformes; family Bucconidae; genus Bucco; species Bucco capensis. The sequence continues at coordinate 14,611 of VWZO01022301.1, forward strand.
TCAACACGATTTGGAAGCACATATAGGAGTACTTAAAGATTGAAAGGAAGACTTTTAATAGGTGGCATCTAGAAAGTAAACAGTTTGTGAGAACCAGAACATCAAACTGAGCACATAGTTCAGTTATTCCAATTGATTAAAATGCACAAAGCACACAAGATAGTGGAAAGGAAGTCTTTTAAGTTCTCAGTTCTAATAGTAATCAGGCAAACAATGGGGACAGGCCACAGTATAATTGGCTTGACACAATCCCTTTTAAATAGCTGTTGCACAAGGATGCTTCTACAAACGTAACAGCTAAAACTATCCAATTCCTACTTACGCATGAATCAGGCTGGACAAATCTGAGAGGCCACCAACACCCGCACCAGGACCGCCAATGGCGTTTGACATCATCCCCGACATCCTGGAACAGTTAGCACAGCTTTGGCATTGGGGTATGCCAACTTACTTTACAGTAAGCAGTAAACTATAGGTCTTTTTTTGATTGCCGGTAGGAAATAAGCTGCAAGAGGAAGAAACTGCAGTAGGTTGGTTTTTTTACAGTAAGCAAAAATAAAACTACATTTTTCAGGAATACGGTACTATCCACCTTTTCTTGTATTAATTCAAACCCCTAAAGACATTTGTTATAATGGTACTCCACTTTAATACTTACAGTTGTTGTACTTGAGGATTCTGCATTAAGCTTGCTGCCTAGAATAGACAATATATAACTGAAATTATAACACAGTTACTACTTAGATATCACTGAGGAAAATGTGGGGGGAAAAAAAAACCCACAACAAAAACCCCACATGCTGTATTCTGTGTTTTATTACAAAATTAAGGTAAGTTTATGTGCACGAAGGTGTACAGTCCCCAGTGAAAAGAATCATTACAGGAACATATTTCGAGATCATGAAGCTGAAACCATTTGTTACATGTTAGGTAAAAAAAAAATCATAGTTACAGTTTCAGACATGAAAAATATTACAATATTACAAGAAGATATTAAACATAAAAACCCAGTACCAGAAAAAAAAATTAAAAATTAACTTAAGACTTCTAAGGACAAAGTTTTTCTATTGCACTTTTTGGAGAAAGGTCTGTATTTTGGTGATTCCCAGCCCTGATAAATCAGCTTTGCAACTATTACTACTAATGTGTATGAACTGTTAAGATGATAGCCACAGAATGTTGCGGAGTAAACAAGAGCGTAGACTGACTTTGTATCACATTTTTTTTTGTAACATAGATCTTTTGTAGTAATCGCATATCTTCTTACTTGATAGCAACCATGAGGTTACTTAAATTTCTCATTCGTAAGATACCTAAAAAATTATACTGTGTTTACTATAGTGTAAGAGTACATATGGACAGATGCTCCATATTAAACTATGTGATGTTTTGAACTCAGTAACATAATTCCTACAGGAATTGTGTGGACGAATAAAGTCTAGTAGGCACAATACAGTATCTGTTTATTCAAGCACATATTAAAGGTACTACAAAACCCAAACATACACAATATTCATTTTATTTATCAATGTATATCCATATAAATATATATATATAAAATAAATCTACTATCTTCTCTAGTCTACAGTAGGTTATAAAATTCCAAATTCAGGTCAATTCTATGGATAACAGGGCATTTTTTTTTTCTTTCTTCCATCAGTAACAAATCTGATCTAGTTTAGGGGCCCAAAGTGGAGGCTAGAAATAGATTTGTGAAGGTCAAACAGTGAGTCAATTTTTCTTCTTTAAAAACAAAACAAAAATACAGGAAAATAAAGAATTCATTCCTGGATGAATGCCCTGTGTTCTTGATAAAGCATCTTTTGGAAGTGATACAAAAAATCCTTTCCCCATACATAGGCTCGATATTGAAAAGTGTATCTTTGACTCTGAACAGATGCAGACTGAGTAACTCATGTGGCCAGTTAAGTGGCACATAGAGTTCTAGTGCTATTTAATCACTAATGCCATCAGAGAACTCATTCACTTTTTCCTTGCCTACCCGCTCATCTCTATTATTTGCACTATAGTATCAGACCAGATGTATTGGTCTCTCTTGCATGCAGCACATTTCCACACAGAAGCACTGGTTAAAATGTCCTGTACTAGTGAAAGGCAGTGTTCTCAAAGGAAATAAGTATTTTTTGTATTTTTTTTCTCCAAAGTCCATTTTTCAAAGTTAACTAATGCCATTTAGCTAAGAAAGCCATTCATGGAGGAAAAGCTGAAAGACAAAATCACAATTTGCCACTATACTGGAAGTAAAGGAATGCATTTTATGTCATTTATGTTCACTGTTTGAACATGTCATAAAGTTTTGCGCACTTAAGGATGTCAGGAATAATCTGCAAGAGTAAGAACAGAAAGGTCTCTTAGGTAGTTCTCCCCAGGCAGAGTTACTTTAGTCTTGGGTAGACTGCATCTGAAGCAACTGCTGTTCACTTAAGAGGTTATGTCTTTGCATTCATTATTAACTGTTACATGGAGAATAGAAATTTTCACGAAGTTGTTGACAAGTGTTTACTGTCATGCCATCTATAAAAACAGCATAGCTAATCTATGCATGTTGTTCAGAAGTAAGATAGAATCAACTGCAAATATGACAGGCATTATAGGAGATCATGCTTCACTTGTTTTGAGTGTAAAATGACTTCGAAAAGTTAAATTCAGTATAATGAAACCACAACCATTATAGTAAGTATTAGATTATTTGTGTTATTAAACCAGAGTTTTCTCAAAACTTCAGTTTTAAAAACACTATACTGTAAAGCTTGAAATACACTCACCATACTAATGAAGGCAGGATTGTTTATCAAGCTTGCCATGTCAAAACTCAGTCCAGTTCCAGTCTACAAACAAATTGCAATTGAAGGTAAGTTTACCTACAAAATCCCAGTTAAAACTACTGCAAATAAATAGTTTTTAATTTAGACTTACAGGACTGGACATGTCTCTTAGTTTCTGTTCTGCTATTTTCAAATTTGACTTGTAAGAGTCATTCTCTGGATCAAGATCCAGTGCTTTTTGGTAACTGGTAACTGCTTCTTCATATTTATTCACTGAGGTCAGAACCAACCTAATGTGAAATAAAGAAATTCTGGGTAGAACATAATTAACCACTAAAAAGACAACACATTTTCTGTTCTAAGTAAAACACTGTCTCACATTTAATGTTTAGCTTGAGCAAGTTTTATTATTATGCTACTACTGCTTAATGTAAGCACTTGTTTTTACAGAAGGGATGATGCCTGAAGGACTCATCTTGCATTGCTTGTTCCATATATATGCAGGTTTCATTAAAAACTCTTCGGCATCATTAAGTGATTTAGTCTGGTTTTGAGAGCACAAACTGGATCCAGCATCCGTGACTTTTTGCGTAAGCTCAGGAATTCCTCTAATTGTTTCCTCCACTTCCTTTGACCCAAGAGATTATTGAGAAGAGCATGTGGGTAAGTAGGGCAAAGATACTCTTCATTTGAGCTCTGCAGCTTCAAAAAACCCAATACTGGAACTACAAGTTTCAGCATAATAGATTTTTTTCTTAGCATCAGCACATGGTTCTCCTTTTGGATCTTCAACAGCTTGGCAAATGGGTTATACAGGGTAACAGTAACATCTGTAAGATGCTGCAAGAAACCCTTCCATCAGGGGAGTCTACTTCATGTTTTGAAAAAGATTCTTCTCCAGCAGCTCAGATCTACTAGTTTTGAAACAGTATTTGTTTTCAAATTTGATTAGCTACTACATTTAAAACATCATCTGTCTCTAAGCTATTCCAGAAGTCCATCTGGTTGCAGTTTCAATTCTATCTTCCCCTGTATTCTCAATTCATACAGATCACAATGCTAAACTGATCTTTACCATATCTTGAGAAAGACCTATGTAACCCACCTTCAGCTATTTAGTACTGCAGTCTCCGTTTGTTATATGCCCAGCCACAAAGACTAGGTTGATAAGTCTGTGCTAATGCCCACTGACAGACCTCAGATTTTATCTCAAGCAAGAGAGCTCAATACATTAGAACATCAGTCAGTCATCACTTTCAGGCATGAGGAACTTAATATGAAACTCCATGAGTTTCCAGTAATGCTTCTGAAGGAACTCACGCAGTATTAATATTTTCTCTTTTAACACTGTTACTCCCATAAAAGCATTCTACTTTTTTGCCCTATTAACTTGCTAAAATAGTTTCTGACCAGACAAGAAATGCAATCTGTTGTCTCTGTGACACAATCATGTTTTTTAACAGAATAAAATTTACAGGTTTTTTACATGTTTTTCAGCTTCTTGGAACACAGAACACTGGGTGACAGTTTCTTTGCTCACAGTGCCTTCCCAGGCAAGTGTGCTTTCAGGATGATCCTGGAAGCATCACTTTAACTGTCTAAGCACCTCATATCTCTGGGTATTTCTGTATCTTTCTGTGACATACAAGTTTCCGTGAAATCCTGGGAAAAACTGATATGCCTACATAATGCAATTAGAAAGCACAGCTTTCTCATAAGGATTTTTCAGTGAGAAAGTGGTTTCTGCAATTTTTTTTTCAGTTATTACTAAATAAGCACTGTTTCCTTATTCAGCCCATGCCAACTGTATTATTGTATCTACCTGCTGAGTTAAGTAATAGCTTGCAGCTCAAAATATATCCTCTTCCAAAACAACCTAAAACCCAAAAAAAGATAAACCTGATTGCTCAAGAATAATCCCACTTAACACTTGTGTATCGAAAGATACACTGGTCTTACACTCAACCTCTAAAATAACCTCCAGTTTCCAATTAGATCAGCCTGTAGCTTCCCTCTATCTCACTGAAATCAAGGAATCTTGGGTTGTGCTATACGAAGAAACAATGTAAAATGAGTTAAATAGGACAAAACCAATCCAGTGGTCCCTAAAATTTCAAAGAGAATTAAATCATTTCAAAAGCTAGTCCAGCTAAGGTTGTATTAGTACACAGGCACAGACTGAAAAACCCTTGGGGTCTCCTGTGGCCCCTGGTGCGATAACTGTGCCGACAGCAGAAGGAGCATTAAACTCATTGCCCANTTCTTCATTCGCAAAGCCTAGCCACCATGTATTAGTACAATAAACCGTATCATGGAATGTTTTCAAGTGGTAGAATTCCATCATCTTTAATCTTACATAAATGCCCCCGCCATGTTTTTGTCCCAGACCAACAAGCATTATCCCAGCAAATTTTGGGGCATCGTTCAGAATTTAACAGAATTCAGCAATAGACATGGGCCATTTTGTGTCAGCTGACACAATGAGCAATCCCTAGCATTTTTGACTTTACTATAACTTCAAAAGGCTTATGCAGCATTCAGACAATACTGACAAATGTTTTGATTACTGAAAATTACACATCTTGGAAGAATGGCCCTTAATTCAAGTAGATATCCCATTCAGATTATTCCTGATAATTTTTTTCAGATTGCACTTAGTCAGACCCACTGCCTAGAGGATATAATGTTAACCTCTCAGAAAAGAAGAGAAACTACCAAAGGGACATAGCTTAGTCTTGTTCAAGTATCTGGTTCCAAAGAGCTACTGAACAGAAAAATTAAGCCTGTACCTTTCTAGTGTGATATGCCAGTACTTTCAGGATTCTGTTCTATAACAGCATCACTAACAAATTCACTGTTCCAATTGCAGAATTTTGATTACTTGTAACTAGGTATGACATAGAAAAAAAAAATCACACGAGTTTATAAAGTAAATTAGCGAAGTTGATTAACTGGAGAAAAAAAAAAAGGCAAACTAATGAAATCTGGTATGAAAATGCTGAGACCAACCGCATATATCAAACTTAAAGCTGACAGCTTGATAGGATCATCTTCAGAAAACTGCTACACTTTCAGAACAAGAATGTCAGCTAAGTAAAACAACCTAGCTCCACTTATTTCAGAAAATCTATGGTAATTTATACTTTGGTCTACAATGTTTAGTCAGATTTGTAGTAACTTACCCCATTCTCCCATATGCTTTGCTGTACTTTGGATCTATTGCTATGGCTCTCTCACAATCCTTTATTGCTTCACTGTAGTTGTTGAGCTTACTTTGAGCAGCAGCCCTAAGAGGAAGATGGGAGGGAAGGGAGAGAGCTTTGTCAAAAAAAACCAGTAAAATAAAAAAAACCAAGCTTAGATATTCACACACCTGTGACTAATTTCAGACTTACTCAATCTTACTGAGTTTTCATTCAATATTTAGGCAACACCTCAGCTTTCCTCAACTAAGTAGGCCAAGCAAATATTCTGAATTAGGTATGTGCTTAAGTGCATTACTAGACTAGGCACTGAAGAATTCAGAGCAGAATGGCTCTAGAGGCAGGAGAGTTCTGGTAGGGTTCCTAGACTTTGCTCTTAAACTGGTCTTCTGGGCACTATACTGGAAGAGTACACTTCTGCTGGGTTAACATGCCCTTCCAGACTTCATCTGCTCCCATGTCACTACAACTGCATTACGGTGAAGACAATGAATCTACAACAATAGCCTTGTTATTTTTCAACAGGTCATGCATAAAAATGCTGAGTATTTACACAATGCTTGAAATCTCCAAAATGGGATTACCACACTAATATTTTGTTCAAGGGAAAGTCAATACTATGGGAGATAGAGATGGCAGCTGGGTCACTAGAACACCAAAAAAAATGTCTTTTACTACTCTTGATTGACTGGGAATCACAGCCTATGCTATGATGTAGAAAGCCTAACTCACAAAAACCTGATCTCAAGCGTTAGAAGTAATTTTAAAGCATATTTTACACCTCTCAACTGGTAGAGATATGCCTAATGAGCTCACTTTCACTTTAGATCTTTTACAAATTCAACATGATATATTTCTAAATAGTGGTGGTTTTAGCCTCATGCTGTTTTGATCTACTTCACAATTTATCTCTAAAATAACGATCATGAAGCTTGGGAATGGAAAGTGTGAATTATTTCGATTTTCACCTGTTGCAGTAATAGACTGCATTGTTTGGATCCAGTTCAATAGCCCTAGTATAACAATCCACTGCAGCACCATAATTTTCTTCTTTCATATGATTATTACCTGAAATAAATTATTAAAAGCTCTTAAGTCACTAGAAGATACAATATGCTATGTATTCAAGAAACAGAGCAGCCACATTACAGTATCTACCTAAAAGATAGTTATGGCTGCACTTTTTTGAGATACATTCATTTAAGTAGAATTGGCACGGAATAATACAAATAAAAATATCAACTGTATCTGTAAAGTTTATCATGTACATTGTAGTCTACCACATAAACCTCCCCCTTCTAATCTTGCTATTTCATGCTTTCCAGCTAGTTTCTACTGTTAAGCAAAGATCACTTTGTTGAGAAGTGTAATTGTAATTGCAGCTCCACCCTAATACAGATTCATCAGCATTAACTATCTTTGCAAGTCTCATAATCCAACAGGCTGTATGTTAATTCTGTTTTGGTCTTTTTTCTCACATGTCCAAGTAACTTGCTTGTAACTATCCATATAAGATGAAAAACTGAACAGAAGCAAAACTAAACACAAAAGCCCCACTTTTGTTATGCTGGAGGTAGTATCTTTAGCAACACCACAAAATAACACATAACACATTAATTTCATTTACTGATTTCATTTCACAAACCCCTGTGGGCTGAGATGACAAGACAGAAGTCACAGATTTAAAATAGGCATTGCTATAACATACATGCCTGAAAAGTACTGAGTATCCCTACAGTCCAATAACCATACTGAGTGCTACAGGTATTATACTTCCCATGAGCTGGCAGTAACAGACAGCAGAATGAAAAGCCAGCATGCACAGCAGGTACATGTTGCCTTAAGGAGAGTTGAAGAAAAACTCCAGGCAAATTTAGTAGACATGAGATAAGAAAAAGCTGCTTTAATGAGCCTTAAGCCTCTGGAATACAAAAATGTGCACGCCCTCTGCCCCCAGGTCCATTATGTTATAATAATGTCCATCCAATCCCATTGTGCCACTTGTCTCAGTCCTGCCCCAAACCATCCTCTGGCACACCCCTCCAGAAATTGGATCGGGGGTCTGAAGACGCTCTTTACTTCATCCTCTTCTGTCCCATGACACATACTGTCCCTTAGAGGCCTTCCAATGTTCTCTGTGTGAAGGTCCTTCTCACAGTCTGAANGAAGACTAAGCTGCTAACGAGGGAGCAGGTTAGAATGTGTAAACATTAAGCTGCCATACAGAAATCCTAAATTTACAGTACTAATAGTAAAGCTACAATAACTTCTAAAATCTACAAAGTTAAAAAGATCAAAATCAAAAGCTCTGAAGCATCATACATTACAACTTATAAACTCCTTTTCATTTGTGACATAAACCTTGTCTGAGTTTTTATTCTTTGAATTAGACAGCTAATGAGCAACTTCAATAATAAGGAAAACTTACATTCAGAGACTGCATGTACTGCATCCACAACTACAGATGACCAGTTTTATGATAAAATAGACATGGAACACATTCTCAAAAACAGCAGAACTTCAGCCTGAAATTTCTGGGAGGATTATAAGCCTTACAATTAGAAACTTAGCTATTTTTTCTATAAAATTCAAATACCTGTAAATCAAATAAGTCATAAAAAATGTGATTTATAAAGCATCAATCCACCTAATAACAATTCATATGAGTGCTACAAGCCCACAAGCCCCTTCTTTTTATGGGGAAATAGTACGTACTCTTTCTTGAGTAGCATTAGTGAAAACTAAGTTATGGCTGCTTTTCCTCACGTAACAGCAGTAACACAGATCAAAAGGAAAAACAAACAACTGGCTTTTCTGCAATTTTTATAGAGCACACAAATTATTTCATGCATCTGAAATACCAACCCCAGTAAGTTCACAAGAATTTTTCTGTTGGCTTCAGCTGGGTCAGCTTTCTACCAATGTTTTAATACCACATAATCCTTGATATCCCATAACTTTTTCAAAACAGAGACTTGCATAGCAATTCCCCGGACAAATAGAGAAATCTGTAATATTCTGAACAGTAACTGTTCATTCTTTAAAGCTTCTGCTACTTGGGAATGCTGCCCAGGACTTTACATGTTATCCCTTAGTTTTAAAGCAACCTCCTAAGCAAGGGAGAGAATAGACTGTATTTTCTTAAAGCCCAGATGGAGCTAATCACTTAACTCTCTTACAATATTAACAACTACCAGATAATATAATCTCAAGTTTTGGTGTGAGGTGTGTGTTGCCCAGCCGCTATACTATCACTATCTATGGTAACTCAAAAATCCTAAAAGCATATGTCATGGAGTGATTTAAAACACTAAGGATTTATTGTACGTCATGTTCCCTTTTGAATTTTTGGACTTCTTCTGCCCCCCCTTCCTTCTTTCGCCCACGAAAGAATTTGCCGGGAGGAGCCAAGAGAGACTGATAAGGAAGAAAAAAAAACGAAACCCCGCACCTGCGCNATAAGATGTTTATTCATATGTTTATTACTAACCTTCATCCTTCAGTTGGTCAGCCTTTTCAACATCCTCTGGTAAAGAATCTGAGAAAGTCAGCATGTCATTCTGTATGTAAACAAACCAATATTTCTTTCATTAAAAGATAATCCCTGATTTTATTAAAAACTTCTTTCATCTTGGGCAGCATTTTATCAACAAGAAACCAGATTTTCTGTAGTGAACAGGAAGTATGAAAGAACTAAACATCAGTAAAACATCTTTAAAAAGGAAAAATATCTTGCTTTCTGCTATGAAAAAAAACCCAAACACCTTATGGCTCACTACACATTTTAAGGAAGCCAAGGGGAAGAGAGCTGACATGTCTGTACTACAGTCTTGGTTTTCTAACTTCTGCTACTTGCCATCTTGGTGGTTCCTGTGCTTTCTGTCACGAGGATCCAAGATAACAATTACTTGTAGTATACAGTTTTGAAGTTTCCATTTAAAGGTTAGTGTTCACAGAGATACTTTTAAAACTGAACGACTACATTATTTCCAGAAGGGATTAAGAAACATCAGAAAACTACAAATGATCTCAAGTGCTTTGCAGACATTTATCTTTGGGAATTGCAAAATGCCTCACTGGGGAAAATATCCTTCAAGTGAAATTGTGACATTCACTGTTTAGTAATTTTCCATATGGAATTTCCTTTTCTAGCTGAAATTCCTCCCACTGCCCCAGGAGATTCTCATTCTGCTAGCTTTTATGTAAATGTCATGTTTTCCTTAAGTTTCCACATTTTGACCTATACAGCACTTCAAGGTTGTATAAATAATATGAAATCTTACCACATATTGGCAGAGCAATTCTAGAATCTCAATGAAATTCTTACCTTGTGAAAAGAATTTGTGAACATTTCTATCAATTGCTGTGGAGGTGCAAGATGAGTATCGTCCAGGTTAATCTTAAACACAGTCTCCAGACACTGAATGGCAACTTAGAAGAAAAAAATAAAAAATACAAGTCCCCAGTTTTTCAATAGAAATGTAACTTCAATAATTTATAAAGTTGTGGCTCATTTTCTTATTCAGCTAGTAAAAGCAGCTCTTTGGACCATATCATAAAATAAAGAGAAGCTAACTGATCCCCGTGGAACTGACTTGCTGAAAAACAGTATAAGCTATAGAGAATCCATACATAATTTGGCAAATATTCTTAAATCAATTTAAAATTTTTATTTCAATTCTTTCTAGTATTTATTTTTTTTAAAAACAGAACAATATGAGGATTTAACAAAAGCACTACAAGTCATAATACAACTATGCATGTGTCAAACACCCCACCTCAAAACACCATACTGCCATATAGGTGTGGTGTAATAGCTGGAAGAAAAAGACTCATCTTTACTGTAAAGAAAAAATGCAACTTAATTCTTGTAAAGTAAGCACTGATTACGCTGATTTATTAATTATATTAATAGTACTTAATACCAGTTCTATCATTAAATAACAGGAATTGCATACCTCATTTTTCCTTATCTGACTTAGCAAGAAGCCACTTGCCAGAGCATACTTACTTACCAATTTGCCCCTCAAACTTGTTTTCACCTAAAGACATTCCCTTTCTGAAGATCTCACCACACTGCAGTTTTGCATAAATTCAAAATACAACCCCCTCCTTTTTATTTCTCAAAGCATTAAGCCTATGTGACACCAGCTCTCTATCACACAGCAGATTTTTGCAAGATGCAGCAGTGTAAATTATGCTTAAACAAAATAATTCTGAATGTAGTATTATTACAAGTTTTTCCATGAAATAATCAGCTGTTACAGTGAACTCCCACATTTCTCCTCTAATTGCAAAATGGAATGTGTTACTCCTATAATTTATCTATCGCAGATATAACAAAATTAGGAGCTCTTAAGAGATGAATCTACGGGTTAGAATAATCATCACTGGTTAACATGCAAGTCAACAATAGAAACCTGTGTAAAAATAAACATAGTCAAAAGTGAAACTTTTTCCAGTCAGAAGCTGTATTAAGATGATTAATAACTACCCTGTTCTAATGTGATGTAAAACCCTGACCCTAGTAAAGTATCTCAAGAGACAAGACAGCCAGCACTCATTATCTCATTATCAAAGTGAGGCACTGTCAACCACCACAAGCTCAGTATCGTCAGTAAATCAGGAAAGACTTGCTGCACCACATGTGCTATTAATCCAAGGAGCACCTACAGATAGATGGACTTGGATCTGTAAAAGCAACTATACTGTCCTGAAAATATTCACTATCATATGCTCTTCAGAATCACTATTAAAATGAAAAAGAAATGCAAAACATTTATTTTATTTTCTGTATTCTTAGGATCGGTCAGCTTTCCCTCATAAATTACATGGAATTCTTGCAGGTATGAAACAGCTCTTCCTACACACCAGAACACACGTAGGGCAATTTTTTACTTCCTCCATGGCAAGCACAGCTACTATTGGACACCAAAGGCAGAAAGAAACCAAGTATCAAAACAGAGTAAAAGAATCAGCAGCCAAAACTTGGTGGGACACATACACAAGTCATGACTGTAATCTGCATTACAGCACTGCTTAATTTGATGTCACTTAAAGTATCTCTTGCTCAAAATTAAGGTATTACATTTTTTGTAACTTTCAAACACATTTTAAATGAGCGATATTTTAAAATTAATAACCTCAGAAGCATTAAGATCATGACCTTACTCACAGATAGTATCTGGTGGTAGTTTCAGTTAGGTCATTCCATTACTTTCTATAACACTATACATCGAGCAATTTAACACCTGGGTTGGTATTACACACACATATATAAGCATCTTTATTACTTACCTTCCAAACTTTCTTGTTCATCTGGAGTGAAAGTATCCATCTGACTCTGTTCTCTCAAGAAATGGATGACTGCATAAACCAAGCGTTTGACGGATGACATTTTGAAATTGTTGAGTTTCTTCTATGCTTAAAGGTAACAAGATCTCTTATTTCAGAAAATACGAATTCCTAGAGTATTCCAACCTCCCACTGACCTCAGCAAGAAGTATACACAATACACAAAAACTTATCCTTCACCATAAAGCTCAATAAAGCCATGCCTTGAAAGAAGTGGTTAGATTTTATAGATTAGGGAGAAGTCCTAATCACCTAATTTAACTGTCAGCAAAAGAGCAGGTTTCCTCAGATTCATTCCTGCATATGAGTTCACTGAGACTAAAATGATTTAGCAAATTTCTTTTTTTTTTTTTTATAGTTTTAATTTTATTTCTAGGACATATACACTTGAAAGCAGGAGCATATGGTGAAGTCAAAATCAATTCAAAATGACACACTGATAAATATGACAAAGTAAATAAACACTTTAATAAAAGGTATTCCATTCTCTGACACAGTGCTGCTGAATGGTTTTTGTTCACTTTGGACAAAAAACCTAGAACATTCTGACCTCAGTGCACACTTGTGAAATTATTGGCTTTGCATTCAGCATCCGCTGGGAGTTATGTAACTAAGGAAAATTTAAGTTCCAAGTTATTTTTCCTTAAACCATTTTGATTTAAAAGGGCACAACCTTATCCAGTCGCCAGGGGATGCAGGTTAAGAAAGATCATTGAACGGCAACAGCAAGCCCAGTGCCAGCCCTCACCAAAATATTTTCCGTCAACGACCCCAAAGCAATCCGACGTGAAGCCAAACCCATGCCGAGCAACTGCCGTCGTGGAGACCCGAAAAAGGCGACTCCTCGCCAGAGGGGCGACTGCGAGGAGTGCACAGCAGCGGCGGCTGCTGCATTCGAGCTCCCTGCACGGAACTGCCGAGGAAGCATCCGCAGACACGCCCCACCGGATGGGCAGCACGGGATTCTGCTAGCTAGGGCGGGCCCCTACGGCACGGGCACCTCTGAGTCCGCGATCCTTCTCCTCCCCACCAGTCCCGCTCACCTGCGGGGATGCCTCGGCAATGGGGCCGCTAGCTCAGTCCAGTAGAACAGCTCCGCCCCGCACAAGCGCGGTATCCCGCCGCCCACGGGCACTTCCTCGGCAGCGCAGCAGAGAGAGCGGTCGCGCCGCCTGGCCCACCGCCGCGCCGCCTCGGGCCCACCGAACGCCCGCACGGGGCCCGATCCGTCCTACCACCCCTGAGCTCGGGGGAAGATGGGCTGTACTTGCCACGAAGACAGGGTATAGCCCTTACCGTGCAAGACGCAGCAATCCCACGGCAAACGCCCTCCCTGTCGGCGCCGCCGCCGAGTCAGAGAGACAAGGGGCGTGAGGGTGGGCCCGCGCGCGCCGCCGCGGCGGGAGGAAGAAAGCGGAGAGAGGAGGCGCGTAGCTGCGCACGCTGGCGGCGGGCGGGGGCGCACTCGCTCGGTAGCGGCGGGAAGGACTTCGGGAGGCGGCGACGGAAGCGGATGCGCGGGTTCGGCGGTGCGGTGCTGAGGGCTGTGCTGGAGACCGGCAAGAGGGCGGGCCAGGCCGGGCAGCGGGAGTTGAAGTCAGCCCTTCCGACTCCGCTTCCCCTCACTCTGCCCTCCCCATGCTAGCCCTGTGTGCGGGTGCGGCTCGCAGGTAGGCGTGGAGGGTGTGGTGGCGCTGCGGACCCCGGTGAGAGGCGCCTTACGGCTAGCCACGTACAGCCTCTGGCTTGGGACCGCCTGAGTGGAAACTGTGAGAGCCTTGAGCCGCTGGAGGCTCGTGAGGAGGTCCTCGTCCTTCTGGGACCTGGGCCTGGGCTGTGGCCGGGCGTCCTGGTGTGGGCCTGGCGGTGGGGCCTAGCTGATTCCCTTGCGACTGGGCCGTGGGGTCCCGCTAGCCGGCGGGGCGTGGCGGGCGGCAGGCTGCAGGTGTGCGGGGCGTGCTCCGAGGGCCCAGGCAAACAATTGAGCAGGAAACTTTACAACCTGTGAGGTGTATTGCCTCAGCTCCTGGCGTGTTTGCCACCGCCCGCCTAACCTCCGTTATGTATAGCTTCCAGGTCAGGCACAGTCTGAAAATCACTTGGGGTCTCCCGTGGCCCCTGGTGTGATAACTGTGCCGACAGCAGAAGGAGCATTAAACTCATTGCCCACGGTAAAGTGTGGGGAGTGATACCCATGTTCCTATAATCCTTTTTTATTATTAGCCTTCTGGCAGGCATCCTAGGAGAGGGATAACTCTGATTCCAAACCTGGGCAGATGGAGCTCATTTAACCCTGTAAGGCCTTCCATCTAAGAGGTTAAACCTCTGTCCTAAGGACTTCGCTGCCAGTGTCCAAGCTTGCTAGGCCCTGGCAGATGAACCTTAGGACTAAAGGGTGGGTCCAGCTCTGCGCATGCTGTGTCTCACCTAAAAAAAATCCATTGCGCAGGCTCGAGGGTGTTATCTGGTATCCTCTTTTCATCAGCGCGCTTGGAAAAGGCGCTGATGAGGAGCATGGATGGAGCCCTCCCTGGATCTTCATTCGCGAAGCCTAACTACAACAACAACAACAACTTCCAGGTGGGTAGGGCGGGTGAGGCCAGGTCTCCGCCGTGTAATTCTTGCACCACGTATCAGATGTACCGAATGAGAAAAGGGCAGCAAAACAACCGAGTGACTGCTGAGGGCCCCTGTAGCAAGGTGTATGTGAAGCAAGATGGGGTAGTGTGTATAAAAAGGTTTGTCACTATTTAGTATTATATGAAGGTTCAGATGGGTATAAATATATTATAAAACTGTTCTAAAATAAGGGATTAATTCTTTTCTCTATAATTAATGCTAGCTCTAAATCGACCTGGAAAACCAGTGTAGAAGGTGGCTTGTAGGCAGTTCTAGATGGAGTAGACAAATGAACATCACTGGGGAAATTCAGAGGGCAGAAGGATATAAGCAAAGGACCAGATTTAACAGGAAATGTGGAAATAGTAGGAGGGTCACAGTATAAATACATTATGATAATGAGAACAGAGCCAAATTTAAGTGTAAAATGAAGAAGATAGTTACCCCTTGTGGACTTTTGAGAAATGACAATTGTGTGTTTACTGTATAAAATATACCATTTTTGTCCTATTTCACACTGTTTCTTCAGGTTGAATTAGTTTTGAGGGGTACCAGCAGCTAGAAAATAAGATCCAGAATTTTTTTGTAAGGCTTCTCCCTTATGAAAATTGACTGGTTTACTTTCGTCATAAAGTGCATAACTGTTTTCTTTTTCTAATACGCATTTATGTTCTTTTTGTATAATTATTTTCACTGCCATGTTTTGTGTTGACTGTCCTACAAATTTTTACAAAAGGAGGAAAAGAAGAATGAAAGTTCTTTTCTTGAGAAGAAAATTAAAAGGTCTTTGTTTGCAATTTGCATGTGTAAACTAAAGACACCTCCCTCTTAAATAATAATAAAGGGTATTTATTTGATTACTGGGTATTGATTTATTTTTTCCCCATCAGTTGTTATAAGTCCAGCTGGGAATCATCACTGCACTTTGTTAATTATGAGTTAAGTGTGCCCAAAAAATTGTTTTACAAAGAGAGAAATCTTGAATGTCTAATATTGACCTCTTTCAGAAGTTAATCGATTGGTCACAGACATGCTGAATGGCAAAGATTCTCAGTTTCTCTTTTTTGCCAAGGGCATCTTAACGTGTGAGAGAAATGACAGTTCTTAGCAATTTTCAAGTATCACGCCTTACATTAGATAAAACTCCATTAAGGGTTTGACTTTTTTTGGTTAATATAGGCAGCTTTTGGGAGGAAGGCTATTTCCAGTTAAATACTTTTGTAATCGAAAATATTGAAAGATCATTTTTTCAATAAAATGCATAGGGAAAGGCAGGCTAAGATGTAGGTTAATTGCAGTGCTTTTTAGGGATATTCTTTAGGAATGGGGGGAAAAAAATTAAATAAAAGTAGACACACTGATCTAAATAGTTTCAATATCCTAAAGTTGTTCTCTAGGATTCTGGTATCTTTGAAAATCTTCAGAATCAGTTTTTCAATGGGAAGATGTATATATGGACTCTGGAAAAACTAGAATTCATATTTAAGATCTAATTTTAGATTTCCATCACTGTAAAGAATCTCCAAACACTGGCTTTTCTCTTGATGAGGAAGTAAACCAGCAAGAAACTGTGGATTGAGGAAAAAATGGAGGAGAAGGTATGACATTGGAAGGCAAAGAAATGGGAAGAAAGTTTGTATTAACTTATTTATTTAATTCTTATCACCATATGCTTTTCATTAAACTGTGAGGTCCAACACCTCAGCAACAGCAAAGACTAGACAGAACACTTGAAAAATTTTTCTTTTTCCATGGACTGCACAACCTCCTCAGTGTACTGCAGTGGAATTTTTTTTTCTGTGGTTACCTTTCTAACCACAGCAGACTCTGCAAGAGCAATTTGTCTATTAGAGTTTACAGAGCAAAATTTTTCCCTGGTCTGGCTGAAATAAAAACATTGGGTTTAGAAGCATTTTGTGAACTCAATTTAACCCATGGAGCACCTGCTGGACCACACTAAGCAATGCAATTAATATCTTTTGAGGACAAACCTATTCTATGAGTCTCTGTAAAGGAAGAAATGCTTGGCTTGGAAAGATTTATTTTTTTTTTAATGTTTTGGATTAGGTCAAAAGTCTCTCCTATCTTCCACAAGAGTCAGAGTTGGATACCTCCGAAAGTATATAAAATATGATGGACATTTGGTACTACCTTTTCAAAACCATCTGGGAATTGGGGACTTCCCAATGCAAAAACAGTTGTCTTATGATTTGGTGCAAAAATCAGTCCTATTATAGTAAAACTCCTTCCAACAACTGTGCTTGATCTCTTCCTGAGTTATGTCGGAAGTGACAATGGAAAAAATGATCCCTCTTCATTCTCTCCATCTTCTTCACAATTATGTAAATCTCTGAAGTACTTTCTCTGTTGTCTTTTTTTTTTTCCCCTGATCTGAAGAATACCAGTCTAGTTAGTTTTTCTCTGAATGGAGTCTATTGCTCTCTGCAGTTGATTTTTACTAACCCATGATGGCTTGGTAGAACAGGAAAAGGTTTGGGCAGGTGGGAGTAAATAAGGGAGTTGATAGCTATTGGGAGAATCAGAACTGCATGTAATATGTGTGTGCTTCATGTTATTTCAGAATGCTATAATGAGTCTTTGTGGGGTTTTTTTTCGTTCCAGCTCTTCTAAGTCAGATCATTTCCTTCTTTTCAGCTGCTTCTTGGCTTGATGTTTTCATTAAACTGCTATGTCTCCAGGATTGATTAGGTCAGCTCACAGTTCATCACTGTGTATGTAAAGTCAGAAGTGTGTATTGCTTCACAGTTATTGGACTGAAATTCCTTTTCTTAGTGGCTTTGAACTTTACTTTGTGACATTCTTTTTCTTTCTTTCATTTTTATCGGTAGATTTTGTCATTTCATTAATCCCACCTTTTTGCAGATGAGATATAAATGTATGAAAGAATACAGAACCCAGCATGGAACCTTGCAGGGCTCCACTGGTCACCTAGTTCCATTCAGAAAGAATGAGCAGCTATTTATATTTCTTTCCTAGCTTTTAACCATTTACCTGTAAGAGGATCTCTCTTCTCATCTCCCAGCAGCATGGTTTCTTCAGGACCTTTTGGTCAACAGTCTTCAAATAGATTGTATTAACTGATCTCTATCCACTGCGACACCTCCAAAGAATTCTAGTCAATTTGTGAGTCAAGATGTACCTCTGTAGAGACACTTTTCCAGAACATGTTATTTGTATTTAGGTTAGGGAAGCCAAGGTGAGGATGGGGTGGGGGGGTGTGAAATTATGATTGTCTCTGAGCAAAATATGACTGGGGTGTGTGTTCATTATACCATGTCTAAGAGTTCTGACTTCAACAGTGACACTTCTTGTAGAGAGTTAAATGTGTGAAGTTCTTGGCCATGTTTATCGTGCTGGAACAATCTTTCACATAGTCTGAAACCAGTCTGGGAAGACTTGGGGTTAAGTTACTGTTTACTCAAGAGCTAGAGCAGAAAGTAGGCTTCATTTGCTTCCCTAATTTGTGGCATTGAGTAGGCACACTATATATGTTTGAGATTTTGCAAGAATTTAAGCAATCATGGTATGCTATAGGGCGCTCTCTTTTGAAGAAGAGCAGCTATTTAAAATGGTACATGTAAGTGAGATCAGGTCAGAGGTGCAGTTTCCCAGCTCTCTAGTGGTGGCAAAGAATAATTGTTATTGCTTGAGCTGTGTGAGACTTAAGATCAAGAGGAAATCAAAGGATATTTCCATAGTAGAAGCTGATTAACTGTATATTTAAACCGAAGAAACCTTTTGTGTTTAGAAACACTCCTCAATTGTTTTTTCTGTTCTGCAGCACCTCCTCTGTTTCAGCTGGAGACAACAAGCAGTTTTTCATGGATTAGCTGATTGTATTCAAGTACTGAACTATCCTGATAATAATAGTGTGTGGTGTTTGTACTGAGTAGCGTGCACTTTACCTGCTGTTCATTACTTGCATGACAGACGTGATAGATGCTTATGCAGCAGTACCTGAGAGAGCTATAAGGCTTTCAACCCAGTATTTTTACCATTGTGTTTCCGTGGTTCACCTAATGGTAGAACAATAAGATAAGCCTAATGAGCACCTCCTGCATCAAATTCAGTGTAGTACACTTAGTGTCTGTGTGCAAGTGTTGAAAAGTTTTTCAGTTTCCTGAGATCCTCCAAGCAAGTTGTGCTGTGATGAAGGTTTACTATGACACAGAATGGATTGAGTTCACAGAATGGGTTTAAAGCCTATTTAGTATTCCCCAAACTATGGATACCTTAATTTTAGAGAGCAGACGCTTTGTGGCAACAGTACCCTGACAGTTCTGTGTTCCACTCCAGACTATTGAGTGGAACTCGCCTACTTCTACAAAAGTTGATCAGACCAGTTCCTAAATTCCTTATGTTTGAAGGTTGTTAGAGGGACACGAGGGCAAAGAGGATATAAACAAAGTTGTAACATGTTTTGCACATGTATGAGTTCCTACTTAAGGTCTGGATTTCCTGTTAGCTGCTACAGTGTGTCTTTTCAGTTACTTTGCTGTTGATGTTCCTTCTGTCTGAGAAACCAGTAAACATTCGTTGTTGGAGATACTAAGATCATGAAAACAACACTGAGGGTAATGTATCTATCAACACAGATTATAAAATGTTTGTATAGCCTGTAGCTTTTTTGACTCTCTTTGATTCGATGAATTAAAAGTATATCTATTACAGAAGTATAATCAATGTATACAGTTAAGTTGCACAGAATCCCTTTTTTCTGAAAGGTATATTGACACAATGGTTTAGTGTTAAAAGGTGTGAGATTTTCTTCTATGACTTCAAATGCAGTTTAAAGAAAAAAAAAATGGAGCTTTAAACTAGGAAGTACTAAACATGCTGTCCTTTTGCTATAGTGAGAGTTGCCTATGCCAAACACTTTGTCATATAAAGAAAAAAAAAATTCTATTCCATGTGAGGCTTGGCTATTACAAAACTTTGCTTAAACCATGCCTGTCTGCTATCACTTATATGTGTTTGGTTGCACTTGAATCTTACTTTTAGGGAAATGAATCTTACTTTTAGGGAATAAGGCAGTATATTATTCAAGTATTAAATAATTCATCCTGCAGCAAGCTATCAGTTCTCATGTTACCTTAATGGGACATGTTTAGTTTGGGGGGATTTTTTTGTTCGTTGGGGTTTTGGGTGGGGTTTTTGTGTGTTTTTTAACAAGGCCGCTAGGTGGAGTCAAAACAATGAGAGGCTGTGAATGTTGATTGCAGTGAATCAACAGTGTTCTTCACATACATAAAATGGTCTGGTGAATATGGTGTTCAAATACATAATGCTGGCTTCCAGCATGCAGTGCTGGTTCTTCTGCGGTATGTAAGACTAGGTAGTTGTGAGGGAGTGTCCATCTCCTGGAAGGTAGAAAGACACTGCAGAGGGACCTGGACGGGCTAGGTGAATGGGCTGTGACCAATGGCATGAAATTCAACCAAG
>VWZO01022301.1:36181-53089 GCA_013396975.1 Bucco capensis
GATTTCTCCTGCCCAGATGCAGGACCTTACATTTAGACTTGTTAAACTTCATTTTGTTTTCTTGGGCCCACTTCTCAAGCCTGTCCAGGTCCCTCTGAATGGCATCTCGGCCTCCTGGCGTGTCAACCACACCCATCAGCTTGGTGTCATCTGCAAATTTGCTGAGGATGCACTCCATACCCACGTCCAGGTCATTAATGAAAATATTAAAGAGCACCGGTCCCAAAACCGAGCCCTGAGGGACACCACTAGTCACCGCTCTCCACCCAGACATAGAGCCATTAACCACAACTCTCTGGTTGCGTCCCTCCAGCCAATTCCTTATCCACCGAACGGTCCACCCATCAAACCCATACCTCTGCAGTTTTGAGATGAGGATGTCATGAGGGACCATATCAAAGGCCTTACAAAAATCCAAATAGACTACATCAGTCGGTTTCCCCTCATCCACCGCTCCAATCACTCCATCATAGAAGGCCACCAAATTGCTTTTGCTGCTTCTGCTTCATAGATTGCGGCTTTCTTATTTTATTTTAATAGTGTTAATGGAACATGCCAACAAAGTGTTGTTTGGCATGTTCCAGTCATGGAAAATGTTTCTTAAAAAAACAGGCTTGCTTAAATGTGTTTAAAATACTTACTGAACAAGTCAAAAGTCAGTCTGTTAATTCAATTGCTTTGTTTGTCTTCATAGCAGTTGTGTTAGCCACTGTATTGCTGTAATAGAGTATTATGAAGGTCCTTTCTAAAATCAAATCAAATTTATTTTCCAGAAGCAGCAAGTAATCAAAGTATATATTTGTTGGTAAAATAAGTTACCTAGCATTCTAGCAAAAATAGCGATGATTGCAATCTGTGTCTTAGAAGCTTTTGTTTTCTTCTGAAAAATGCTCTTTTAGAAGTAGTTACTAAGATTTTAAGTTGCTATTCAGCTTACACTGCTTTTAGTAGAAATTGTTATTCTTATTGGTTTGGGGATTGGTATATTAATACCATAATTTGTGAAAAAAGTTGTTTCTGTGATACTTTTTGTTGTGACTAAAAGTCCAAATGAAACCTTGTGTGCCTTTCCTCCTGAAATTCTTATAGATGGATGAAGCAGTGCAGAATTGTATGTCATTCCACTGATGTTATTAGATGCCATAGGACTCGGTGATCTGAGAGGTCCTTTCCAACCATGAATATTCTGTGATTTTGTGACTCACTCAGGAAAAATGCCAGTGAAGGCTGTGCTACCTTAGGTAATGGAGTAATTTAATTCACTTTATAAGGTATTCGTGTTATAGAGGTGTTTTCACTTCTTGGTGCTTATTGGACATCTGTTTCAGAATCACACTGCTCCGATGGTTGCAAACATCTTTTAAAATTATAGCTTACATGTATTCCTGACCAAGTTTTTCTATTTCTTACTGCCTCTTGGCATCAATAGCCCCTTTTTGGGGCATTTAAACAATATGCTTAATGACAGTAATTATCTTGAGACTTTTTTTGCTAGACTAAATCAACATATTTCATATGTGTTTCTAGTAGTGGTGCAGACTTAAGTGACTTACTGACACTTTTGATGCTTTGTTTAGCCTAACACAACTGTTTTGAAGTCACATGTCAATAGATAGTGTGTCATGGGTTAGGGGCTAGGGCAACCCCAAAGCCAGTAACACAAACACTCTATTACCCCTTTTCTCCCCCAGCCCCAAGAAGGGAAGAGAATAGTAATGAAGAGCTGAGAGGACTTACGGATTAGAAAATAAAACTAAAAACTACTTTAATAAAATAATAGAAATAAATAAAATATTTACAAATATTTACGGATTTATACAGAACCAAAATCAACCCCCCTTTTTGGTAACTGTCACCACTGAGAGGGCTCAGCAACAGACTGTAGCCTGGTGGTGGGCGAACCATACTCTGGAACCTTCTGTCGAATCAAAGACTCTTGACAGACAGAGTACTCCTCAAATGCCAGCCATTGACAAAGAAAAGGAACAGAAGGGGCAGGATACTGCCCCTTAGCTTTATTCTGAATGTGATGTGTGTGGTATGGAATACCTAGTTGGTCACTTGAGGGTCACCTGAACTGTGTGGGAAAACTTGTTGCCAGCTCAGAAAGTAACAGCTAAGTAGAAAAGCTTTAACTGAAAAGTAAAATCACTGAACAGAATTGTTCTGGTTTTACTTAAACCAGGACAATGGTGGAACGCATAAGCAAAAAAAATAACCTGTTGCCCCTGCATTATTTTCAGTCCATTTTTCACCCTTACGTTGTCCTGATTCTTTTTGAAGTGTGACCCTTCCAAAAGTTTTGCTGCTGTAATTGATGGAGTGCTGTACAGGGACAGAAGTGAGCAGCAGAAGGAGGAATGGGAAAGAAGAATAATATCTTAAGGTGATACTGCTACTGGACATGAACCTTACCCTTAAACCAGGCCTATTTAGATACATGTGTTGTTCTATACTGCGCTGCAGAAAATTGAGTGTAATAGCTAAACTGGCTTGATCTAGTCAGTTCAGGCATTAGTAACAGCCTGCCCATGGCTACATGGGATAATGAAGTATACAGGTAACATTATTTACAGATGTGCATTTGTTTGTTCTTCTGTATAATTAAAACTGAATCAATTTCTGATTGCTCAGTCCAAGCAATGATTGGCTCTACTAGAATGTTGCTGCCAGTTACCAAAAGCAAGCCCAAAATAATCATTGCATCTTGTTGGTTCAGTTTCTGTTAGAAGCTGTTTGCTGTTACATGTGGTTTCTATCATTATTAATATAATTTATTTTCCAGTTTATATCTAGGAAGTTAACATTTCCCTCAGTGATACAATTTACTGTAGTATTTTCTCTCTAATAGCACGCATTTTTGAAACAGTCATACCATTTTATTTTAAACCTTTCTTGTTTCTTTATAATCTGTTTAAACTTTAATTTTGGCATTTCTCTTTCTTTCATGAACAAATAAGATAAAGTTAGTAAATTATCAGGTTTTTTGCAGTATGGTACAAGGAGTTTGAGGAACTTATTTATTTATAGTTTTATGGAGACAGAGAATATAAAATACTAAGCCATGAAAGAAATGGTCAAGATGTCACCTATGCGTGTTTTTTTCCTTCCATGTTGTTTTTTATTAGTCTGTTATTTACATTTGCTCTAAGTACAGTCTGATTGACTGGTGTGAAGGTAACAACACGTGTCTGTAAATGGTTATTTGAAGAGTTGCATGTAGTGATTGGGTTTATGTGAAATGCTATGTTACAGTTTTTGAAGGCTCACCTTCATTTTATCAGTTAGAAAGAATTACAGGTCTCCTTGAATTTGTGCTGCCTTTGGTAATCTACTTAAATGACTGCTTCCTTGTATCAGCAGGAGGAGACAAGGTATCAATATTTCAAAATTAGGCAGTTCTGTGTTTGCCTATCTGTAACACACAGACAACCGCTTGCTGGCATCTATGGCAATCATTTATCAAATGTCAAATTTGTATATGTATTCCTCAATGCAACTATCCATCTAACTTAAGAAAATCAAGTTGCATTTTTTTTTGGTACTTAAAAGTGGTGTTATGCTGTAATTGGGAACTCTGCATTCAAGTTCATGAAATCAATCCGACTTTATAAGCTTGTTAGGCAGGCTGAAATTAATCTAATTTGTTGGTGCTGCAACTCTTTTAGTGTTTGTTTCTAACAATATATAGTTGGTCGGTTACAGGGCTGTGTTTTCTACATGCCTAGGTTAAGGTTATGAATGACAGAAAGCTGTTGGTTCCCTTTAAAAAAGAGTATCTGCTTCATATCCAGCATTTTGACATAGCTGTCAGTTTTTCTGTTTTTCAAGCTGTTGTTTTCCTTTGATGCTATTTAACTTCTGTTAATTTGACACATTTTGTATTCTTTCTTATGTTCTCAGAATGAGGAGTGGAGGATAGAATTCCGAGCCTTCCACATACTTTTGAGGAGGTTCCCCTTCAGCTCCCATGAGATCGTACCAGTGAAAAACTAGACAGAAGGCAGTCGAGTGGGAAGCTGTTCATGACTTTTAATTAAGTACTTTTCTTTAATGCATTTGTAGATTCAGGGTGCAATTCAGAGATTTTGGGGGATGGTCAACTAATGCATTCTGAGAATGCTGATACTTAACCTTTGGCTTTTGTGAAAGAAGCTTCATTTATCATGAGCTTCTAACTGAGATTCAAAGTTTTTGTAGTCCAGTGGAGAAGCTAGGCCATTAATGTCAGAACTGAGTTGGTATCAGAGAGGGAGAACAAAGGTGGAAGGAGTAGTCTTTATTCAAGCTTAATTTTCAGAGTTAAATCATCAATATGCTGGAGATTGATGTTTCTGTAAGCCAGCAGAAGGGAGAAGTAAACATCTTGCCTACACTGATATGGCAGGATTTGAAGAAACTTGTGGTAACAAGATAAAAAAACATCTCTAACATAAAGCATAGATAGAAATGTTGTCTTTCATTTTTGTCTTGCATAAAAATAATTTTGGATAGCCTATTTCTAGAGAATTCCACTTATACATAAGCTGGACTTTTAACGAAGTCTTGCCTTCAAACAGAAGCCTTTAATGCTGTTCTTTTCAGATTTTTGTCATTTCACTCTTCTGCTTTATGTTTCCTTGCCTATCCTTTTATGTATGCTCCCTGCATTGTATGCCAAAACTTGTCTGAGCATTTATGCATAGACCAGAACTGGTTTTGCAATAAAATAGAGGTGCAGTGACTAGCATTAGGAGAAAAAGGTATTTAATGTAAAATAGAAGTAAGTAGGCATCCCTTTTAGTAGCAAGTTCTCCTTCTGTGTTCTTGTGTTTCTGTAGTTAACAGCTGGAAATTTGATGTTGTCATTTCTACCATAACAATATGTGATTTTTTTTTTTAATTATGCAACTGAAATAGGGAGACAAGTTTCTGCCAGCCGGAGATCCTCCTGTGATGCTCCTATGATACTAAGCACTGCACATTTTACTCTTGAATGCAATCTGTCTTTTAATTATTATGAAAATATTTTTCTCAGCAACTACTTCATGTATAACTGAGCTATTGTAGTTTCCAGGTGGACACCTTGTTTACTGTGTGTCAGTTGCCTGAGTCTTGTCACGTTAACAGGGGCCTTAATGCCAGACATCTGTATCCTTCTCATTTATACAACCAAGCTGGGTGTTGGTTTGTTGTGGTGGAAGCATAGAAGCCAGTATTTCTGGAGCCATTGTCTTAACTTATATTTGGATTCATTGCTTCAAGTTACCTCCCCCTCCCCACTGCCCCAGTATTGTCAAATAGACTAGTGAAAAGACAGCCCTTGATTTCAGAGCACACTAAGATCAGTTACATACAGAAACATAAATCATTGATTTTATAATCAAGATTAATAGTACTTAAATTACAGTGAACTTCTGTACCTCTTCTGGCAATGGAGTGAAACTGTCTGCTTAAAATCCACAACAATTAAAGGAATAAATTTTCAAGTTAGAAATTTTTCTCCCATGGCTGATTATATAGCAGACATCCTGTACAAATATATAATTATTTGTTACAAATTACGTGACCAAATGACTTTTTTTTGTGTCTTGTTTTGTGCATCTTTGAAGTTCTTGGTCTTCACCATCTGGAAATGGCTATGTGAGTTTTGTTATTTAAAAAATGCAAACACTATCTATTTCTGTAGCATTTCAGAAACAGTAACTATGTTTTTCTTCGAAGATTGTGTAATTACTTATTCTGTCTGGTTTTATCAATACAAAAGTATCCACTCTTAGTCATTGTCTAGATGGAAATCATAGAATGCAAACCTCTGATTTATTTAAAATTAGACTTAATTGACAAGGGTAATGACTACATGTGGTCCTGCTGGACAAGCTATGCCTCCAAAAAGTACTTTGTATTTGCTTCTAAAAATATTCTGTAATTATTCAAGTTCTGTTTCCTCTTTTACGATTTACTATAGCTACCTCTTTAACCTAGAATCTTGCTATTCAAAGATCATTTTTATAATTTCAGGTCCGTTGGGCCACAGCTTGTGTTGAGAATGACATTAGGAGCAGAAATTACCAGCCAGCTCAAGGCTTCCTCATACATAGCATCAGGCCAAAACCTTCTGAGATGGGACCTCTCACCAGAGCAAATTAGAAAACGAACAGAAGAACTAATCAGGAAGACAAAGCATGTATATGATGGTGTTGGGATGCTTGATATTGGAGAAGTAACACATGAAAATACTATACGGGCCTTGGCAGATATAGAAGTGGAATATGCAGGTTAGTTTACATTTTCAGTGATTCTTTCCATAGTGTGTTCCATCTGCACATAAGGAAACACTGAGAAAAGATAGTTGTTGCTTACAATTCTGATCCCTGCTGATCTTATGTAGAAAGTGTGGAGGCCTCTCAAGGGTCCTCCAGTCAAAATAATCTTTCAGACTTTTCAACAATTTAACATGATTAACTACAAATAAGTTCTATTGCATATCCTATAGACAAAAATAAGGATTGGCAAGTTGTGCTATTGATCTCTGACTCATCCAGAGAACTGCATTGATGATGCCTTTTTGCTCTGTGAAGCTCCACACAGTTAAATTTTGTTTACCAACTGTGTAGAAATACTCAGAGACAATGTGCAACAGTGTAGACTGCAATGACTGCAGTATGTAATAGGACCTTCAAAACTGATAAGCAGTGCTTTTTTCAGATGCTGCAGAATGTGAGACGAGCAAGTAAAATGGAACAGTGGAAATACTGATAAGCTCTTAGTGGAAAAAATGTGATGATTGAGAATGAGGCAATTTTTGAATGCTTTTTTGAAACAAGACTGCCTTAGTCACTGTTGTATTATGGGTTGCAAGGCCTTGAAAAATCTAGGAAGAGTTGTGGTCATGCAGTCAGATCTAGCTTGTTCCGAATGAATTAGCAAGACATGACAGTACATGGATGGAGTTTAATGGTCAATCACAGGTCATTCAGTTAATTTGTTAATAATTATCAGTCAGAGGAGATAGGAAAAAATATGTCTTGGGTGGCTTTGTTTTATAACACCTATCAGGTGATGGCTGTTTGACTCTCAGAATATTGTCAATGTAATAAAATACAAATTCTTTTAAATCCTCTAAAAAAGTCTAGAGTAGCAACGGAAGTGCTTAAAAAAGCCACCTTGGCTTGAGCAAAATCTTTGCCTAGCAAAAAAGAGCAGCCTACAGCTCAAATGACAGTACTCTAATATTAGTCTGGCTTTCACATTACCGAGAACTACAGTTTAGGCACTAGTGAATTGTTTGGAATTGTTGCTGGCAGAAAGACTGTGTAACTTTCATCCAAACAGCTTCCTGTTAGGTTCAGTTTTAATTGTACCAATGTGTTTGGTATAATTATTGTAAGCCTTTTCACCAAGGTATAAAACTCCCTGCTTTAAATTAAATTAGAAGAAAAATCTATGTTTCATTCAGAAAATAGTGGCTATCAGCTTCTTAGCATAGCCACCAAGAATTGCATCTTCCTAGATGTACTTTTTTTTCCTCTACGTGCTACTGTAGTATTGGGTCATACTTAAGCTTTTATGCTTATCTCCAAAGCTCTATGTGAAACTAGCATGACTTACCTGTGTAACAGCCCATGGCATATGATAAATAGAGCCTTGGATTTTTAAGGGCTATGTGTTCCTCTCAAATGTACGTGAAATACCTACCCCAGTAACTGAAACTTTTTATCTAAAAAAACCTCAGATGACACAAAGCCTTATATTTCACTTGGAAGCCACCAAAACTTATTCATCATATTGAAACATCTTGGCATGAGGACACAAGGAGGGGGGGAAAAAAGTTTTTCCTGTGGACTTTAAGTAGAACCATATGCCCATGTTTGCATTCCAAGGTTTCTGAAAAGCTGAGAGTATCTCAGCATTTCATAAAACCGACTTCAGATTACATAAAATTACAAAGCTTTAAATCATCCTAAAATGCTATTGCACTAAAAGATGCATTTGGGGAGGTAGAGAAGAGTGAAATGATACATTATTTTGAATTAAGTTAATTCAAATTGATGATTCAAATTGATGGTCATAATGATTCGTTTCTATTTTAGCCTTTCTATTCAATATGTGTTACTCGTTTAATAAGCAAAGATTTACTTATTCTCAAAAGTATATTCTAAAAAGAAGGTATTACTCAGCTTCTGATTTCTAGAAATTAAGAATACATAGATAGCATCTTCTCTGTGTGCTTTATTGTTTCCTCTTAAACACAGAAGAAAAGATGGGGATTTGACATTGTTTTTACAACAATGTAAAAACAATTTTAGGACTGATGGATGTATTTGAAGGTTCAGAGTTTTTCACTTTAAATGCTTCAAATATGGAAGCATCTGTGCCAGCTATGCAAAGATGTCAGTCTTCACTTTGTCAAGGGTTAGAGCTGGTCCAGCTACTAAATGAGTGACAGATGTTCTCTATTATTCCCTTTCCTCCCCTGGGGAATAGAAGGGTAATAAGAGGGAGAGACAGGCACAGTCTGAAAATCACTTGGGGTCTTCTGTGGCACCTGGTGTGATAATTGTGCTGACAGCTGAGGGAACATTAAACTCACTGCCCACAGTAAAGTGTGGGGGGTGAAACTCGTGTTCCTATAATCCTTGTATGGGTAGGATGTGCTCATTAGCCTTCTGGCAGTCATCCTAGGAGAAGGACAACTCTAATTCCAAACCCGGGCAGATGGAGCTCGTTTAGCCCTGTAAGGCCTTCCATCTAAGAGAAGGACACTCTAATAAAACCTCTGTCCTAAGGACTTCACTGCCAGCATCCAAGCTTGCTAGGCCCTGGCAGATGAACCTTAGGACTAAAGGGTGGGTCCAGCTCTGCACATGCTGTGTCTCACCGAAAAAAAAATCCATTGTGCAGGCTCAAGGATGCTATCCCCTATCCTCTTTTTATCAGCGTGCTTGTAAAAGGCGCTGATGAGGGGCATGGATGGAGCCCTCCCTGGATCTTCGTTCACAAAGCCTAGCCATACAAAGAGGGAGAGACTCATGGATTGAAAAAAAATGTAATACTACTTCATTGAAAATAGTAACAATAAAATGAAATACATACAAATACATTAAAAAAAAAATAAAATCAACCCCACTGATGGCACCTCTGTAACTCTCACCACTTGTGCTGTGGCAGAAGCCCTGGACTGAACTAAGCAGCAGACAGGAACCAGATCCAGGGATCCTAGAATGGTATTCAGGAACTCATGGATCAGGATTGAAGGCAGAACAGATAAGAGTCCTCCTTGAATGCGGCTGTTGAAGAAGAGAGCTTGACATTTTTGATCCCTCAGCTTTATATCAAATATGGCATATATGGAATGGAATACCTAGTTGATCAGTTTAGGGTCACCTGAACTGTCCACTCTTCCCAGCAGGTGCAGCCTTCTACTCTGTATCCCCCAACATGGTATGTAAAATTAAGCAGTGACCTTGATCTGCATACCAATCCTTGGTAGTAACTCTACACATTAGGTCTTATCACTGCTAGAAGCAGGCCCTGTTTGTGGAAAAGTGCTGTTAATTTCTGAAAGTGTAGTTACTTAGAAGAGCCTTAAGTAAAATCATTGAACAGAATTAGTTCCGTTCTAACTCAAACCANCACTCTTCCCAGCAGGTGCAGCCTTCTACTCTGTATCCCCCAACATGGTATGTAAAATTAAGCAGTGACCTTGATCTGCATACCAATCCTTGGTAGTAACTCTACACATTAGGTCTTATCACTGCTAGAAGCAGGCCCTGTTTGTGGAAAAGTGCTGTTAATTTCTGAAAGTGTAGTTACTTAGAAGAGCCTTAAGTAAAATCATTGAACAGAATTAGTTCCGTTCTAACTCAAACCAGACAAGTAGTTGTTCTTTCAAAAATCACGTATCATATATATACACTTTTCAGTTGATTTAGTAGGAGAAAGAAATAATTTGGCTTGGGTAATAGATGGCTTCTGTAAAATGTTTATTTGTTATAATGGTGTGCAAGTTTTGTGCTTTCACCTACTCATTTTTACATTATCTGTATTCACTTTATTTGCTTCAACCCTGAAGTGTCAGATTGCTTTGGGTACTTGTTTGTTATCTCGTCTATAAATATCAGAAGTGGGAGAGTTCCTTACCCTGAAAGTGTTTCTAGCCTTCTGTGTAAGTGTTCATTGCCTTTTATTTAAACAGTGGAAAGAAGCATGTTGGATTTTCCCCAGCATGTCTCACCTGACAAAGAGGTACGCTTAGCAAGTACAGAAGCTGACAAAAAGCTTTCAAATTTCGATGTGGAGATGAGCATGAGAGGAGACGTGTTTCAGAAGATTGTTTATCTGCAGGTAAATCACAATGATAGCTGCGTAACTTGTGGAAATCTATATAAAATTCAAGCAGTGAAAAACGTTTCTCTAAAGAAGCTAGTGTCCACAGCACTTCTCAAGATCTACAGCGCTGTATGTGTTTCCCCTATGACCCTACCAGTCAAATCTTTCTAGTGGGACATAGCTATACAAAATAGTTGTGGTTCTACAATAACTTAAACTAGCATAAGTTGGTCCTCCCACTCTTTACGTCTAATGTCTAGGTGTGTGTGTTCTTCTTTCTCCACTGCAAGACTTTTGACTTTTGTCTAATCTTCTGAACTGGTTTGCCTAGAGCATCACCAAGGTGGGAAGAAGAAACTGGGCAGTATAGCAGTGTGTTTAGGTTAGCTTATAATGCCTTTGAATTTGTGTCCCAAATTGAACTTTATTGAAGTTGTTCAGAATTTTAAAGTTAGTTTGAAGTTATGAAAGTTAATGAGAAAATATAACTGGGAGCGACCTCCAAAATTACCTCTCTTGATCTGCAAATTATAGACATCTACTTTGTATACTACTCCTCATATGTAACTTAAGCCTCAAAATAAAACCAAGTCAAAATATACATTTAATACTGAACTAGTTTCTATCCATTTTGTCATTGTTTTTAGCTTCCCTTTTAATTGAGCACCTGCAGATGTCTTGTATTCTTTATTTCTTTGTTTTGTAGCTCTAACAGGAGGAATCATAGAACGGTTTGGGTTGGAAGGGACCTCTGGGGGTCCAACCCCCCTGCAGTGGGCAGGGACATCCCCAACTAGATCAGGCTGCTCAGAGCCCTGTCAAGCCTCACCTTGAATGCCTCCAGGCATGGGGCCCCAACCACCTCCCTGGGCAACCTGTTCCAGTGTTCCACAAGCCTTGTGGGGAGGAACTTCTTTTCAACATCCAGTTTAAATCTGCTCTTCTCCAATTTAAAACCATTGCCCCTTGTCCTTTCACTACAGGCCTTTGCAAACAGGCCCTCTCCAGCCTTCTTGTAAGTTCCTTTTAGGTACTGGAAGGTCACTGTTAGGTCTGTTAGGTCCCCCCGAGGCTTTCTCTTCTCCAGGCTGAACAATCCCAGCTCCCTCAGCCTGTCTTCATAGGAGAGGTGTTCCAGCCCCGTGATCATTCTCGTGGCCCTCTGGACCCTCTCCATCAGGTCCATGTCCATTCTGTACTGAGGGCTCTAGAGCTGGACACAGTATTCCAGATGAGGTCTCACCAGAGCAGAGCAAAGTGGCAGAATCACCTCTTGAACTGCTGGCCACGCTTCTTTTGATGCAGCCCAGGATGCGATTGGCCTTCTGGGCTGCCAGCGTGCACTGTTTGCTTGTGTCCAGTTTCTCACCCACCAGCACCCCCAAGTCCTTTTCTGCAGGGCTGCTCTCTCTTCTTATCCCCCAGCCTGTATTGATAGTGGGGATTGTTCCAACCCAGGTGCAGGACCCTGCACTTGGTCTTGTTAAAGTTTGGTTTTGTTCAGAAGCATCCAGTGGCATTAATAATTTTCTGAAAGTATAACTTTAAAATAATGAAAGGAAGCAATCTAATACAAGAACTAAAATATATACATTTGTCCATGCTTCAAATGTGTATCTTCCATTTCAGTGCCATGGATTTTTAACCTTGTGATAATATATTGGAGCTCTATTTCTTAGAGTTGTTTGTACTTTTTACAGTGTTGACTGGGAACCAGAATAATATTTGCAGCAGCTTATTAAAGTGTCTTCAAATACCTTTGTCTTCTATTGCTGTGTTTTCTAGACACATTTTCAAGTGTTCTCCTCTAATAGAGTGTTGTTTATGTGATTTTGGAGGTATTTTATAGTCCTATTTTGAGGGCGTTCTTTTGTGTATTGAAAGATAGTGCCTTACATTCTTTTTTCCCGCCTTCTGCCTTATATTGATTTTTTCCCCCCTGTTCTGTTGCTATTAATTAAATCATTTTAGTTGTATCTATTATTTGCTAGACTTTTCCCCACCCTCCAAGTATAGTGTACACAGATACATTTAGGGCTAACCTGCCATATCTGTGTATCTGTCTATTTTTAATTTAACAGAATCTCTGATAGTAGCTAGTGAAAACTGATAGCTGTTATTCACTAGCATTACTTTCTTATAATCTTTTTTTATAAAAAGAAGTGTTCATTTGCTGCTTTTCTACTTCATTTACCTTTGCAGCAGTGCTTGGCTTTTGTAACAGTTACAATTGTTGCTTAAATCTTCATTTAATTTTTTTTTGAGATTTTTCTTGTCTTAACTGCAGCATGGAAGCATATTTTAGTATTTCAGAGATGTAACCTCTAAGCATGTATCAACTTCATAATAACTATAAAAGTAGTGCCAGTTTTTGCTGTAGAAGAGATGTGAAATTGCCAATAGCATCAGACTGACCAAGTCTAGCTATTTCCAAATCACAAAGTTTTTGTCAGCTTTTGCCCAATTTCTAATGCCTTCTCCTGTTAGAAACTCTTAATTGAAAAGTCAGGTTCCAGGAGCACATGAAAAAAGGGCTTCCACAAACAGAAATGTTATGCTGATGTAATTTTATTACTTAAAATGAGCTCGTAAAACATTTTAAATTCATGGCCTCTCTGAGGATTTAATAGTTCAGGTGTATGAATTCAGTTTCATGATCTGTCCTGGAGTGATTAAAATTTAAGAGTGTACGTCATGTTCCCTTTTGAACTTTTGAATTTGGATATGGACACTGTTTCTTTAAAAGGAGAGAGACTCAGTAGCTGAACTCTTCCCCCCCCGAAAGAATTTGCCGGGAGGAGCCGAGGAACTGATAACAAAGAAAAACGAAACCCCGCTCATGCGCAGTCGTAAACCATCATCGCGGCGNCAAAAGATTGTTCTTTTGACCCTAGCTTCCGGTCAAACCAGGACATGATCCTGCACAGGGGCAGGATTAAAATGCGGTGAGGAGAATGAGGGCCCTCACACTCACATGTTACTTATAATACAGTCAGTCCACCAAAAGATGAGTAAATCTGCTTGATCTCAGTGATATCCTGAATATGTTTGCTCCCTTTAACAATCAGTAAACTTTTCCAAGTTATCACCTCTTTAGTATTCTTTCTAAATTCTGCTTTATTTAAGAACTGTTGATGATGGAAGATGTGAGGTTTTTCTGTTTAATTAAAAACAAGAAAAATACTGAAAACAATCTAGTCTCTTTTCCTTTCCCACATGTTAGAGGAAAGAATTCTTGCATAAATGTATGTTATTGAACATGATCCAGATATTATTCTCTAGAAAACTTGTGTTTTGGGTCTGAAACTTGGAGTAAAGTTGAATTTGGTAATGAAACTATAATTTTAAATTTTATTACTCCCAACATTTGCACATGTTGGCTAGCAGAGGCATGCTTAAGAATGTTGCCAATCTTCTCCACCCACACACCCTGTGTAATCTCAGCC
This sequence comes from Bucco capensis, assembly GCA_013396975.1. Taxonomy (NCBI): domain Eukaryota; kingdom Metazoa; phylum Chordata; class Aves; order Piciformes; family Bucconidae; genus Bucco; species Bucco capensis. The sequence goes on from VWZO01022301.1 coordinate 49,939, forward strand.
TGATATAAACAACTGCTGCACTGCATGCAGATTTCTTCATAGAATAAGGTAGCATGGTTATCCATAAGAAGTATGAAATGGCATATAAAATCATTAACTATGACCATTCCAAAACTTCTGAAAAGTTGAAAAATTTCATGTGTGGCATGTATTGAAAATTAGCACCTCTGTTGTGGAAATGATTCATCAAAGAAACACAGGATGACATAGACAATTCTGACCAGACCAAAGCTCAGAGATGACCACAGAGCACCCTTGGTTCCTGTGCCTGTGAGCATTTATGTGCTTGTTTATCCTTAAAGAGCTTTTTGAATGTGTATCATCCTTATCTTAAGCATGTCTGTGATGCAGTTGAACACACAAAGGCTGTTATTAAGACTAGAAGCTATTTAATATGGATTTATTTTGAAATGTATGGAGAAACGTATAGTCATCAAGAGAAAAATGAACACTAACTTATTTTTCTCCTTTTTTCACAAAATAATCTTTCTTAGCTTTAGAAGGAGCCAATATTCTCTGGCTTTAAGGGCTTAATATTGGTGTTTGTCAATACCCTTCTGCCTGAAGTCCTTGCTAATCTTTGCTTCTGCCTCAAATCTTTGTTTCAGCGCTGGAGATTTTCAGGGGCATGACAATTCCATATGCCCAATGGAGGGCCTGGGAGATCCTTCCTAAGTAACTCAGTGAGACGTCTCACAATTCTCTGTCCTTAACTGTTACTGTAAGAACAGCAGTGTCTTTTTGCAGAGATTAGAATATTAAATTTTTTCTCAACCTGACTATTTTGAGTCTCGCAGCTCAGCTAGCACAACAGAAATGATAATGTAGTGACAGTATCTGCATTTTTTCACCTCTATCATTTTGAAGTCTTGCTTCTTCGATCACGTTAACCTTAGGTCAGAAAAATCCCTGAAATTGTAGATTGTCCAATGGAAAAAATTCTGATTGTTGCAAATATTTTATATTCAGTATTTTTGGACTCCTGGATGTACTGCTTGATAACATAAAGATCTTCTTGTAGAATTTCAGGTAGTATTCCTCTTGCTAGAAGCAGAACAGAAAGCCCGAGTGTCACAGTGGGTAGGGTCATAGCATTCTTTTTGTCTTTGTGTTAGGAAATACTCTATGTGGCTTGCCTTAGCTGTTATCACAAATGAGGATGGAGATGTGAAGTTTGAGTTAGAAAGAACAAAGACCTTTTTTTTTTTTCCACTTACTTTCCTCTAAAATGGAGATTTCAATTGTTTACATCCTTTTATTTTACAAAACAAAAAAAGCCATAGCCAACTGATGGAAAAAAATCATAGCTGTGGTGAAAGTCCACAAAATCACGTCTCAGATATTTGGGAACATACCTGTTTCAGAGTTTTTAATTTTTATTTTCTCTTGGAATACAACTAGGCTCTTGGCATTTTTTCTGTTCAAGGAAATTTACTCTGGCAGATCATTAGTTGACAGCTGTACGTAGTTTTGTAAGTCTCATAAAATTTGCATGTTTCAACTTCCTTACTTTTCAGAGGTGCTAGTCAAGAATTAATCGTGTGTAGGTAAGCTATTGAGAGGGTTGTTAAGACAAATGGTAGAGGAACCGACAAGAAAAGGTGCTATGCTCGGCCTTGTTCTCACCAACAGGGAAGGGCTGGTGTCCAGTGTGAGCCTCGGGGACAACCTTGGCTGCAGTGACCATTAACCACGAGAATTAAAGATCCTCAGGGCATCTATGAGGATGTTCTCCAAGCTTACGACCCTGGCCTTTAGGTGTGCAGACTTTGATCACTTCAGGGATCTTCTGGCAAAAGTACCATGGGACAAAGCCCTAGAGGGAAGGGGGGCCTTCAGCTGGTCAGTATCCAAGGATCACCTTCTCTGTGTCCAGGAGCAAAGTATACCAACAAAAAGGAAGGCAGGAAGGAATGCTAGGAGACCTGCCTGGATGAGTAAGGAGCTCCTGGACACACTGTCTCACAAAAAGAAACTTTATAAGGAGGGGAAGAAAGGACAGCTAGATTTGGGGGGCTTATAAGGTAGCTGTGCGAGGAGCAAGAGACGTGGTTAGAAAAGCTAGGGCTCAGTTAGAATTAAATCTAGCCAGAGAGATCAAGGGGAATAGCAAAAATTTCTGTAGATATATTAATGGTAAAAGGAAGACTAGGGAAGGTGTGGGCCGCCTCGGAAAGGAAATGGGTGAACTGGCAACAAGTGATATAGAGAAGGCTGAGGATCTCAATGACTTCTTTGCCTCAGTCTTCACTGGCAAGGGCTCCAACCACACTCNCTGGCAAGGGCTCCAACCACACTTCTGAGGTCAGAGAAGATAATGGCAGGTGCTTGAAGGGGGAACTGCCCATTGTCAGTGAAGATCACATTCGTGACCACCTGAAGAATCTGAAAGTGTACAAGTCTATGGGACCTGACAGGATACACCCATGGGTCCTGAGGGAACTGGCAGATCAGGTTGCTAAACCACTCTATTATATTCCAGAAGTCATGGCAGTCCAGTGAAGTCCCCACTGACTGGAAAAGGGAAAACGTAATCCCCATTTTCAAAAAGGGTAAGAAGGAAGATGCAGGGAACTATAGGTCAGTCAGTCTCACCTCCATGCCTGGCAAGATCACGGAGCAGATCCTCCTAGAGGCACTGCTGAGACAGAAGAACGATGAAGAGGTGATTGGATGCAATCAACATGGCTTCATCAAAGGCAAACCATGCCTGACTAATCTGGTTGCCTTCTATGAAGAGGTTACAGTATCAGTGGACAAGGGAGCAGCAACTGATGTCATTTACGTGAACCTGAGCAAAGCCTTTCACACTGTCACTCATGACATCCTGGTCTCCAAGATGGTAAAATATGGGTTCAATGGATGGACCCCTCAGTGGATAAAGAACTCGCTTGAGGGCTGCACCAAAAGAGTGGTTGTCAATGTGTCCAAGTGGAGGCAAGTGACAAGTGGAACCCTCAAGCATCAGTCCTGGGACCTGTTTTAACATGTTTGTCAGTGATGTGGACAGTGGCATTGAGTACACCTTCAGCAAGTTTGCTAACTACACCAAGCTGTGTGGTGCAGCTGATACGCTGGAGGGAAGGGATGCCATCCAGAGGGACCCTGACAGGCTGGAGAGGTGGGCCCATGCCAACCTCATGAAGTTCAA
>VWZO01022301.1:53110-76339 GCA_013396975.1 Bucco capensis
CACCTGGAGTACTGTATCCAGTTCTGGAGCCCCATTACAAGAAACATATCGATGTGCTGAAATTAGTCCAGAGAAGGGCCACAGGATGATCAGAGGGTTGGAGCGCTTCCTCTATGAGGACAGGCTGAGAGAGTTGGGATTAGTCAGTCTGGAGAAGAGAAGGCTCCGAGGAGACCTTATTGTAGCCTTCCAGTATCTGCAGGGGGCCTACAAGAGGGCTGGTGAAGTACTTTTTAGGATGTCAGGCAGCAATAGGACTAAGGGTGGATATAAGCTTGAGGAGCGTAGATTTAAGTTGGATGTTAGAAGGAAGTTCTTCACCATGAGGGTGGTGAGACACTGCAACCAGTTGAGAGGTGGTGGAAGCCCCGTCCCTGGAAATTTTTAAGGCCAGACTAGATGGGGCTCCTCTGAGCAACCTGATCTAGTGGGAGGTATTCCTGTCCACAGCAGGGGTTTGGAACTAGATGATATTTAAGGTCTCTTCCAACCCTGACAATTCTGATTCTATGACAAGTCAGACCTAATTCCAACAGCTTCATATTTGAATGTGAATTTAAATAGAATATATCCTTTTTAACAAGGACTATAAGTTAATGCAGGTTTTTACATGCTTGCTTTTTAATTTTTTTTTACATCTTCATTATTAAGTTACAAAGGAAGATAAAATTAGAATATGTACAGCATTATTTTCAATTTAGGTCAAAATGGCAAGTTTCTGAATTAAGCAATTATGCTGTAGTCAGCATGAAGGAAGACCCTAACAGGACTGATCCATGTTCTGTTACAAGCAGCACCTTAAAGTTGGTTTGTTTAGGAAACGACCTTTCAAGAATCTTTGTAAGGGCATACCTAGACACAGAAATAGTATATTACTTGTCACCATTTGATTTATTTTGGAAGGGAAGAGATATATGCTCAGGTTTTATGCCATCTGGTAACTTTCAGTGACAGATCTAGTATTTTGTTGGGTTTTTTAATCCCTCTACGTTTTAAAGTACAGTGTTACCTTATAGCACTATCACAGCATGTAAATGTGTTGAAATACTTGAGAAAAGAAAATTATTTTAAAATCATTCTACATTAGTATAAGAATACTATTGTATAAGTGTCCTGGTTTGACCAGAGGAACTGAGGATTTACTAGGGTGAAGAGGACAATCTCTTTGAGAGGGCCTCCGAGACACCCTCTCCCCAATGGGGACAGCAATAAACAAAAACAAAACCACCAGGCACAGAGATAGTGAATTTCTAAGAATAGCTTTATCTATATTTAAATGGTACAACAGTATGAAAGAGATAAATAATAAGGAAGATAAGGTTGTTAGTTCAAGTCGGCTTCAGCCCTTCCCCCCTTCTAATAACCACAATGCCTGACCTTGCTGGCAAAAGCTGGCAGGCTTCCAATCATTCAACCCTCCTTATCAGGACCTTTTTGCTCCCTCCCTACCTTCAACCCCGGGAAAGGGAAATGTACGAATACCAGAGGGGCCCTTTCCTTTGAAGGGCGGGGAGAAGAGCCGAATCCAAAGCACAGCCAACCGAGAGAGCAGGAAGCAGGAAGAGAACTCTCTCTCACTCCACTCCTCCTATATACACAAAAACACATCACCCCTCCGCGCGGGAGTTTTTAGCAGTTCATGATTCACTGCCTGTTGTCTCTCTTGAATGATATCTCGGGGTCACGGCCCTTGACCACCTCCCCTGTCCGGAGACGCAGCTCCAACCGTTTACATTGCGCAGCTGCTAGCTTTCATTTTTCTCCTTATCAATTTCTCCCAGCTTCTCCCGGGGAATTCTTTTCATGGGCGAAGGAAGGAGCGGAAAAGAAGAAATCCAGCCACCGCATTTTCTTAAAGAGATAGTGTCCAAATTCAAAAGGGAATATGACCTACAGAAGATTCTTAATGTCTCTTTCTTTTCAATTTTAGTCATCCTATGACAATAAGGTAACTTTTCAGAAAGTGGTTCATGATAAAAGCTGGCATGTTCCTTTTTCACTGAAGTTATTCTTGTTTTAAAGAACAACTTTTCAGATTCTTGATAATGATTGCATGTTGTTCATTCAATTACTCTATACTGTCTTTTCAGCAAACCTGCAATCTTGAAAATGTAAAGCCTGAAACAAAGCGCTATCTGGAGAAATCAGTTCAAGTGGGAAAAAGAAATGGACTCCATCTTCCTAAAGAAGTGCAGAATGTAAATACAGAATATTAGTTTATGAAGTGAAGGTGACAAACTGTTGAAGTGATTAAATTATGGTTGTATAGATGTATTAAGCATATGTTTAAACCTTGTGCTTTTGGACCTACTTAATTACTGCTCTAATCTTGATTGTTCTTAGTTCAGGATCCATCATTTAAACTTCAGTCACCTTAAGGTTTATAAATCAATCTGTTAGGCATCCACAGTACTCAGTGGATAGAAGTGGTATCCATCACCTCTCTCACCCTTTCAGAGTAAAAGAAGCTGATCTGGAAGAGGTTTTTTACATATTCTAATAACAGAGACTGCCTAAATTAGATACATTCTTAGCCAAGAGACCAATTATTAACCAATGTTGTAAAATATGTCCAAGATTTTAACATTTTGACCAAAAAAACTTGAGGTTGCTTAAAGGGAGTGCAAGCTGCACTGACAATTTTGGCTCCGTTAAGGGAGGGTATAGTAATTCATATAAAAGTACTTGTCACTTCTGAAAACCATGAAGTAAAAATCATGTCTGCATACGTCTGATTATTTTATAACAATCTCAATTTATGACTCTCTTATAGACTTTGTAGAAAATAATCATTCTTCATCCATATCATTTAGTTAGTGGGAAGTTTAATGGGAATTTGCATTGCGTAAGGGCAACTAACGCCCTTTTTGGAAAAAAAATAGATTTTTAAATACTTTGAGTAGACAGTAGTTGAATTACATTTAAGTAAAATTTGACTAATGTTGGTCTCTGCCAAGTTTTGGGGTTGTTTTTTTTGGTGTATGTTCTTCAACTGGTAACTGCGCTGTTTATGTGAACTTGACAGTAAGGGATAGAGACATGTTATTAGAAAATGTTTCAGCTGGGTGAATAACAGGATTTTTAAAAAGGTTTTGGAATGGTCTTGTCTTGTGTTGGTATTTTCTTTTTGTTGTACCTTTAAAATTCTAAGAGTGTTCTTCGCTAGGTTGCATGCTTTTTACGTCCTTGATTCTCACTGATTTTAGTGGATATTTTTACACTTAGAATTTAGTCTCTTCAAGTAAAAGAAAGTAATCAAATGCTAGCACTTAATGCTGTTCAGAGAATGCATTTGTGTTCGGTCCCCTCTGAGTTAAGAGCACATTTGAAATGTTATCAAAGTGATAGCCCTGACCCAGGGTTCATGGGCAACAATATTGCTCAAGATCAAAAGAAAGGTTAAAGGGAGCCTGAGGGAGAGTGAACCATGATGCTACTGAAGGGTATTACTTGCTCAGTGCTGGTATTCCCTGTTGGCTAGTAGCCTAACTGGAAAAAGTTAAATACCATTCATGTGGAGTATGCCAAGTTTGATTTTTGTTTTTCCACTAAGTTCAGTTTATACTCATACAGGAGATAAAAATTATGAAGAAAAAGTTGAATGAACTGTGTATAGACTTTAACAAAAACTTGAATGAGGAGAGCACATTTCTTGAATTTTCTGAAGAAGAACTTGGTGAGTAGTTTGTTCTTTCAGTTTCTTCAGCCTTAGAGTTCTACTGAAGTAATTGTTTTTGACCCAGTGGATGATGGATAGATGAAGAGAAATTCTGACTGTTTTCTCATCTTCTCTGTTTACTTTTTAATCCTTCCCCAAAGTCAATTTAGAATTAGCTCTTGCAGGTGTTTATGATCTTTTCATATATTTGTACTTCTTGAAGTGTTTGCCTTGCAGAAAGTTAGCATAGTTGTCCTACTTTTCTTTTCCCATGATATTACTCTTCTCTTCTTTTCTCAGTTTTCCACCATCAGACAATCCCCTGTGTATTATATTCATTACAGTTATTGGAAAAACCTCTTCTGTTCTGCATTATATTTTAGCATATTTTACTTCAACCATTTAAACTGATCTAGAAATTCTGTGTGAGAGAGATCTTGGGGATTCATTAGCTGAAGAGCATGGCAGAAAATTTGCTTAAATGACACCAGAGATTTTTTTATGTTATATTCAGTTTTTATCTGGTAGCCTTACATACATTTCTCTTTTGCTTAGGAGTGTTTCCAGTTTTTATTTTGCTTGGTTGTGAACTGAAAAAGTTTTAGCAAATCATTGTAAAAAGAAGGGATATATTTCCATGGAGATTTCTGCAGCAAAACAAATGCAAAAATCTCTCAAAAAATACACGGGAGTAAGTAGTTCTGTTAAACTCTTTTTATTAAATTGTGTTCTATAGAAGGCCTTCCTGATGACTTTCTTAAGAGTTTAGAGAAGACTGAGGAAGACAAATACAAAATTACTTTAAAGTATCCCCACTATTTTCCTGTCATGAAGAAGTGCTGCATTTCAGAAACCAGGAGAAAAATGGTATTTGCCTTTAACTCAAGGTGCAAAGAGGTATGTCATATATTGAGTGATCTACAGGGTAATGACAGAGTTCAAAAATGAAGCTAGACATAAAAGGGTTAGATTTGAGTTCCATACATTGTCTAGTACTATGAAATCAAAACTTACCAGTGTGATCTTTAACAGTTGCTTGCTCCACTGTAGTTTGATGTCTAAAGACCTTAGATGTTGATCTTTTGCCAATTTTCCCTGCATTGTTCTGCAGCTGCTTACTGGCACTTTTCTCCCAGAGGAGGACATCTGATTGTGGCTTCCATTGTACTTTGGGGTTCTTCTGAGAGGGCTTATTTAAGCACACATTTTAAGTATGAAATACAGGTGATTAAATGTAAAATTAACAGAGTACATATTGACAAGAATTCTAGTTAGATGTTACAAACCCCCTATTTTTTATAAGAGAGTAATTTAATTATCTGAAAAATAACTAGAAACATTATTTAATGAATGATTTGTTTAATACTGATAATACCAGTCACCTAGACAGGTACAAAAGTACTGAAAATAATAGAATGGATAGAAGTGTTATTCAGGGCCATTGTACAAACCATTCATTAGAAAACAGATAAGATAAAAGGGGACCAAGTTTCTAGAGCACAAGTATTATGAGGAGTGATGGAGGGAACTGGGATTGTTTAGTCTGGAGAAGAGAAGGCTCAGGGGGAGCTTCTTGCTCTCTACAACTACCTGAAAGGAGGTAGTAGGAAGGTGGAGCTCAGTCTCTTCTGCCAGATAACAAGTGATAGGACAAGAGGAAATGGCTTCAAATTGCACCAGGGGAGGTTCAGATTGGATATTAGGAAGAATTTCTTTACCAGGAGGGTTATGAGGCATTGAAACAGGCCACCCAGGGAGGTGGTAGAATCATCATCGCTGGAAGTGTTCAAAAACATGTTGATGTGGTGCTTGGGGACATGATTTAGTGGTAAGCATAACAGTTTTGGGTGGATGGTTGGACCTGATGATCTCGGAGGTCTTTTCCAACCATAACAATCCAATGATTCTATGAAATGAACACTGCAGGTCAGCATTTCTAAAGGGATTTGCTTTTAAAACTGAGGGACCGTCTTTGAACTTAGTGCTTGAAAAAAAGATTTTTCCCTGAGAAGCCTCACTTTTCCATAACTGGAAGTCAACAGAGTTATGTTTTTAGCTTATCAAGGATTCTCTGCCGCATTTAGGTCAGGGCCTGGGTGTTTTGTGTTTCGTATCTCTTTCTCTAACCACTAATTGTCAGAGTGGCAAAAGAGGAAAACTTGCAAACAAGCTTTAAATGTTGGCACAGTAGCTTTGCAGTGTATCTTCACCACTAACAAGAAACTAAGTCTGCTGTCAGTCTTTTCCCTGCTATCTTTCACATTTAAATGGTGATAAAGGAAATAAACTATTTGCAGTCTAAGATATGTTGCTGTCCTAAAAGGAAATGGTGTTTCTTTTGATTAATTAAAATGAATCAATTGTATTAGGGAGAGAAAATACTCAGACTGACTAGAAAAATAGCTACCTGCAATCAGATGCTGTGATATATCTTAAAGTGTTTAATTTTAAGTGTTTGCTCTTTCTTACAAGTACAGGTATTATTCACATAATGGTGAAAATAATGTGCATTTTCTGGTTTCATTTTACAGATCTGCCTCCTTTTTTTTTTATGTGTTGTTTTTGGTTTTTTTTTTAGGAGAACACAAGAATTCTTCAGCAGTTGCTTCCACTGAGGGCAAAATTAGCAGAGCTTCTTGGTTATAATGCACATGCCAACTTTGTCCTGGAGGTAAACACTGCAAAAAGCACAGATAATGTAACAGCCTTCTTAGGTTTGTTCTTTTTTATAAACAATACTTTTATATGTGGTGTGGCAACATGACTCCTCAGAGATTTAATTTCATAATTAGGTCACAGTCACAGTCTCTGTCATGTTTAGCTAGAAAAAGATCTCTCTGTTGCCTCTCTTCTGACATATTAGGGGACTTTGGGGGTTTTTTTAGACCAGAGCTGAACAAATGCAATTGCTCCAAAACAGAGAAGCAGAAGGCAAAATCCTGAAAGTAACTGCTTTGTGACAACCAGTATAGGCAACGAGTTCTGTTTCTGCCACAAAACGCAGTTATCCTAATTCAGAACCAGATTAACATGTGCAGCATTGTGAGCAATTTTAACCACTCAAGAAGCTGCACCACAGTTGCAGCTTTTCATTCCCTTAGCTGCAATTTTCTGTGCATCTGTGGCCTTAGTGTCTTTCTCTGGTACACCTGCATTGAGTATTATAATGAAAGATTACAGTACCTGATGATGCAACTTCTGTGAGCTGGATAAAAAAATTAAATCTGGAATTCCAAATTAAATCTGGAATTCAAAAACTATAATGGAATTAGATCTGAAAACAAAGAGATCTTGAAAATTTCAAACTGAGCAGTTTATGAATTTACAGTCATCCTTTTGATCTCAGTGGGTCTGCTCTTGTGCATAGAGTTAACCTCTACTTTCTCGAATTACGTAGTTCCACAAAATGTTGTATATTTCTTTATTAATGTGTCATAACACTTATTAGGATTGTATATTGATACATCACATAAGTAAATCTCCTCAAAATAAGTTAGTGTAGCAATAAAGTCTGTTTGGCGGTAGTGACTTTTGTGTTTATACAACAATGAAGAAGTTCAACTGCATTGCTTCCTTTACCTGTAATTCTGTTGTGTAAATCTCCAGTTAACATTCCAGTTTTAGATTTTTTTAGTAGTTTTATATTTCACATGGATAAAAGTGGACACAATGTTGTTGAAATGTGGAGGTTTTTTCCAAGAAAATGTTTTTCTTAACAATGGTAGTAATGTAAGGATGCCAGTATAAACATAAATTGTACAAGTAGCATTCTTTGTTCTTTCAAATTAGGTAGTGTTTGTTCTTCCAGATGTTCTTTATTTACACATGTGTAGCTGGGCAAGGATCTGGATTTGAAATACCATGGCATATGATTGAATTCTTTGATGGGGACATACCTGTTCTGACCACTTACTTGGAAAGTCTTGAGGAAGATCTTTACTGTGAGGGTGACTGAGCACTGGAACAGAGAGTTGTGGAGTCTCCTTCTCTGGAGATACTAAAAAATCATCTGGACACAGTCCTGAGTAATGTGCTCTAGGGGGCCATTCTAGAGCAGTGAGGTTGGACTAGATGACCTGTGGTGGTCCCTTCCAACCTTAACCTATCTGTTTTTCTGTGATTCTGTTGCATTTCTCTTACAGTGTGAGCTCAGCTCCATATTTGTCAATACCAGATACCCATATATTTGTCAATGAACTCACTTTTTTTTGTTTTATAATTAAATTTTAGAATTGTCTGATTTTTTTAACGTTTCCTTTAAGTAGTTTAGACTTTTTTCAATCTGTTATATTTGTGTCATTCTAAATAGGCTTGTATAATACGGCATTCTTCGTTAGTTTTGAAGCTGACATACCTCATCATTTTTAGCAGTTAACGCTGTGACTTTAACTTTTTACAGTATGAGATTATATGCTTTTCTATTCATAAATACTATGTTTTGTGGTAATTCTTGTAAAGGGAGAACGTTCATCAAATTAATTGTCAGCTTTCCTTTAGCTTTTTTGATATATCCTCAGCTACAAACTTGACAGTATGATTTGCTCTGCTTTGTTCACATACATTCATGTTTTAAATCAGTGTTCATAAGCCAATCTTATGGCCAGGAAGAAAAACATCCTGTCCTATGCAGTATTCTGAATTTAGCATAATACAAGCTGCAAACAGTATTACAGCCTGCCTAGATATGAGTGACAATTACTAAAATTTAAATAATAATTGTAAATATTAACCTGAGTTCTTAAGGATGAAAAAAATGTCTGGTAGTCCAGAAGTACTTAGAGGAGAACAATGTACAGTTTGTACTTTATGGGAGTTTCAATAAACTTAAATATTTTGTTCCCAGTATATTAGATTCAGAGTGCTATGACTCTCTCCTGTTCAATTAAAGTTATATTTGAAAAAAATTGTAGTCATAGTGATTAATACCCTGTAGTGTTGGTAGTCCAGAAGTTAGCTGTTGTATAGGCAAGGACTCTTTAGTCTATTGTTCTTGTATAGCACTTGAGGTAGAAGTTGTTTTCAGCTGTTTCTGCAGAAACACATGAAGAGAACTAAGATTGTGTAAAATGAAAGGCTTCGACCCAAAATGTCTGGTGTTGCTTTCTATTTCTGGTCTCTTTGACAAAAGTTTAAAAATTTACCAAAACACTTAACAGTACTGCTAGGCCTATTTGCACTCCTATATTATTTATAGCATGTTTGTAATTAAAACTCATTAAGACAAGAAAGCAGGCAGTTTGCTTGGTGTTAGTCAACAGATGGAAAACCAGCATCCGCTCTTGGGGCATGAGCCTAAAGTTATAGGTGTATTTTACAGGAATGCACACTACAGTAAGTAACTCAGGGGTTGATTCCAAGGCAATTTTTTTTTCAGATGATTTGAGTAAGAAGCTAAAGCCATTGGTTGAGGAAGAAAGAGAATTCATTCTAGATTTGAAGAAGAAGGAATGTAAAGAGAGAAACTTTGACTATGATGGAAGAATCAATGAATGGGATCTTCACTATTATATGAACAAAACAGAAGAGCTGAAGTACTCCATAGATCAAGAAAAGCTGAAGGAATATTTCCCAATTCAAGCTGTTACAGAAGGCTTGCTGAATATTTATCAGAAGCTGCTGGGACTTGAATTTGAGCAAGTAGAAAGTGCTCATGTTTGGCATGACAGTGTTACTCTTTATACAGTAAAGGATAATTCAACAGGAGAAATGTTAGGGCAGTTCTATTTGGACCTTTATCCCAGGTAATTACAACCTGGTGTTTTACTTAAGCATTTAAAATGAAGTTATGTCTTACTGAGATGCTGGTGTGATTAAAATATTTGTCCCACTGATCTGTGTTCATGAAGTTGTCCTCCAGACTGTTTCAGCTTGTTTACATTTTTTCTTCTTTGCAGTACTACCACCTTTCTTGCTTATATTCAGTTTATGAAGTGTTACTGCTTTGTTCATTTTCTGTAGTATTGCTGTATCGTGATTTTTTTTCTCTCTCTGAACTTTTCTCCTTCCTAACTGTAGAACTGTGGTTTACTTTTTGTTTATGTTGAACTGTTACTCCAGTCTGTTCAGGTCAATTATATTCCTATCTGCTAAGTATTCTTAGTTTCTCCCCATTACTCTCTACACTTTATGTGTGTATTTTGTACCCTATTGTCCAGAATGCTAAAGAAAATATCAAATAGATCAGGACCAAGAATAGATTCCTGTTGAGCACACCTTGTAATGTACGTTCAGGTTGATCACTGTAGCTCTCCAGCTTTCTTTGTAGCTATTTACAGCATCATCTGTGCTCTGTTGGAGATTAGGAGGCCAGACTGATTTGACAGGATTTGTTCTTGGCTACTCCTTTTTGACTGTTTCTCACTGTTTTCTTATTATTGTTGTTTTAAATTAGTTAGCAGTTTATAAACTGGCTGATACACTGGTTTTTTTGTTTTAATAAAAATTGATTCAAGGCTTCTCTGGGTTGAGAAAATTAGATTAGTCAATACACTAGTACATAAATTATCTCCTTCACCTGTTAGTCTGCTCTTCCCTTTCAGCGTATAATATGAATTTCTGAAACTCTTTAATAAGACTGTTCCGACTTGATTCTGACTTAACTACCCAGTTATCAAGTTGGGTTTAGACCAAAAATTTAAAACTAATTTTCCTTTGAATTTTTGGATCACACTGAAAGTGCAGTAAACTGCATTATTTTGTGTCCTATTACAAAAGAAAAAACACTCCCTTCAAATGACAGAACCTAGTCCTTCCTATTATGGAGTTTAAATATTAACCTATTATGCAGTTTAAAATAGAATTGATATCTAAAGTGCAAATACTTTCAGTATTCTAGTAAAAACCAGATTCTTGTACATCATAAGAATCATAAAATGCTTTTAGTTAGAAGGGACCTTTGAAGGTCATCTAGTCCAACACCCAAGCCCCCATTCCCAGCAGCCCATGCTGCTAGGAATCTTAAACTGATGTTATTTAAGCTGTGCTTCTTTTTCCATTTGTACTCTTTTAAGAACAGGTTTTTAAATGTAGTGAGTCTTAGAAGTCAGGAAAAGATGTAATTTCTTTGTGTAAAGCTTCAAAGAGACACTATCTTCTGTTCTTAAGTAAGCTTTGCTGTTGTGGTTAGCAGGCTTGTGGTTTGAAGATTGTGTCTTACATTTTCTTATACAGAGAGGGAAAGTATGGGCATGCAGCATGCTTTGGTCTCCAGCCGTGTTGTCTTGTCTCTGATGGCAGCAGAATGATGTCTGTAGCTGCTCTGGTAACCAACTTCCCAAAACCAGCATCAAATCAGCCATCACTGTTGCGACATGATGAAGTAAAGACTTACTTCCATGAATTTGGTCATGTAATGCATCAGATATGTGCACAGGTTAGTGATGTTTCAATTCCAGTGTAAAAATTATTTCTGCACTGTCTGAAAGCAAGGTTTTTTTGTTTTCTAATTTTAATAAAGTACATATGCATTTTTTAGTTCTTCTGCAAAGTGGCAGGTTGTAGGGGGTTTTGTGTTTTTCATTTTTATTTAAAACTATGGCAATAAGCACCTTTTTATGAAAAACATTTTTATAGGAACATATAATTCTGTGTCTGCAGCAAGCAGGTTCCTGTGACGAATTAATAGATCCATGTCTGAGGTAAAGAAGGTGCTCAGTGATGGCTCTGTTACAGAGCGCTTATTATTACTTCTAGTAGCATGCTAGATATTAGAAGAAAAAAATGTTGCTGCACCTAGGAATGGAGGTGAATTTTGAATCCAGCTCACCTCCAAAATTTTGGCAAATATTTAGTACTCTTGAGAGCTACCACTCCTGATGTCAAAAGCATAAAGCAGATGTTGCCTGAGCTATAGTATTTTCTGCTCTCATACCTGACAGTAGGGGTTCTCAGTGACCAGAAAGAACTGAAGCTAGTCTGTAGATACTGCATCAAGATGTCAGTAAAGTTGTTGATGATTTCATTTTTATTTACACGTAAAATTAAGTGATACTATTGGCCTAAGTTTTGGAGAGAGACAAGTCTCCTTATCCATTCATCAAAAAACGTACATAATTACCTTCAAATCAAGACTTTGTGTAGCACTGCTTTCATCTTGTTTATAATCAAGTAGCAAATAGTAAAATCAGAGAAATACAGCACACATTAGATTTTAGTTCTTGACCTTAATCCTAGAAATTGGCACTGCAGAGTAAAGAAAAAAAAATCATAGAAAAACATGTATTAAATCCAGAATTAAACAAATGATGTTCAAGTCAACTTCAGAACAAGTAGCTGAACTTACTTCGATATTTTTCTATCATGTTGAAGGTAAAAATATAGTTGGTTTTGATCATCTTCACCCTAAGACATATTCTTCAGAGCTCAAAAATGAAGAAATAAAACATATTCATTCTTTTAAACTACATTGAAGTTTGTATCTCGTTTATATAAACAAGATATATTCAGTAATGTTACAAAAATAACTACAACATTTTTGATAACCATTGAGGATGTGCCTGAATCTTTCAGAGCCCCTTTTGGGCCAACAAATCCAATGCATTTGCACACAGGTCAGGGAGGCCTGCTTTGGATCTGCCTCAGCCACTACTGAGGTGTGTGCAAGGCACTATCTTGTTTTGTAAGATGATTTGTTTAAACATGTAAACTTGACCTTTAAAATGTATATGGGAGTTGGACTGGGTGTGAATCTGAGCTGCTAGTAAAGGTCAGCTTTTGGAGACTGATATTCCTTGTAATGTACTGAGGATCTGCTGGAAAGTGCGATATCAGGGCAGAGAGGGGATCTGTTTGTGCTGTTAGAGGAGAGCTACTCAAGTATCTTTCAGGCACAGTCTGAAAATCACTTGNCTAGCCATACATACACACATACACACTCAAGTATCTTAATATCTTTATTTATTTATTTATCAAGTGTCTTAATATCTTTTGTTACCATTGTGTGCTTGTGTATGGGTAAATAAGGATCTCTGGAGGCCAACAAACTCTTGTGGTCCTCCTGCTTTTTACTCTGGCCATTTTTATCACTGTTTTTTCCCAAGTGATGCTTCCTAGCTTTTCTTCATGGCTGCTATTCAGGAAGTACTTGAAGAAGGACCATCCTGTTATATTTGGCCTGGATTTGAGTAACTTGCAAGTGTCAAGGAAGGCAAATGTTCTCATTTTCTGTTGTTCTTCTGAAGGCATGAAAGATATACGCATGTGACATAGTTGTCAGTTCAATGCTATGTCCTGTATCATATATGTGCTTTTGGGAGGGGGCGGTTTCAATTTATTCTGCAAAGGAAGATGGAACCTAAGTCTGTCTACAGCTCTTAGAGAGGGCATTCAGCAAACTTGAGAACTTTTTTTTCTGTTAGGACTTGTTCTATTTGAATATTGTAGAGAAGGGGAAAATAATAACATTGGATTGACAAGAGGAGGTAGACTAATTGCAGAGGTAGACTTATTGCAGGACAAATGTGGACTGAGTCCAGATAATTTCTGTTGGCATTTGAACAACTGTCTTTAAAAAGTAAATGTTTCTTTTCAAAATATTTTGGGCATGGAATATGTGTTATTGATGATTTTTAACCGTAGAAAATTTTTTCTCAAAATTAGTGTTTGGATGGGGCTTTTTAAATATGAAGTGATTGATGCTTTTATAACAATTTAAAAATTATATCATTGTTATAAGACAGCGTGTAAACATTTGTGTATTGCTGTCATAACCTAAAAGGTAAAAATCAGTAGTATTAAGAGAACTGAAGTACTGTATCACACCAGCAGAGAATGTAGTAGATAACTGACTAATCTCTTCTGTGGTTTGGTTGCAGTAAGACTATTGTATTATCTGAATTGAATTATCTATTCAATTATTCAATCTATTGAATTATCTGAATCTACTAGAAATCCTGGCTTTTATTTTCATTTAATACAGTGACTTTTTCTTTTAGACTGATTTTGCTAGATTTAGTGGAACGAATGTGGAAACAGACTTTGTAGAGGTACCTTCACAAATGTTTGAGAACTGGGTGTGGGAAAAAGAACCACTACAGCAGATGTCAAGACATTATAAAAATGAGAGCCATGTTGAAGACACTGTGCTTGAGAAACTTGCTGCCTCTAGACTGGCTAATACAGGTATCTCTCTGCCCTTTCTCCTCACACTATAAAAATACATAATTAAAAGAATTGGTGGGAAGTATTAAATATAAACTTAAGCCCATTATATGTCTTCTGTGTACACACTTATCACTGTCTTTCTGGGTTTATTTGTGTGGGTACCACTGTCAATAAAGGCTATGACAACAGATAACACTGTTTGCAGGAAACAGTAGTAGCTCTGATTTTTCCAGGCTATCCACAGAACCTTTGCGTTCTTCTCCATGTGACTCTTTTACCTACCAACTTTTCTCAAGTAAAATAGTGGAAGAGAAGGTGAAAGAGAAGGTTTTCTGTTGTGGGTTGGTTGTTTTTTTCTCTTGGTAGCCAAGGGCAGTTATTGTGCATGAAAACAGTATCAGATTTTCTACATGTATTGTCTGCATTTGATTTGCACATGAAACTTGACAGACGTGAAAGTTGTTTGCAAATTTACTGAACATACATAGCATATGCCAGCCAGAAGTGTTGTAGCCCTACATTGATCAAATATCCTCTTAATTTCTCAATCCAGAACCTTAAGTCCATATTCTCTACCTTTCCAGCAGATACGCTGTCTGCCCGAACTTTTCTCCTTCCACATCTTATACCACCTTACATGTCTCGCCAAATTGAGATTGGAATCTCATGTCATTACCTATCATCTCATTGTTATTCTGTCACTCCTACCTCTCTGTCCCAGTAAACAGGACTCCTCAAATATCATAGTCTTACCAATTTATGGTACAATTTGTCATTAAGCCACTGCTGTTTATTTCATATTGCTTCCCTATCCTGAACAAGAAGTCTTTGTCCTTCTGGCTTGTACAACCACTGTATCTACATAAGCATTTTGTCTTAATAAAGGTTCATATCTTATAGCTGCTTCAACAAAGCTTACAGCAGCTGCAGCAGCATTCTTGCTGTTCTTTGAAGTGTCTTAGGTTAGATATACTTACTACCATCTGTGCAAGCCTTGAATGAAATTGTATACTGGAAGTGAAAACAGCTGAAAACATAATTTTAGATATTGAAATTTGCTTTTAACATTATCTACCTTGTTTTGGTTTTGATCTGTGAGGAAAATGACATTTGAAAAGATAGAGCTTATGAAGACAATTCCTGTAGTAAAAATATGCCTCAACCTTTTATAAGCAATTGAAGCAATTTGGATGGAAATCACATACCTCCAAGCTTTTTCCATAATTAAAATTCTAATAATTTAGGATGCATGTTGAGAACTTTGAACAAAAGATGCTAAAGAAACTCTAGCTACTTTGATGCTAGTTAATTAAATGTTGTTACCTCATTAGGCTTTTTAACCCTTCGTCAGATTGTTTTAAGCAAAGTTGACCAGGCACTTCATACAAAGCCATCTGTCAACCCACCAGATGTATATGCTGAATACTGTACCGAGATTCTAGGAATTTCTGCCACACCAGGTATGTCAGTATAAAGCTTTTATATAGCATGTCCAAATAATTTCATAGAACATGTCAGTCTCTACTGATAATGCTTGACATACAAAAAACCTAGAGTATTTGTTAATAAAAAAATGCACTTTATGAAGCTGAAATAATCACTTTAAAACTTGGGGTGATATTAGTGATCTTTTCTGAAGGAAAACTAAGGTAAAAACGGGGAAGCTGATGGAGCAGATCATCCTGAGTTCCATTATGCAGTACATGCAGGATAACCAGGTGATCAGAACCAGTCAGCATGGCTTTATGAAGGGCAGACCCTGTTTAACTAAACTGATCTCCTTCTATGACTGGGTGACCCGCTTACTGGATGAAGGGAAGGCTGTGGATGTTATTTATCTGGATTTTAGTGAAGCGTTTGATACAGTTTCCCACAGCATTCTCCTAAAGAAATTAACTGCTCTTGGCTTGGATGGACATAGGCTCCACTGGGTTAAAAACTGGATAGATGGCCAAGTCCAAAGAGTTGTGGTCAACGGAGTGAAATCCAGTTGGCAGCCGGTCATGAGTGGGGTCCCACAGGGCTCAGTACTGGGGCCACTCCTGTTTAACATCTTCATTAATGACCTGGACCAGGGGGTAGAGTGCACCCTTAGTAAGTTTGCGGATGACACCAAGCTGGGTGGCAGTGTTGATCTGCTTGAGGGTAGGGAAGCTCTGCAGCGGGATCTAGACAGGCTGGATGGCTGGGCCAAGGCCAATTCCATGAAGTTCAATAAGGCCAAATGCCGGGTACTGCACCTTGGCCATAACAACCCCCAGCAGCGCTACAGGCTCGGGGAGGAGTGGCTGGAGAGCTGCCAGGCAGAGAGGGACCTAGGGGTGCTGATTGACAGCCGGATGAACATGAGCCAGCAGTGTGCCCAGGTGGCCAAGAAGGCCAATGGCATCCTGGCCTGTATCAGAAACGGTGTTGTCAGCAGGAGCAGGGAGGTGATCATGCCCCTCTACTCAGCTCTGGTGAGGCCTCACCTTGAGTACTGTGTCCAGTTTTGGGCCCCTCACTACAAGAGGGACATTGAGGTGCTGGAGAGAGTACAGAGGCGGGCTACCAAGCTGGTAAAGGGCTTAGAGCATAAGCCTTATGAGGAAAGACTGAGGGATCTGGGCCTGTTTAGTCTGGAAAAGAGGAGACTGAGGGGAGACCTCATTGCTCTCTATAACTACCTGAGGGGAGGTTGTAGGGAGGCAGGAATTGGTCTGTTCTCCCTGGTAGAGAGTGATAGGACAAGGGGAAATGGATTGAAACTGCGCCAGGGGAGGTTCAGGTTAGATATTAGGAGGAATTTCTTTACTGAAAGGGTTGTCAGCCATTGGAACAGGCTGCCCAGGGAGGTGGTTGAGTCACCGTCCCTGGAGGTGTTTAAGAGACGGCTGGATGTTGTGTTGGGGAGCATCATTTAGTGGGGTGATAGGGCTAGGAAAAAGGCTGGACTCGATGATCTTCAAGGTCTCTTCCAGCTGTAACTGTTCTAAGTTCAGAGCTTATGCTCCAAAGCGATATGCACCACAGACTTTGGAAACTTCTAAATATAATACTTAACCTTTTTCAGGTTGTATTTTAGAGTGACATGATGTGAAAACTACTTTAAGTGTTCTGTCATATCTGTGTTGGATATGCAACAGGCCTAAAATGGGAAATTGAGTTTTTGTAGTCAACAGAATATGGCCAATACTTTTAGGCATACTCAGAGCCTTTATATTAGAAGTTCCAAAGCAGTTGATATAAATTCCTAATATTTTATTGCAAGTACTGTATGCATCAAAAAATAACTTTATTTTTTAAAAATTGATGTTAATCTACTTTTCAAGGAACAAATATGCCAGCTACTTTTGGGCATCTGGCAGGTGGTTATGATGGTCAGTACTATGGATACCTGTGGAGCGAAGTGTTTTCAGTGGACATCTTTTATAGCTGCTTTAAGCAAGAAGGAATAATGAGTCCAGAGGTAGGTGATGAATACTTTTTTACTAAAGGCTTTGTTGCATTTTGTCTATGAAACCAGTTTTATTGCAATCATGATCCATAGGTCTATCATCTCAAGTTCTACTTCTATACCTGTCAAGTTAAGAACAACAGAAAAAAAAAAGTACATAGGTAATTCGCTTTAGAAAATCATCTTAAAATTTCGAAGAGCACTTAGATTTTAATACAGTTCTTACAAAGTCATGTATTTAATATTATAACACTTTTAAGACATTGTGTTACATTGACTAATGCCTCCCTCTTTAAAGTTAGGCTGAAGAAACATTCCTATATTGCAAAAGCAGATGCATAGTCTTCTGCTATGAAAGCTGTGCACTGTTTCTGTTAATAGTATCTCAAGTGTGTGGTACTTTCATGTTGTAATTATTTAGAAAACAGAATTTATTTTGAGCTTTCTTTTTCACAGCATAACATAACTTGAAAATTTTTTCATCTTTGGTGTTTCTCCCAAGTGGCTTTTGAAGTTCAAATTGTTGAGGTATTCTAGATTTACTGGGCTTTTTTCCCCATGTTTAATTCTCCAGCCTCTCCTGCCACCAGCAGAAAGAAAGGAGTTAGTTTTCTTTGTCTGTGTATTGTGAGGCTTTGAGAATAAAATATGCTAGGGGTGAAAATTCGCCATGGTTCAGCTAAAAGGCAACTAACGCCTCTCTTAATGTGAAGCTGCACTAAGAAGTGAGGAAGAAAATGGATTATTTGTGTGTTTGTGCTCCTTGCTTTCTAGAATATGTGTGTGCACATGTACTTTGACTGAATGCTGTTATAACTTCAGGGCTAACTCTGAGGCTTTTCTCTCCCTCTTAAGAGCAATGCTATCTTCTGAAATTGGTTCTCTTTGAATTTTGTTTTTTTTTTTTTATTTGTAGTTCATGTAAGTGTAGTACAGTACCAAAGGATGGGGCAGTCTTTCATAAACATGTAGTAGATACCGGTATGATTTTTGTCATTACTCATATTTACTTATATCTAGATTTAGACTAGTCTTCAGAACAGCAGGGAAGGAAAACAGTTGTGGTATTATGACTAGGGCTTTTAGAAATTTGCCTTACCTGTTAGAATATACCTCTTTTCCTGTTTTAAGCAACAGTTACAGAAACTACTTTCAAAGACTGTATATATGAAAACTCTTCAACAAACACTTAACTCTAAAATTATTGGTTGTCACATTTATCAGTTGTTGCACATGATGCAAAGTAACCTCTGAAGTCTCCCTACAACTGAGATATGTGGTAGCTCTGGAGAGACTTCAGCAAAGATTCAAGTCTACTCAAATCACACTTTTAAACATCTTTGTTTGCTGCTGAAACTTTGTTTGCTGCAGGAAACTAAAACAAATAGTGAAGTATAAGCAGTGCTTCAGTGAGGTTTTTTTATTTATTTTATTTTTCATTTTAGTTTTTTCCAGTTGTAACTGAGACAATGTGAGTGGTAATGCAATTAAGTCATGGAAGTGCATCACTTAAAAACACCTGTGCTTGTTTTGCAGTACAGCTGTCAGAAAGTGGACTAGTCCTGTAATCTCTTAGTTTGGACATGTGGGGGAAGTATATATTTGTGTATACAGTGACTAATAGGAAGAACATTGTTTTCTTCAATATCAGAAGCATCTGGGGCATATGCATGCAAAATAATATTTGCTCACTGTAGTCATGTCTTAGAAGCCCAAAATTCTCCAGATATGTTTTTTAAAATATGACCTCTTGTTAAGAAAGCCCTCATTACTTACTGTTGTCTTAGAAGCTTGGTTCATTCTTTTTAAAGGAATCCATTCCTTCTGAATTAATGTTTCTTCCTGAAAATAAAATCTGAGTTAGGTCTCCATTACTTAATAGAAGGGTTAGATGTTTTTGTAGATATTATATATACCACTGTGCATATAATATATGTGCCCTGTCATTTCTCAGTGCTATTTCTGTCTCAACTATCTGTTCTCCAAACAGAGATTAAAGAAAGAGGAGTCATCAATTAAGATAGAATGGATCACAGTATCACAGTATGTCAGAGGTTGGANTTCCTGCCAGTCAGTCGTGAGACTAATCCATCAATGAAGACTGTGTGGAGATTGTGCCTGTGTTATGCTTTACAGAATATCTTCCAGATAAGTTGTAATTGTAGCTTCCAAAACAGTGTGAAACTACCAGAAAAATTATTTATTTGGTAATAGGTTAATTTTCTTTTATGTTGAGTTCTTCCAGCAGATCTAAATTATACTTATGGTGTATTCTGATTTGGTATTAATGAAGTCTGGAAGGAGGGATGGTGTTTTATCGTGAGCAGATTTTTAAACCGCAACAAATGCAGAAAAGAAGCAGTTTGCAAGATAGGAAGGACTAACATTCTGCTTTACCTTTATTAGGCTGGAATGAAATACAGAAACCTCATTTTGAAACCTGGAGGATCTTTGGATGGGATGGATATGCTACAAAACTTTTTGGGGCGTAAACCAAGCCAGAGAGCTTTCCTGTTGAGTAAGGGATTACGTGTTCAGTAAAATTATAGTTCCTTTGTAATGGCATATAATTATGGAAAGAGCTGGAAATGTCAGTGCATTTTGTATCAATTGTGTATCACTCTAGGGAAATTGAGTCACTTTTTGATGATTTTTTGTAATTGTATAAATAAAAATGCAATTTTTTTTAAAAACTGCATAGGGCTACAAAATTCAACATATCAGGGAAAAAATTAAGATGTCCTGGTTTGACCAGAGGAACTAAGAATTTGTTAGGGTCAAAAGAACAATCTCTTTGAGAGGGCCTCCTAGATGCCCCCTCTCCCCAAATGGGGACAGCAAAACAAAATAAAAGCACCAGGTACACAAATAGTGAATTGTAAGAATAGCTTTATCTATATTTAAATGCTACAACGATATGAAAAGAGAAATGATAGGAAAAGAAAGATTTGTTAGTTGGAAATGGCTTCAGGCCCCTGTAATTGCTGAGTCATACAGGTCCGGGAACCAGGACAGGCCTTTAGACCTATGAATCACCACTCCTTATCACAACCACCCTCCCCCCTCCCCCCCCACCCCGGGCTCTTTACCAAAGACTTCTCATTCCCACCCCGGGGAGGGCAAAATAGGAGTTAACACAGCTGGCCACAAGATTAAAAGCAATATGTATATTTATCAGTTTATAACCCAGCAATTTAGAGGGGNTGTGCAGAAGCTGAGGAATTTGGATGGTAATTGTTTTGAATTGTTGTGAAATAATACTAATTAGTATGGGGATCTGATGCTGTGTTTCTCTTTTAATAGCTGTACTTAAACTGTGTCTCTTGAATGAATTTTAAAATTAGCAGGGGGAAAAAAGGACATTACAAGCAATAAAAGAAAAAGATCAGTTCTTATTATGTATTCTTCTGTTCCATTGATGGCTCACCAGTATCTTTGATGAAGAGGAAGTGTTTTGTCATGTTTGGGTTCAGTCTAGCTTCCTGACAAATTGGAAGACTGAGAACCTGCCCCGGAGAGCTTTACAGCAGAGATACTGATGTGATACTTTTAGACTTCATTCTGATACATGTTGAATTCTTCTATAATTTATAAACTTTTACAGTATAACCAAAAAGAAGAAAAATCTTTACCATTTGAGCTACCATTTTCTTCAGTAAGAAAAAACAGCAGTGGCAGTTCTTCCACACTACTTCCTTCTTGTTGATGATCACAAATCAGGCCTTTGTTTTCCAAATTGTATCAGTACCAGCAATAAAAAGCTATACTTCAGCAATTATAATGGTTCCAGTTGGTTTGTGAAGTACATATAAGGAAGTAAGGGAAGAAGATATCCATGGTGGAAATGGTAAAAGTCAATCCAAGATTTTCCTGTTTCCTTCCAGTGTGGCATGCACAGGTGCTACCAAAAGGGGTCATAGATTTAGCAATATCAGCTATGGGAGTGTGAAGGTCACCAAGGAATTATTTTGCAGTTTTTCTGCAAGATCAGAAAAAGTAAGTCTTGCAAGCCAACTCTACACCACCTAAATAAAATTGCTAATCCTGGTGCACTTTTTCTTTAGATGTAATACTTTACTTTCATTTTGATATTACATGTATATGAACAAACTTCAATTTTGGTTCCTAGTGAATGTGGTTTTGACATTTTGAACCATAGCTGTAAACATGGTTGGTATTTTTATTTATTTGTTAAACCACAAAGTAAGAAAATGTGTCTGGTCAGTTCAAAAGAATTATTCTTTTTCTAGCAGAAGAAAACTGAAAACATTAACTTTGTGTCAGATCTCTGTATTTCATGGGGGAAAAAACCCCACAGTTCTGAGTGTTCACTTGAAACTTTATTTCTGTGCATTTTTCTTTTAAAGCATTTAAAGGGGGGATGCAAGCTTAATTAGTTTCTGAAATGGAAAATTTGTCAGGACTTATTTTTGAACCACACTAGTTACAGATGTAAAGAAACAAATATTTGTAGACAGAATATATCAACTCTGTAGTCTTACCAGACCATATAATTAAGTAAATTCTAACTCTCATAGTCTGTTACAGATTTAGACCTCAGTTCTGCTAGGTCATGAAAAGGCAATGGATCAAAATCAGATATATAAGAACTTCTGGATACATCAGCTGTATCCAGAACAGCTGTAAGGGGAAACTGAGGAAACTGATGGATATAAACAATCCTAAAACCTGTGAATTTTGCCTAGATTGATTTCCCTTACATTCTGACTGGATTTGGAAGTATCTTGCTTTCTTTTTAGGCGTATTTAAATTCTTGGGATTCTATCTTATCAAAAGGTTTTTTCCTGCAACGATATCTCCAATAAACTGTCAAAAAAGTACTAAGTGACTCTTTCCAAAAAAAGAGTCTTCAAGTCTAAGCAATGGAACCGTTATATAGAAGCAAAATGCTGTTTTTATTTTACAGCTGGTAGGCACATTTCCACATGAGGGAGACCTTTCTCTGCTTAAACCAACAGTCTCAGATCAAGGCAGATAGTTGCAAATGTAGTAATTATAAACAAAAAGTATGTGAAGTTAAAAGGTTATGTGATGATTTAAAAGTTAGATTTAGGACAGTATTGATGCAAACGATGATAATTTGACTTATGTCCCTGTTCTTTAGTGTGTGTATGTTATGCAATATATAGTAAAAAAATCCTGAAGTGCTATTACATGTATGTGAAAATGCCTACGTGATTGTACAGTTGTTGGCATCAGCTGGATATTCATGTGTGTAGGGAGGAGAAAAACATCATAACCACAAATGAAAGTGTTACATTCTATACTTGTCACAAAGAATAGGATTTTTTTCTGATTTTTTTAGTGGAAGCTAGTTCCAAGTCTGCATCAGGCAGTAATTAAGGCAGGTCATCTTATGGCTAAAACTGCACTCAGCATGGAAGACTAATGGATATGTTCTGAAGTGCTTTTGAAACATCTTAATGTGGTAACATACCAAACTTGTCTGCTGATTTTTAGGTTGGCTTTGTGGTTGAGAATCAAATTGAGGTTGGACAAGATGAGCTTCAAGGGTTGCTTCCAACTCAAACTATTCTATGGTTCTATGAAATTCACTTTCACATTTCCTATTGCAAAGATCTGATCTTGTAATAGAAAGATAACCTGAAGAAAGAACCTTCAGCTCTCTGTCATAGGTGTGAAACTTTGTTATGAAAACAACTTACTCTGACGCTAGTTTAAGATTACTTAAGTCTGCTTGGACTTTGGTAAGGCTTTTGACACAGTCTCCCACAGCATTCTCCTGGAGAAACTGGCTGATCATGGTAAAGACAAATGTACTTTTCACTGGGTTAAAAACTGACTGGATGGCCATTCCCAGAGAGTTGTGATTAATGGAGTGAAATCTAGGTGGCTGCCAGTCACCACCGGTGTCCCTCAGGGCTCATTTTTGGGGCCAGTCTTGTTTAGCATCTTTATTGATGATCTGGACATGGGGATTGAGAGCACCCTTAGTACGTTTTTAGAGAACACCAGATTGTGGGGAGTGTTGATCTGCTGGAGGGCAGAGAGG
>VWZO01022306.1:0-39232 GCA_013396975.1 Bucco capensis
TAATCATCTGCACATAGGAGAAAAAAATGGACATTTTCTGGCAAGAGCTGCAAATTGCCCTTCCTCCACCTCACGGTTAATTCAGTTTACAATGTAAAATACCCTGCCAGGTTAGCAGAGTACTCAGGCAGATACTTAACAGCGCTCAGGGCATGCCCTCCATGTCCTCCCTACTCCACCATGTTTTCATTAGTTCATTCACAGTTTAGTCTTCAGGAGGATTCTAGTGTGTGCTTGCAGTTAAGGGCACATTTGAATGCTTTGCTGAACTCAGTCCCACTGGATTTGGAGAGAGTCCCCATAAAACAATGAGCTAAGATCCACTGCAAAGGAGAGAGACATTTCAAATAAAATAATAAATAATCCCAAATAAACCCAGCTGAAGGAAACCACAATCTGAACTGCCTATTTCTTTAGGATAGATTTTGTTAAAATCTGTTTTCAGTGTATTACTGGCAGTAGCAACACCGGGTTCTGCTTCCACTACATGCTATGGGGTGGTGCTTCCAAATGCTCCACGTTCCCAACACAGCACAAGGGCCTGATCTGCAAGGGTCTGAGTACCTGCAGCTCCAGAGAAGTTCAACATCACCATGACTTTGCTGTAAAACCCTGTGCACCCCAGTGTGGAGCCCAACAGAACACTGGGAACCTCAATAAGTGATCACTTCAGACTCTGTGTTTTACTGACCACAGGTGCATGTGCACACCTACTGCTAGGCATTACCAGTCACAAAAAGCTCATTTCTAACTTTGTCATTGAAGTATGTACTCAGGAAAAAGGATGTCTACAAGCAATGCACTTTTGTCATTAACTTCTGCAATTAGGCAGTGCTCAGCAGCCTGCAGGGCATTCCTTCAATGTAGCACTGGCTCCTACATAGGAACTTAATATATACAAACCAGGTTTCACCTGGCCATCAGTGATCCTTTGGAAAGCAATAAAACTGTTAAACACATGTAGCTGGCTCTCCCTCCAGTGCTCTCCCATATTTTGACTCAAGTCTTATCTTTTTAGCCAGACAGATCATTCATTTTCTAGCTGTTTATTATCCACATGAAATGTCCTATACCTCTGGTATCAAGTGTTTCATATCTATGGCTTTGCCTGTGTGAAATCAGTGAGATGACCAAAGACCTTGGTATTACCCTGATGTTATTACTCAATATGACATCTCTATGCCTTCATCCCCTGAGCATAGTAAAAGTAGTTTTATAGTCCATTTTTTTTCGAAATAAATCTAGCCATAATCCTCTTGCCCCTCCAAGATCCATGATTTTTTTTCCTGAGGTAGTCTAGGTACCAAAAGACATACTACATGACTACCTACTAAACCTCAGATGTCCAAAGTAGATGATGAATTGTTACAGTTTATTAGACAACTCAACTTACTAGACATGCCAAATCACATAAAATCTTAAGATCCTATTCTTAGGCTGTCTGTGGTTTGTGAGGATATGGTCTTCTCCTAAAGACCGTGCTTTTAATGTTCAAAGGCAAGGATGACAGTTTTATCTGTTCACTAAGGTGCAAATTTTCAGAGCAGTGACAGGTGGCCATATGTCATACTCAATTGGTAGTAAATCTCTTTTTTCCTTGGCACACTTAGATACGTACACCTTCGGAAGAGCAAGTATAACAGCACAGCAATGTCTACTTCTATATAGCACAGAGTAGATTTTTTCCTTTCTAATATATACTTCTAAGGACTTGTTCCTTCTCATGAAGACCGAGAACTGTTTGTGGATGCTACAGTCAGTCACACCTCTACTGAAAACCATCCTTGTACATGCAATTGCTTAAATACTCATTGCATCCCTCTGCTTTTGTATTTCTGTGAAAATACTTTAAACACCAAATGGCAATGGTGAGGTAGCTGATACAAAAGTAGCACTGCACTTGTCCTCACGCAACTTTTGAAAACAAGGAAACTAAAATGAAATATGCAAATTGAGCCTTATCTCTACACCCATATGCTTACACTGCATGCACTCATTTGCCTTAGTACTATCTTACAAATGTCCTCCAGTAAAGCTCTGAGCTGGTGCCTCTCAATTAAACCAACATCTGTTAAATTTTACGAACTCTTTGTCCTTGGTAACATCTCCCCTTTAACACTATGCTTTCATGTAACCATGTTTAAGCCCATCACCAAACCCCCATCTGCCACTTAATTACCAGCAGTCAGAAGACCCACGCTCACTAAAAATGCTGTTTGCCCTTTGAGGAGTTCAAGACAGGCATCCAGACTTTCTCTGGATGTTTACCACCACACAGATAGGAGTCAGGTAGAACAGTAGTTATCTTACCCTTCTCTTTGGGCCCTCCAATAGTGTCCAAATCCAAAAACTACAGCTCTGTAAGTCTACTACAGCTTAGCCCAAGGTAATTCAGCCCAACTAATACCATGATGGCAGCTGGAGGACTCTGTAAGATAACAAATTCACAGTGTCTAGTCAACAGCATGCAAACCACAACTTAATCTTCCACTGAGAACACTCGACAGAGGAGGAGAAGAGAAGAGCTCCAATGAAAAATAACTGCGATACAGCAAAACACAACAGTGCATGATAAACTGAGAAAGAGAAGACAACTAAACTTACTCACAAATTTAGTATTAATTAATTCACAGAACTGACTTCTGCACATCATCTAAAAATCCACCATCTCTGAAGATCTATTAGAAAACAGGGAGTATAACTGGTTGTTTTTAATACTTGCATCTTGTAGCAGAGAGATTAAAAAGGATGAAATGATAAAAATTATTAATGTCATAATAGTAATGACAATGATTAATGTCATAGCTACTTAAGTGCATAACAGAACAGCTTTCTTCAGAGAACTTGCTTTCTGTGAGGAGTGGTTTTGTGAACCCAATCTAAGTATTTTTGTCCTTGATTTATAACACAGTTTGGATGAATACTAGCACACAGGGGTCTTAATAAAGGATTCTGATGCTTCTGAGTGAACTGCTATGAAACACATGCTTTCATGTAGCTTGGGCTTATGCTAATGAGCCATCTCAAACGTCCTTTATTATAAATGTCTTAGCAGTTGGGTTCCTCTCTTCTGTAACAGCAGATCATGATACTGGAAACTGCCTGTTTACCTCCTTCTTCTTACAAAATAAAGTTTCAAACATACCTCACCCATATATTTTGTGCTATATGAAAACACTTGCTCCAGAAAAAGAAGTAGTATGACTTTGGCCTAAGCATCTTCCAGTAACATCCTCTATGAAACTCTCCCAGAGGGCACACAAAGTGAGGACATAAATACAGTACAACAACTTTTCTATTTAACCAGCTCTAAAAATACCAAGTACACAGGTAAGAAAAAGTCCCTGAGAGGATGCAAAGGCTAAACAGCAGTCACGTTTGCCATTTTCTCAATGTGTGTGTGTGTGTATATACACACATACACATTTATTAGTAACTAAACAAATTTCACAATCTTCATGAACTTCAGATACACGAAATTAAGCAAAAAGTCTACAATTTAGCAAAGTAGGCACAACCCATTGCTGGCATACATGTTGCCATAA
The DNA here is from genome assembly GCA_013396975.1 of Bucco capensis. NCBI lineage: Eukaryota > Metazoa > Chordata > Aves > Piciformes > Bucconidae > Bucco > Bucco capensis. Next base: position 3,546 of record VWZO01022306.1, read on the forward strand.
CCAGCAAAATTCAGTTATACAAAGCCCCTCTAATCTTTAATAACCTTGATAGCAGTTATCCAACTAAACACAGAGTGTCCCCAGGGGAGGCAGTTCATTTGTCTGACCTCCAAAGAAAGCTCCATGCTGTCTGTTTTGGTCTGAAATGCAAACAGCTAACAAGAAAAAGACAAGGTAACTCCCACAACTGAGGAAAACAAGATGAGTAGCTTTTTATAATTACTACCTTCAAGGGACAGTCACTTTAAGAAGTAATTTTCACCTCTCCCAAGAAATATTTGATTAATGAAGACACAATCATAAAAAAGAAAGAGTCAAAGAGAGTTAGCTAATCTGATCTAGATCATAAGTAAGAAGCATACCACATAACCAGAACTCACAAATTTTATGGGGTACCCCAGCCAAATACTTTCTTCCTCTAGCTAGAAAACTGCCATCGCTCATAGAAATAATGAAGAAATAAAAGACTCAATATACCATTGTCTAAATCTTTTCTCTTGAGAGAAAATCAACTTCGTATTAGAGTAATTCTATTCCTATAAATCCCTTCAATGACTTTATAATGTATGAAATTACACACTATTAAATATGGTCTTTACATATGCTATCTTAAGTTTTATAATGTGAAACTCCGCTAACATCCCAGGCTAATACATTCCATAACTGTCCTTCTTATGTACTTTTATGCATTCCTAAATATACATTTTTCATACATCACCTGAAAGCCTAGTGTCATCGTAATAGTTTTAAAGGTCTAAGTAAATCTAAAGCAACGTTATGTCACACAGAGTGACTTGCAAAAATTACTTCTCATGAGAAATCTAACAGAGCAAAAGAATGTAACCCTTGAGTCCCTGATGTGAGTAAAGGTTGAGACCATATAAAGAGCCAACTTAGACATACTTCTATAGAAATCCCATAACAAGTAAAAACAAGTGATCCTTGCAGGGAGCAGGAGAGAGAACTCCCCAAAGAGCAACTAAAAGATACAGAATGGAAAATCATAGCAAAAAAGGCATGAATGAGAACAAACGTGCAAGGGAAAACTTTCCTTTAAATCTTCTCAGAGCTTGTTAACACATGAAAGATAAGAGAAAATCCTTCTCCAATTTAACTGAATCTCACTTAAACAGCAGAGGCAAGTAAAAGTCTCCATTATAAATTTAGTGTCAAGTAGCAAAAATAAATGGAGATAAAATAGTGGCTCACTGTGTATACTTAATTGGAGTCTCTAGTTTTCCCAAATAACTGGCACATTTGACTTCTCCCAGCAGGAAAATGTGTGTCAATAAGATAGTATTTTAGCTTGCTAAAAACTACAATGATCAGAAGAACACTGAAAGACTTGGAAAATGCAACAAAGGACAAGCAAACATATTCAGAGGCTTGTAGACTAAGGCATGTAACAAAAGATTAAGACCTGGCTCCCAGCAAGGCAAAAATGGTAGATGAAGTGGAAATCATATTCACATGAACCAAATCCTGGAGGAGAAGGGCCAGAGTCATGTGAATGCTTCTAGAAAAAGCAACTGACTGAAAAACAAGAGGTTGTGTGTTGAGGCTTAGAAATGAACTAACCTACAAGCAATTAGGTATTTTCTCCAAACAGATGGCTAAAAAAAAGGACCCAAATAACAGAAGGAAGCCATGCCTAGCACTGCTGTGAAGGGCTGCAACACCTCTGTAGAGAACACAACCCAAAGGAATAGACTGCAGCTCAGTACGTTCAGGCTTGGAGGACAATAAAAGACAAAGCTGCTCACTCTTCTATATCCTAAGCTCCATCTCACACCTCTGTGCATAAAGAATGTCCTTTTGACAGGATGAGATACTGGTGTGAGGCCAATACTGAGGGGAAAGCATCATACTGAGGAAAGCCATAGAGCCTACAACAATTCATATCTATGGCACACAGTGAGCCCATAATACAGTTCCTTTTATTGCAGCCTAAAAAATTGGTTCAGTATCTACACTTCTCTATTCTCTAAGGTATTTGCAGAAGGGGGGGGGGGGGGGTTTTTATTTTTNNNNGAATTTGAATTTTTTTTTATTTTTTTTTTTTAAACAGAACACATGAATTCTCTGAACTGTATCTACACCTGTGTGAAGCTCTGGCTCCTCTCCAGCACTCCAACATCTAGTTTGTGTTTGGCTATCAGACATGACACCAAGTAAGACAAGTCCAGTGTATTTCATAAAACAATATAAGGGAAAATTAATACCTTATCTCTACAGAGACCATCATCTTTCCCAGAGAGACTACTGATTTGCCCTATTTTATCTTACCATTTTTCACTTTTCTAGGATCTGACAAAAGGTTTCCAGAATTTTTTCCACTAACTTGCATGGAAATTGAGTTCTGACCTACATTGTCTTCACGTTTTGAGAAATTTTGTGTTCTTTAAAATCAAATTGTTCCAGGAATGAATAAAAGCTTATTTAGATACAAGAAAAGGTGTATTTTAAATGTAGCAGCTTTTTTCCTGGTGAGGTATTTTTTTTGTTTTATTCAAAAGACTTGTCACTTTTAAATCTATTTCCAGTTCAACATAACATCATCTTTGCTCCTGCTGAACTAATTAGCAGTACTGCAATATCCAAGTCTGATTATCAACAAAGATAAGGGACTTTGTCTATTTCTCCTGCCGTTTTCACGGTAAGGCACTGTGACACAACAGGAAAGGCTGCCAAGTGCCTGTAAACAGAAACAGCCAATGCATCATCACAAAGTGGACAGGCAGGGAATAACGGATTGGAGTAGACCTCCCAAGACTCCCCGTGCAGTCCCCTGCCACCACTCACTGGTTAAACACTTCCTCAATTTATCAAGCTCTAACACAGAATGTTTTGTGTGTCTATGCTTTCCACAGCCACTCCTGAAAGGCTGTTTACAAATGCTTCTTTCTGTGATGACTTGCACATGATTTCCTCAGTTAATGGACTGTTTTCTTTATTTTCAAATAACCTCTTTCACCTCTGGAACTTTAGTTCCCATCACACCGCTGCTATCCTTGCTCCAGCCAGTTTCTACTCCCTGAACAATATTTGACTTAATTGTTGTCAAAATTGTTTGACTAAATTGTTGTTTTGTTAATTCCTCATGCGAGAATACACCAACTACTTTCTGAAGCAGATAGACACAAGATAGTATGAACTGTGTTGTGCTTTGGGCATTTGCAAATACATTAACCTCCAACTGTTTCTAACTTCTCCAGTGCGCCCCTTGCTCTCTCTGAAAGTACAGGGCTGACGTTTGTTTCTCGTTCATCTGCTTTGGAAATCAACATTTTCCAATAGCCAAAAACACTACTTTTTTTTTTTTTAAACTGATAAATCTCCTTTTCAGTTCCTTGAATATATTTCCTTACACTGAATATGGTTTTGAGGTGGTAGTCCTCACAGCCTGGAAACTCTCCTTCCTGTTCTGCAAGTTACAAAGATTTTCATCTCTGACCTAAAGAAATCCTTGTCCCCTCCACATACAACTTGATGTGACCCTCTTGGCTTAAGCCTGAATTAACTAAGGTCTTTAGTTGCTATGAATACAACCCACATAAAAGGAAGACACTTTATTCTTAGATGAAAGTAAAATAAAACAAAGAAAGAAGAAACAAAATGTAAGACGACTTTATTTTTCACACTCAACCCTTCTGCTTTGCTTTCTCTAGCAGAACCAGAGGAGCTGCAGATCAGAGCTACTGGAGTCTGGGATTTGGGAACCATATCTTTAGAGAGGCTTGTTCTGAAGAATGTGTAAGCACATACTCTGTCATGGAAACTTGCTCCAAATAATGCTCTCAATGCAGGTAAAAAAAAAAAAAGGAAGCCTCAATAATAATTCAAATGGAAAATACAAGCACAAAGTATTAGGAAAATGTTCCTCACCAAGAGGGTGGTGGAATACTGGAACAGGTTCCCAGGGAGGTGGTTGAGTTCCCATCCCTGGAGGCATTCAAGGTGAGGCTTGCCAGGGCTCTGGGTAACCTGATCTAGTTGGGAATGTCCCTGCCCACTGCAGGGGGGTTGGACTAGATGACCTCCAGAGGTCCCTTCTAACCAAAGCCATTCTATGATTCTATGATAAACACAGCAAATATAAAACTGGAGATCAAACAATTGATATCAAAAATTGTAGAAGAAAGGCACCGATCTCTCAAAGACAGTGGAGACTGGACAGTGCCCAAATCCAAAATTCTGCAAGGAAAGAGATCTGATGAACTAAAATTAGAGAAACCAAAACGAAAATCCATGATTCCATAGCATAGAATCTACACATGTAGATTATCAAACACCAAGAAGTACACTCAATACCTGGCATCTGGTTTGTGTCCAGAGGTGTGAAATATTCATGGATTCATTTACAGAAAGCCACTTTTCACAGGAACTGCTCACACACCATATGCTGCCATTGCCCATGCCAACCTTGGGAACACAAATATTGTTTCTCCTCTACTACAGCTAATATAAATCCAGGAAATAAGAGATTAGAGAAGTATAAAATGGTTTGGAAGGGACCCCAAAGATCATCTAGTTCCGACCTCTTTGCCATGGGCAGGGTCACCTTCTACTATATCTAGTAACTTTTATAGTCTCAAGAGCTACAGCTGCAGCCAGCTTTCTTTAGCCCAGTTATTCAAAGAGACATTTTAGAAGCGTCTGATTTCTGAAAGCTTTCAGGAAGTGCTCTGAAGGTTTCCTTGGAGAAATGCTGTGGATTTTCTAATTAGCATACCACTCTTAAGAGTATCCTGGCTTTTGATCCTAAGTGAGAGCTCTGCAAACAACAGCAATGTAAGTCTATAAGAAGACGTACAATGGTTAAACCATTTTAGACATCTGGAACAACAGCTGTCTATGCACATTTTTTTCCCAGCAGTTTGCATTTGGAGATTTTACATATTTATCACTATACAACGCACAAGTTTATTCTAGTCACTGAAATAGGGGTCTGGTTTCCTCTATCATGCCAAAGCTGCCTTTTTACCTACTGACCACACCTGCATTTGTTTCCTCCTTATAGGAAGGAGTGGTCACTATCCAAGCTCGTCATCAGCACATACATGGTTCCGTGCACATAAGGCAAGACACACAAAATAAATGCTTGCTGATCACAAGTTTCAAGACTGTTGCTGGAGTGTGAGGCTGGAAAAGAGGCTTTGCTGCAAGATATCAACTGCAGAATAACTGGAATTAGCCACATAAAATGCGTGCTCCCTCCCCCACTGTACAACATTTCCAACTGTACTCCTGAAGCTTGATACTATACGTAAAGAAAGCTATAAAATATTAACTTCATTCATTCAGGCGCACAGAAGACCATTTGACATGACAGGCCAACAAAGACAACAGAACTGAAGTTTCACCTTTCAAATGCAACAGATGCTGTGTGCTCCTGAAACAGATCCACAAGAAAATTTCATGATGGGAAACAGCTGGCTGAAATTCCATGCTTGTCATCTTTGTGTAAAAGTGTCTCTCAACCAGCAGAGCAGAAATGCAGTCAAAGATACATGTGCTGTAAGTGTTAATTGTTCACATTCAACTTAAAGAGCTTCTAATGCATGCACAGGGCTGAAGAAAAACACACAGAAATCAAGGCTCAGCACTATCTCCTAAAAGCCTCTCTCCATTTTAAAGCAAACCAAATCAAGGCATGCACATCACAAGTTGGAATAACACTGACAGAAGATCATGCAGAAACACACGCTGCAATGCAGAGCCTTGATGCTGTGATCAAGACTGGGGCCAGGAGGCACACTCTGGGAAGTATTTCCACAGAGCAGATTATCAATATACAACTAGCATAGCCCAGTCTTCAGCAAAGCTGTGAAACAAAGCGTAACACTAAACCAGTCAAAATTGTACAGACAATCTGTCTCCTCCACTAGTTTTCTAGGGAATCCTGTTCAGAGAATTTTCTGCATGCCAGCACTCACCTGCAGTCACTGCTCCACTGAAGAGACCTATCACAGCATTTCCATGGACTGTAAGCAGTAGTTATTGTTGATACATCAGTCTCTGTGCTCTACAGCTTGTTTCATTTTGAACAGAAGTCCTTAAATTACAATATTTCTGTTTTCAATGAGATCCGTAAACACTTTCCAACTCTTACATTTAGGAACAGCATAAAACATTTGAAGTATTTGTTCTTACAAATGTTTTCTTCTATATTAAAAGGAAAAATTACAAGTTTGGGGTTTGGTTTTGGTAGAAAATTCTATGCAGGTACACTAGAAGGCCACAGTATTTAAGAATGACCTTTGCAATAGAGGAAAAAGCAAGATAGCTGGACTCTGGTGCAAGCCCTGACAGAGGTGAGGCTTCAGGTAGCCCTCTCATTTCATCTCTGATTGCCTGCCCATTGTAAAAATCAGTAATTTGTATTTATATCTGGTAAAGTGCTAGTACAAGTAAAGTTAACTGAAGGACAGTATGGAAGGTTCATAGAGCTCCCCAATTTCAAAACAGTACAACTTGTCAGGGAAGAAAAATGCTCTGATAGGTAGGACACTTACAGAACACCTCACTGAAGGTCAGGTTCTCAGAAGAATATAGTATTAGGAAAGTAAACCCAAAGTGATTTCCTGAAAACTCCCAGTGAGTGCTCAGGACGGGATTTTATTTCAAACTCCTTCCTGGCCAACACCTGTGCCACTTCCCTTGCCTTGAGATATGTCAGTTGTGACCGAGCTAAACAACTCAGAACTCATATAAACCCTCAAGAAACAAAAACTGAGATCCTTCTGAGTCTCCTTGAGATGATCAACCTTGTCTTTGGAAAGTTTACCGTGCAGCACTGTAATTGGGCTCTACAGAAAATGCTCTACTATTTAATACTTTCTCTTACAACTTTCCTGTTCCCAAGTCTTGTTACAGTGTAGAAGTAAGAATACCAGAGCTCTCACCCAGAAAGTGACCAGCTTGACCTCAGTGCCTGGCAGGATTATGGAGCAGGTCATCCTAAATACAATTAACCAACAAGTACAAGAAAACCAGGGCATCAGGCCTAGCCAACATGGGTTTATGAAGGGAAGGTCCTGCCTAACCAACTTGGTCTCATTCTATGACTGGGTGACCCACCTGGTGGATCAGGGGAGGGCTGTGCATGTGATCTACCTAGACTTCAGTAAAGCCTTTGACACAGTCTCCCATAGCATCCTAATGAAAAAGCTAGTAGCTCACGGCTTGGACAGGTTCACTCTTCGCTGGATTAAAAACTGGCTGGATGATGGAGCACAGAGAGTGGTTGTGAATGGTGCCACTTCCAGCTGGTGTCCAGTGACCAGTGGTGTCCCCCAGGGTTCAGTCCTGGGCCCAGTCCTGTTTAACATCTTTATTGATGATCTGGATGAGGGGATCGAGTCTACCATCAGTAAATTTGCGGATGACACCAAGCTGGGAGGCAGTGTCCATCTCTTGGAAGAAAGGAAGGCTCTGCAGAGGGACCTGGACAGGCTAGGCGAATGGGCAATGACCAACGGTATGAAATTCAACCAGGCCAAGTGCAGAGTCTTACACTTTGGCCACAACAACCCCATGCAGCGCTACAGGCTGGGAGATGAGTGGCTGGAGAGTGGCTCAGCGGAGAGGGACCTGGGAGTATTGGTTGATAGCCGGCTGAACATGAGCCAGCAGTGTGCTCAGGCAGCACGGAAGGCCAATGGCATCTTGGCCTGTATCAAGAATAGTGTGACCAGCAGGACTAGGGATGTGATTCTCCCCCTGTACTCTGCACTGGTGAGGCCTCACCTTGAGTACTGTGTCCAGTTCTGGGCCCCTCACTTCAAGAAGGATGTTGAGGTGCTGGAGAGGGTCCAGAGGAGAGCAACAAGACTGGTGAAGGGGCTGGAGGGGAAGCCATATGAGGAAAGGCTGAGGGAACTGGGACTGTTCAGCCTGAAGAAGAGGAGACTCAGAGGTGACCTTATTGCCCTCTACAACTACCTGAAGGGAAGTTGTAGTCAGGTAGGGGTTGGGCTCTTCTCCATGGCAGCTAGTGACAGGACAAGAGGCCATGGCTTGAAGCTGCAGCAGGGGAGGGTTAGACTGGACATTAGGAAGCACTTCCTCACGCAGAGGGTGATTGGGCTCTGGAATAGGCTGCCCAGGGAGGTGGGGGAGTCACCATCCCTGGAGGTGTTTAAAAAAAGATTGGATGTGGCACTGAGTGGCATGGTTTAGATGTTGGGTGTATAGGGTCATAGGCTGCACTTGATGATCCTGGGGGTCTTTTCCAGTCTTCGTGATTCTGTGATTCTGTGAAAGTGGAAGACCTGGAGGCTCAGTTTCCCATTTTCTCTGAAGGGTTTCAAAGGCCTAACTCACACTCCCTTGTCAGTGAAGCCACCTCCAACATTTCAGTTTGACAATGTCCTTACGACTATAAAGCTAATCTTCTGCTCAGGAAATGAAAAAAAAAAGAAGGGAATACGGGTTTAAAGCAAACACATAAATCCTCTCCATTTTGGTGAGAGGCTGGTTTCATGACAGCAGGTATTTGGTTGTCATTGCTTTCACTCAAAGGTGATCTTTTCTGTTTCGCTGTTTGTGGAAAACAAAATAAAATCAGAAAATAGATAAGTGTTCTGTTAAAAAAATATCAGAACCTTTAAGAGTGACTGATTCAAATAGGGTAACAGTCAAAGCTGAATTGTCCTTCAGATGTCTACTCAAAATTTTCCCCAACAGCGTTCATTTCTTCACAATATTTAAGATGAAAGAAATGAAATAAATTGTTCTTATACTGACAGGGAAAGAGAATACATCCTGAAATATTCCTTTAATAATAAAGTGAGTGTGACAACCTTCCCAGCCCTTATATTTGCCACTTTTTCTTGCAATTTAGCTACTTCCCTCCACACACACTTGTGCTTCTTTTTTGGCTAGATAAACACTTTGTTGTTAAATAAACCCCATGATAAGAACGAACTATCACACCACAGTCACAGTATCACAGTATAGAGTAGGGGTTGGAAGGGCCCTAGAAAGACCATCTAGTCCAACCCCCCTGCCAGAGCAGGATCACCTAGACCAGGTCACACAGGAATGTGTCCAGGCAGCTCTGGAATGTCTCTAGAGAAGGAGACTCCCTGTTTGAGTTTCAGGGAGGGCAGAGCCTGGTTGCACCAGTCCATTTCATCCTCAGCCTCTGAGACATCTCAGTCCATGTCTCCCAAGCTTCACACATGTAACCTCCAAGGTGAGGATTGCATGTGGTTTCCAGATGAAATCTCTGTAACAAGTTTTAGGTGCTGACACCAGCCTGCATAGCAGAATTCCTCCTAAACACAGCATGATATTTTCTTTTCCTGTCATCACAGGTTCCCAAATGTTCCTGTTTATTGCCCAGATCTGGTTTTAAAAAAATATGCACTCATCTGCCAGGAAAAGACTGATCTCTGTCCAAAATACTATGCTTGTGTTTCCAGCAGCAACTGCAGGCCTAAACACAGCATAGTTTTATCAAACATTGTCAGTTTTTAACTAATGAGAAGAATCTTATAACTATTAGATGACTCAACCAGTTTTATGCAACATAAACATTAAATACTCACTGGATTTCAAATTGGCAGCCGATTGGATATTTTCACATGGAGGGGGTGCTCTCAAATTGATGAGCTGCACTTAGTGATTTCAAGTGTATTAAGAAGCAAGACCCACCCATCCTATTGATATTCATAAAACTGCATTCAGGATCTCCCTGAAGTCTCCTTATGTTGTACGATACCACTGCAAGGCAGCTCTTTAGTTCTCTCTGCTGTTGACAGAGCAATCAATACAAGCTTCCTGGGGGGACACGCTGTGAAGCAAAGGCATAGTTTTCTGAGCCCTCTTTAAAGCTGGTTGTGTTACTACAGGAGGTTTCTCATGAAGAAAAGGGAAAATATTACTGCTCCTTATCTGCAAAGGCAAAATGTAACCTTACAAGGGTAAAGACCAAAAGAAATGATGCAGATATTTTTTAATTTGACGTGTTAATATCCAAAGTTTAAAACACTCAGGCGAGTTGTCTCACTTCTTCCTAATACAGAAGTACTCCGAAAATACCACACACTTTTAACAAAGTATTTAAGTTATATTCAGCAACAATTCTGCTTCTTTGAACCAAATTTCCAAGACCACAGACTCAGAAACCCTTGGCTGCCAGAGTATCAAGCACCAAATGAAGGAGCAAGAGGCAGACAAGTACTTTGTGACTCTGCAGAACACCTTGCTCCTTATGCCAGTGCACACACTGCCAGTGCACATCCTGATTCAAATCCTACCAAACAATGATGAATCGTCTGTCTGGGTCTACATTGCAAATAACAACTGAAAATGAAGGATACTGTGGTGATGAGACCATCATCACTACATAGCCCAGACAGTGCTGTCTCCAACACAACCCTCCACTCACATTCACAGAGGTAGACAGGACTCTCCACCCACCAAGCATAAAGCCTTTGATAAGAAGCATAACTTTCTCAGCCTGAAGGTAGTTTCTGCTATGCTATTCTTTAGCACAAGTACCAGTACACTCTTCCTTATTTTCTCCTTCACTTGTGATGTCCCTCTTCTGATCCTGTGGGGATACAGCTCCGCTAGTACAATTTTATTTACTGAGCCCAGGTCAAGGACTGCCAAGACAAATGTATTTTACAAAAAAGCATTACTCTATTTGCCATCGCTGAAAGGTCAAGCACACAAAATATACACACATTAGCTTCTGAAAGGATCACAGCTTCTTGAACACCAATATCACTGCCTAAAAAATGCTGCATTTCCTGCAATCTCAAGAATGGAAGCAGTCAGTAGAAATGATGTTTTTCCCCACTGGTGTAACCTGTGCTTTTAACAGCACATGGCCTGGAAGTGGCACTGAGACTTATCCTCTAAGATCAGTCAGGCTCTGATCATACAGGAATGGCCATACATGGTCTCTGCCACCATCACAGATGAGACCTGTAGGGAAAGGTCAACACCCAAACCAGCTCCAATCTGATGTTGCTGGGTCACCCTGAGATCAGAACAATGACACCTAACTGTGGAAAGGAGACTCGTGCTGTGACCAGGCCAAGCCACCATCACCACCATGTAGCAGCTGCCCTACAGAGCACTGTATTGCCCCATCTGGATCTACCAACCTGATGCATATGAAGCAGTGTGAGTTTTGGAGGCTTAACTGGCTTCAGAATACAGCACTGTAAGGACAGAAGGAAGGACAGGAAGTGTTTATTAGTGGTGTTTGCAACCTGGAAAGATGAGGTTTTCCTCTAGTTGCACCCTTGGCCTGCCAACTCGCTCCCTAGCACCTAAAAGTCCATCTGCAAAAAAAGCCACAGGCTGGGACAAGAATGAGGAATGGGAGTTGTGCCACCAGGGCATGTTTCCCTTCCCTCCAGCCCTAATTAACAAGATCAAGCTGGCCTCATATGCGCTACTCCTTTCCCCACAGAGCCTGTGATCACAACCGTGTACAACCAGCACTTCTGCTGGCCACAAACTCAGAAACCAGAACTGCCAAATTAATCACAGAACACTGATGCAGCATGTCAAAACAAACAGACAAGCAAACAAAAACACAGACCCAATTAAAAACAAAGCAGACTAGTTCAAAATCACATGGACCACATCCAAACTGTGTGAAGAAACTATTAGATATGTGCAGAAAGTATCAAATGAGGCTCATTTTACTTGAGCATCATTAAAAGCACTTAAATTCAACTTTAATAGCACACTCTCTTGATGAATATACAATAATTTACTGTCAAAACTCCTACTTGTACTTTCTTCATGCAGTTCTTTATTCCGCCAGTCAATTAGCAACCTCTTGATGTATGGAAACATCTTTTTTGAAATAAAAACCTAATGTAAGCTCTTTTTTACCGTTTTTTTTCTTTTATAACAACACTGCCTAAAAAAAGGGCAACAGGACAATGATAAAAAAGAAATCCTCACAGACACTAGAAAGCACTGTGGTCAACAAGGTGAGAGGAAAACTCAATCCTACAGCTGTCATATTGTCAGTAATAATGAGGGCCAGCACTGAAGGAAGACCAACTTTCACACCTCAATTCCTTCCTGAAGCCAGCTGCACTGCTCCACAGCCGTGGTCACAATGTTAACCCAGACCTCAGACTCTTGAATGTTCATTAAATAACAAGATGCCGGGGAAGAACACACTCCATATGGCAAAAAAAGAAGATTACAGTTAATGCATGCATTTTTTTCTTGACATTATCTGCAATTCTATCTTTCAAAACTCATCACGGATGTCAAATCAAAATGCTTCAAACATATTTCACTGCCTTTTGGAAAGTAGTTAGGCTGAAGTCTTCTGAGAACAACAGATTGTGATACGTTGCTAAACATAAAGCCCCACAATGGTGAGAAGTCTACAATGTCTTTTAGATCTGTCCCACTAAGAACAAATTATTTTCTGTGCTTTAAATAAAAAATAATGGTGTGGGCTTTCCAGCTCATTAGTAAATTGGATTTCTGTAAACATCCTTAATTGTAAGCACTTCAGTATTCTCTCTGCATTTCAGTATCCCCCCACAATTCAACCATGCTTGTCAAACCTGTTCACACAAATGACAACAGGTATGCTGTTAAGGCCTACACAACTAACTGTAGACACATAGCTCTGATGCAGCAGTCACATTCACTAAAAAGTTATGCTGGGAGGGGAAAAAAAGAAAAGCCAAAACCCAAAAACACACAAGCAAAAAATTTTTAGAAGGAAAAAAAAATAGTAACAGGTTGCTACCACACTAATATGAGTGAAAAAAAGGAAAGGGAATAGGGCACTTGAAATGCTAGAGCTGCATGACACATTCTAAATATCAAGATGATCAGAATGACATCCATGCCAGGTGCTTTGCCACAGCTCATTTTAGCCAACACTCTTCTAGAAACACTAAGAGGTGATGACCTAATGGTGATACACCCAGGGGATATCACTGAACTAGAGTTGACTTGTGTAACACAGGCAGCTTGGCAAAAAATACAAGTGCTGGGTGAGGATTCTGCAGAGGCTATGAGAACGAGTGAGAATTCAAGCCATGCACTCTGACAGCTTAAAACAATATCCTCCAGTCAACTACATTTTGTTTTCAGAGAGGGAGGAAGATTTGAAAGCGTCACTTGCAGTTGGATACATACAAGGCAAAGAATGTCCTCCTCAGGACAAGTTTCTTTCCAGTTCAGATAAAAAATACTGAATCATCCTCTTCCCAGGAGACATTCTTCCCAGGGAAGCAATCCAGTCAAAAGCTTACCAGACAGATTCCTTGGGATTCTACTGTTGTGGGATGGCAGCAAGCCTTCACAGCAGATCTGTCTCCTTCTCTTCCACAAAAAGCAGGCTCAAAAAAGGGTGAAACACATGTGCTTAAATGGCTTCCTGAAGCCCACAGGTGTCCGGAGTTGCAGCAGGAAGCCCTCTTCTGCCCAATGCACTGCAGAGGAGGAATAAAAGTCCTAGCCCTGGTACTGAGAAAAGAAAACCAGGAGTTGTCTTCTCTCAGGTGATCAGTGTATTACTACATTGTATGGGAAATGCAATGGTCCAAGCCCATGAAGGGAGGTGGAGCTTAGATGTTTTGTGGGGTGCAGCCGTTCTTTGGGGCTCTGCATGGGGACTATTTCTGATAGAGTGTGATAAACACCAACCCCAAGCCCCTGCTCATGTTGTTCAAAACTACCTTCTGCTGTTTGGCTGTGAATGTGTTTTCCTTCATTCTCCTTAAAAGCATTTGTTACTGACAGCAACAACCAAATGCTAGACAACTAGCATTAGCTCTTGTGACTCTTGTTAGGAAGAATTTAATTATATGTATTGTAAACACTCACTTAAGAGCATTCCAAGAGTCAGCTCTGAAATCAGGGACACTTCATAGGGCTAGAGAGAGCAAATGGAAGTTGGTTCACTGGCACTGGGAAAAACCTGTTGCAGCTCTGTATCCCTCTCTCATACAGAAAACAAAGGGGGTATGCAATTTAAAGAGACAAGCACACAAATGTGGCTGAATTGTATGTGACATATTTCAAGGTTCAATCAAATCTCTTTTCACTTGTGTATAAAAAAAAACCACAGAGAAATTCTCATAATCTCAAAATAAGAAACTCAGTGTTATCATGTTCTTAATCATCCCTGACATTCAAAAATGCTGTCTCTGAGAGCCCATCAAAAGTTTCTGTAGCCTACACTCTTTCAAAAGTGCATTTTCACATTTAGTGTCAGTTTTGTGAATCTCAACATTTTCTCTGGTTTAGCAGACAAGCCATTTTGAAACAAACTCCAAGCACACTTGGGGGATAATTTCAAACGTGCATAATGAGTTTAATTTTGTGAAGCAAATCTTATTTACTTCCCCTATCAGGAAACTATAATTTAACAAAATCCTTCTTAAACCAGGTTCTTACAACTTAGTATGTACAGAGATGGTCATTAATTTTCTATACTGTGTGTGCCAACAGATCTCACACACCTCCGTGACAGAAGTGGGAGTGAATTTAACAGGCTTTCAGCTGGAGCACAGAGAACCCTAGTCATTAATAATCAGTCCTACCACAGTAACAGTCCCTCTCTCCTCTAGTGTCAAACAGATGCACTGCTCCAAACCACTGAAGGGCTCTCATCACTCTGCACCTTCTCCATGGTCCAGCTCTGCCCTAGCAGGCTCTTTCACCCAGCCCCAGTAGGGCTTTTGCTACCTCTCCCTGATTCAGCTCTGTGAAGAACTGAAACAGGCTCACATTTTCACAACAATGGAAGTGCTCTATGTTTGTTTTTGTTTTGTTTCCCCCCAAATACGTTTTTGTGGGCATGTAGACAAAAAAATACATAAAAAGAAATCAGTTAATTAACAAAAAATATTGCTCACTTAATGGTAAAGACCTAAGACAAAATTTAGAGTGACTGAAACACACAAAGGTTCTTACATACACAGTTTGAAGTTAACTGCATGAACTAGGGGCAGATATCCTTAACAGTATTGTGTTGCAGCAGCAGTGCCCAGCACATTGCAGAACAGCCTTGGCTTTCTCAGGGTGTAACAAATGAGACAAATCAAAGAGAGTGTCCCTCCTAAGACTGCTGTATCTTGCCATGAATACAGAGGATCTGCTGGGCTCAGAAGAGTTCAATGAAAGGGCTGTTACAGAGAAAAGGAGGTGTAAGGCAGAGGAAGTGTGTATATCTTGGATCTCAGAGTGTGTATCAGCTCTTTCAGAGGAGGTCTGTACATTTTACCAGTGATTTAAGAGGTAGTGCTTCACCTTCTTGTCTCTGGTAATAAATACACTAAAGGTTTAAAACTGGTTTTGAAAGTTTGTCCTAGTGTGGTTTTCAGGAATAAAAGGCTTGAATAAGAGCTCAGCAGCTTTAAAAGAGCAACTTTGCATGGGCAAGGCCTTCCCCAATGTACAAGGATTTACCCCCCAAATCATAGAATCATAGAATGGCCAGGTTGGAAGGGACCCTCAATATCATCTAGTTCCAACCTCCCCACACTGAGCAGGGATGCCAATCACTAGACCACAGAAATCCTACCGACTTCACCTGATTCAAATACTCGCAGTAACTGAAGGTATTTTTTGCCCTCACAAAGTAATATCTACAATACAAATACCATCCTAAACCTGCACAGAGCTTTCCTAGAAAAATGTATACCTCTCTGCTGCCTCTAAAGCAGCAGAATGTGATTCCTCTGCAATTCTGGATTAAACTTCATTAAATGAATAATTGAAATGAGTAACTTTTAAGCAATGCTACTTTGTCAATCCAACTGGCTCCAGAAGAATGGTGTGCCTTTCTGATGAAATGGCAAGGTCTTTACATTTTTAACTTCAGCATCCTGAGGTCGCTCCTGTTCCCATTTAAAGTCAATTTTACAATTCCCATTGACTTCAGCAAGAATGGAATTGGATCCTAACATATTTGCATGTCAAATCTCTTCTCTTGCAGTTACAGTGCTTTCATCCATGCCATCCACAATTTAATGGTACATTTTCTATGAAAAAGCAATGCTACATTTCTTTGAAAGGCAGCAGCAATGTAACAGCATTGGCCAAAACAGGGCAGATGAATTAATAAAAACCAACAAAACAAAACCACCAAGAAACAAAACTCCACAAAACAAACAAAAACAACCAAAAAACCAACCCAAACACACTTACATTACTGAAACTCTACAAGACTTTCACAGCTATAGAGAAAACAGTCCACAACTTTCAAATAAATAAAGCACTCCAAAGTCTACAAAAACAACATTGAGCATCAGGTACAGGCCAAAATGTATTTAATTAAAAAGTGTTTAATCCACCTTTCCAAGTTCCAGAATTTGGGAATTAATTTAAATCAGTTTGATGTAGCATTATCTCAAAACTATTAATGATTTTTTATACATCATTTTATTTTGTAGAACTTTTTTCCAATCACTAAAAGTGTGCAGCTGATTCATCAGTGGTTTTCTCCCTCAACCTTTCCAGCTGAAACCTCAGACATTGTCTTGAATGGTAAAGAATGTCTCTTGAAGCAATTCTACTGTTCAGCTGAATTCATAGGAACCATTTGCAAGATTAAAAATAAAACCTGAGACATTCCTGGATCACATATTGATTGTTTCATTATCTTCCATTTTGACTGCATGCTATTTTTGGCACAGAGTTTTTGCATCAGCTCAACACCACAATTAATCTTCAGAAATATCTATATGTCAAGAGTCAATTATGCAGGTAACAGCATTAATGTTTAGACTCTTTTTAACCATGATTAACTTCTGAGGTTCTGATTTTCAAAGATGTCTGAAAGCAATAATGTAGTCCTATTCACCAAAGCAATTTTCATCTTAGTCTCTCTAGCTTATTTTGAACCACTTCAGAGTAATAAATGAACATTACTGTGCTGTTTATACAGTTACACACATAAAATGCAGAAATCTTCACACTAATAGTACTGAGACCCGGTATACATGAAAATTTCCTTTCCTGCCCCCCTCCCTCCCATTATTATTATGGCTCTTTTTATGTTTCTCTCTCACCACCTTGCTGTAATGGGTAAGCATGTCACCCAAGGCAGTTAAGACATCGCTCTGGGTCTCCAGGATTTACGATGTTTCAATGAAACTCAAGGCAAATTAGCTATTTAAAACTTATTTTCTTAGACCAATTTCCCATAAATCAAAAAACATGTAATAGAGAGGGAGTTACCTGATTCTTATGTATCCATAATCTGTTATCTAAACTATTTAGCAGGTCACTCTGATTAACAATCCTTTAATGTCAGTTAATCCATGCTGCTTTGTTTTCCCTGCAATTATGATATTAGATTGGCTTCATACACCGTGTGAACGAGCTCAAATAAATTATAATTACTACCACAGACAAAGCAAGCTTCTATATCCAATCTCCTTGTTTTGCATGACACTGATAGCACAAAGCAGGTGGAAAGTTGGTTTATTCACCTGGCAAGGGTACGAGCAGATGGCAAGCAAGACAGAAGAGGAGCAAAAGGATCCTGCCACAGCGGTACTGAACTCTTAACAGCTGCCAGATGATACTGCAGCAAGAACAGGACTTAAAGAGGACTTCTGAGACACACTGGCTCCTGAGCAGCCTCCGGTAAAGCAGGCTACTAATATTTCATCCCTCCCCAGGTCCTTACCCTGAAAGTCACCTAGTGAGACCATGAGCCTCTTAGGGTTGAGTCTGCAGCATCCATGTTTGTCTATAACCAATGCCTTAGGCAGCACAGGTAACAACCTGCCATCTTTCTCCAGGCTGTCTTACCATTGTATACTCACAAACAAGACATTACTAGCAATCCAACAGAAATTACATAGCATCATGGAATTTGAGAGAACCAAGTGATATGATGCAAGAGGAGAAAGGTGGTGAATTAGAGCTGAGAAATAAAGAGATTTTGTAAAATGTTCATTTTGGTTTTCTTCCAAGTGAAAGGATGGGCTAACAACAAAACTGAAGGAGGGGATGGAGGAAGATTCACTACACATGAAGATGAAATTTTAGGTATGACATTGAGAGGTAAACAAAACCCCATGTACATTCTTAGTTTCTTGATACTTGGGATCCCACTGCACCATTTTCATGTCTCTATGTACTTTAAAGGCAAAATGTGGAACCCTGATTCAAATTTGACCTCTGGCAGTTCCCTATTCACAGGGAAAGGCTGTTCATTATTTGTAAGAAATTAGAAAACGAGTACATGAAACCACCAGTGTTGGTTTCTTTTGTTCATTATAGCTTAAAATATTTTGTGACACTACAGCTAACTGGCATGTTTTCTTAGGAGGGTAAATAGATGTTCAGAAAACTCATAAATCAGACTAGCTGTGTTTGCAAGCAACATTTCCATATCAGACATTTTCTATTTTTGTACAGAAAAATCAAGCTGTTGAAATATCCAAACTACAACTGCACTCATCCACGGCTGGGTGAGAGAGTTTTCAGATAAAAAATGTTATCACTTCTTCCAAGACAGAAGCTGTGTAATAGCTAAACACAACATTTCTCAGCAATTCAGCTGTGTAGTTGAAAATTACGGGGAATATTTTCTAAGGTACGAAGGGCAGTTAAGCCCTCAAATAATTTCTGTGTGAGAAATCCATTTCTCTATCCATTTTTGAAAACTTCCTTACAAGATTTATGCATCCATTTTTAATAGCTTCCCAGACAATAACTACATGAGTTTCCTTAATTCCAAGAAATACCATGTAAACTATAAGCTTTCAGTTGCAGCATTTTCCCCAGAATTTGGTAGGTAAAAAGTCCAAATACAAATTCCTTTCAATTTATTATCGAAGTTAACCATTGTGCTGGATCTAGATAGGGAAGAAGAGGGCACTGCCAGAATGGACAGGCTCCCAGAGCAGGCAGCAAAGGATCAGAACAGACTAGGCTCATCTCCTCTAGGACTGGACTAAGGAAAGAACAAAAAAAAAGTAGATATGAAAGCAGAGAATATCTTTAACTTAGAATTCCTCAGCAGGTAGGAGTATGGCAGAGACAAGTATACAGTGCAAATGAAGTAAAAAGTGCCTTAGCCCTCAATCAATAGATGGGCCACGAAGGGGAGATTTTTCAGCAGAATTTTGATGAGAACTTAGTACTCTTAGGTTACAGTATTTCCATAATCCACGCGTGCAAAGGCTGCTGTCTAGGCAAATGCTACTGTCTAGGCAAATGCACACATCTGGATATGCCAGGTTACACCCACACTCCACATCTTCAACAGAGAAAAGCATTCCTGCAAGCACACAGAATGGCTGCAGACTCGAGCGTCTGCAGGAGTCTGCCCACACAGAGCCAGCCAAGCCTGACAATCTGGCCTGTCCAGTGCTGTGCCTAGATACTGCAGCCTCAACCTTCATGGTGTATTTCCCTTTTGTAATGTAAGGAATACCACTACTGAAGCACAGTGCTACAGTAAGGAGAAGAACAGCACTAGGCACAATAGCAAAAATTAAGATAAAGTCGATGCCGATTTACTGGTTTTATGTTAAGTGGGGTTAGACTTCAATATCAGCTACATATTTAATCAAGAACTGTTTTTATTTGCAGAAAATTCAAATATCTGGAGTGCTTGTTGAACCTTTCCCTCATAATAGTTTACAAAAACACAATACATTGCAAATATAAAAAACCCAAACCTTCTCCCTAAGAGTTTCAATGAAAAACACTTGCCAAAGGCAAAGGATCATTGTTCCATTTAAAAACTGTAGGTTATTTCCGTTGTGTGGTTTAAAACCTACTTTCTTGGTATCTGGAGTAACCAAATTCTGCAGTCACTTATACACTGATGCAGTGAATCAGTTTATACTCCTTGAAAGATTAAGCCATACTTACATTAAAATGGAGAATCCGTTAGACGCTGAGACCTAATGCTGAGCCCTACAGGTCACGGGCACTTGGAGATAAGACTCTGGCTTGTAGCTCTCTCTAGCACATACACAAAGATGGGCAAGAAATAATGAGCCTCCACTCCTATTTAATAGATGAATAGCTTTTAGTGACAGAAGGCTATACTTTGACCCTTCAATGCTCTATTATGTAATAATTTTGCCAATATTTCCTGGCTTCAATCTCAATAGTTTTAAACAAACATAAATGTAAATGCAGTCACCTGCTCATAAGACAAGAGTCACACCTCTATTTAGTCACATTCATGCACCTTAATGAGTAAGGTTCCCAGCTTCTGTTGCATATCTACATTTGATGTGGTTATCAACTGTAACACCTGTATATGAAGTGCCACTTCCACAGGTTCTAGCTCTTACACAATTAAAAACTCAATCTAGCCAGGTTTAAAGCTGTTTTGTTTCATTTTTAAAGGGACATAAACTGAAATAGAGTTATAGTGAGATCTACCAAGCACTACAGTAAGTTCCAGCATTCAGAAGCATCTGGACAATACTCTTAGATATATGGTGTGATTTTTATCTTATTTTGGGGAACGGGGGTTTCTCCTGTACATAGGCAGGAGTTGGACTCAATGATTCTCATGGATTCCTTCCAACTCAGGACGTTCTATGACTCTGTTCCTTGAAATGTCATTAAGAAACTTGTCCCTGCTCTATGTATCAGTCATTAGGATAAAGGCATATTCTACTAATTACACTGAAGACATAGTGTGGAACACCCACAATCTGATTTGTAAGACTCCTGAGAGAAAGCGAATGTGTGAGAGAGAATTCTGGGAGCGGTGGCTCAGGAGTGGCCTGCTGTGGGTGCCAGGAGGCCCTACCACTGGGGCTCTTTTGTTTTGATCTCATAACCCCATGACTTGGGGAATTTCCATGCCATACTGTCACCGCAGCTAATTAGGAATCTGCTGTGAAATCATTCATTACACTACACCTCCTGCAGAGTACAGGAACACAGTGTTTATTTAAGAAGGGAAACACCCTTCTTTCCATCTCTGCACATGAAGTGCTACATGATTTTAGGTGGAACAACTGTTGTCCTGATAATTACAGGAGTTCTAAATACATCCCATCCACACAAATAGAGAAGATATCCATACTATGACATCCTATACATCAGCACTAGCGATTAAAGCACAGCCACCTTCTTTGCAGGTGTGCCACAACTCCTTCCTATTAAAAAGGTAACAAACAAAGGGAGAAAAGCTGCAGATCTAAGGAGACTCCAACCATCTCGCCACCAGAGGACACTGTCACGTCATCTCAGAAGTCCAAGGAAACTAGTTTTTGCTTTAATGCCACTAAGCCAAATTTAGACGGACAAACAAACTCTTTGTTAGGTGTTTGCTTCCTTACAAGCAGAGCCAGTAAATAACAGTATCTGAGAATTGTCTTTTTGAGTCCTTACATCACACAAGCCACCCATGCATCTCCCAACAAGCAAAATAACACCACAAATAACATAAAACCTATTTCTCCCTCAGTATAGCATTACCAGTGAACTCAGTTCTGCCTACGCAAGCTCACACTGCTCTAGTGCTGCTGCTGATCAAGGACTGAACTGTCTAAAATCTCAAGTGCAGAATTTACATAAGGACAAGTTCCGCCAAAGCTCTTCTCAACCTGAGCACCAGTTCACGTCTTGAGCCATGTCTCTAAATTCACTGGAGCTAACTGAGAAGACAATGGCAGTAAACTCAATCACAGGAAGCAAAATCTAACTGATTCTGTACACTGAGCATTCTCAAGACCTTTCCATTACTCAGTGCGCCAAGGCAATGAGCATACCCTTAACAGACCACTGGAAAATGAAAGCAGTAGTTACTGCATAACCAGAGATAGCTGTCACCTGACACTAGAAGATGAAGCTATATTTAAACTTGACAGTCCAAATAGCCAAAGAAAGAAATCTGTTTATACTGGGTTTATGTGTTGATGCTGGTAGTTCTTTAAATTATGCAGAGTCCTTATTTGATACACATTGACATTCAGATACCTGATCTATGACTGTCAAAAAAAATGACACCTGCATATCCACAACTGCTCTACACAATACTACTTGGTGTAAAGCAGGAATTATGTTCTCCAACATTAACAAAGTGGAACCAAAAAAAATGAGATAAAAGGATTAAAACACAATCAGAGAGAACAGGGAGATGGATTTAGGAAGTTTTCTGCTTCCAAATATTCCAAATATTTTTACTTCACAAATTAACACTTCGTGCTGTTTCTATGCGTGCTAAAACACGTTAACAGGCATCTCTTGTGTCTTGAAGGCTACAAGTACTCTGCTGATTTTAACTTTGGTAAGAATATGTTTTTACTTATTATAAGAACTAGAAAGCAGGAAAATCATTCCTTGGAAGATCTGAAAGGCATTTTGGTTTATTGATGTTCTAGTATTAGAGGGTTATTGTCTTCTCTGGAAGAATAAGCAGAGATCAGACAGGCCAGGCCTATTTAATATTTCTAGATTCTTAAGGCTAGAGAAAACTGTGATGGATTTCTGACCCATGCCTCCTCTTCCTGCAGGCAATAAGGACTAAAAATTGGATCTCTTGCTGTGCAGCCCTGATGCTAACAAACATTTTCAGTTCTGACATTCCTGTTACACTTCGTGCAACTGTTAGTGGGTCTCATTCAACTTATCACACAAGATTATGCCTCTATGAGATGACACTGAACTAGTCCAAATGTCTTTCATATAAATCAGCAGAAGTGCCTTTTTCCAATATCTTTTACTATGTATTTCACTGAAAGGGGCTGATTGAGTGTTAAAGACTGATTAGCCAGTTTTGCATTTCTCAAGGATTGCACTTGACAAGATCTGACACTATCTCAGGCTAATCTCAGAGCTACACAGTATCTGTAAAGCCCAAAGCATTCCACACACACACAAAAAATGTATTTGAACATCAAGACAATTCACAAAATATTGTTGAAACATGAGGAACAGAAGCTGAAATTCAGGTTGACATCAAAGATTCATTGCTAAATGACTTAACGTATCTTACCTAGGTGGATGAGTGTCCAATATCCTTCAATCTCTGCTCAGAGCTCCTCCTGAAATGCCCATTGCACACGTACACTCAGTCATGATGTTATTGCTCATATCTGTGATATGGACATAGGCCAGGACCATAATATGACTGATGAAGAACTGGCAAACTGCATCAGTCTCAAGTGAGAATGTCTAATGCTGACAATGGAAAGTACGGCGAAAACAATCCATAATGCATCCACGGGATTGCAAAATGCAGTCACAGAGGAGAACATTTGCTCCTAGGTCCTACAGCGCATCTGCTGTGCCCTCATACACACAACGAGGTTACAGCACTCACCTCCAGCATACACAAAGTGAGTAAATGGTTGAAAAGCAGAGATTGTCCTTGTATTATTTATTTCCCTTGTCATTTATCATGTTCTTAAAACACTTGTGTGCAGCACTGAACACACTGTAAAGCAAGCTGAGGTAGAGGACACCACAGAAAGAACACAAACCATGCCGTTAGAACTTGCCATCTGAAGCCACTAATGGACTTAATGCATTAGACAAGCTAACAGAACCCTTTGATTATAAGAAGCACAATGTTAAATCCAATCTGTTCTTCCTACAATTTGAAACAGTTTCAATTATAGTGTTCTGAAGCCAAAAAACGTCCCAGTATCTCAAACCTAAATAAATACTGGTAATATCAAATCTTTTTTACAGTATCACGAGTATGTATTTTGAGGTTGAAAGCATTTCTATCTCCTGTATCTCTGAACATGTTACATGGATGTTCTTACCTATCTTTTCAAAATGTTATGTATCTTCTTTATTAAATAGTATTTACTTGCCATTCTATTTTTTATGTTACTTAATACTGTGTTTCTGTTTTATACAGAATCTCTTCTTACAGTTAAGATTTTGTTGAGTCAGGACTATAGAAGGATACCCTGCTGAAAGTCTTCCTCAGAATAACAAATACTTTAGGATTTAACGGCATGGTGTGACGTTTAATATCTCGGCACAAAATCGTCCATTTTACATAAAACAATTTGCAGGTTTGTAGCATGACACTAAAATCTAGAATGGCTAGTACAGTCCAGTCATATTCCAGTCAAAGCAAAATGAAAACTATCAAGAAGTGTATCATCTCTTATCTAAAGCCAGAAGCCATGCCAGAGACAGGCTGGGCTTTCTATACCCATCTGTGCAAGACAGAAAAACCCTGTAGATACTGTCACCCATACAGAAGCCTGACTTCTTCACATATTAAGTCACTAAAACAAAACCTGACAGAACAAACTTGTCAGCCTCATTTAACCAGATGCTACCTGACAATTTCCACATGGAATTCGGAGAACTGTATCTGGAAGGCAACACAAAGCCACCAAAATGACAAAGAACTTGTCAAATCAAATAATATAGGCACAGATCTCATAAAGGAAAATGGGTACATTTATTAAATCAACTTTAACTTCCATGGTAACTGAGCCCATCAGTCCAGCCACTGCCCCTGTCAGTTTGTCAGCAATGCCATGTCCGCATGGGAAAATACATCTCAGTGCTTTGTAAATACCTAGAAATGTTGGGCAATGGAAAAAAAGCCCAACAAACAACACAGCACCAACAAAACCCAAAAATTTTTCCTTCTCCTTCCACTTAGTTATAGCATTAAGCAAAAGAAATGCCTGTTAAAAGTATAAACAAAGAAATCAATATTTTCAGTTGAGGTACATCCACCTGCAATATCCTGGACTGTTCCTAATGTAAACTCTAAAACAGTGTGGAATACCAATAATTTGTCAGAAGTCTGTCAGAGGGAGAAAAAAAAAAAGAGAGAGATACAGCTTGAATGGGAATTGGTTTAATTCCTTTATTTAACAGGAACTATTGGCTAAACAACTTTAGCTCCTCTTTAAAGACCTGATGCTGAAGAGAGTATTTTTCCTTTTATTATGCAAAACCCATCTGAATTTTTAAGTTCAAAGATGCAAATATTCCCACTAATGACACAGTTTCATAATATTCAGGTTTCAATTGCTCAGCTTGTGCAGGACAGTACTTCATAGTTGATTTCTCAGGTTTTTTTGCCTGTTAACTTTCCACTTACTTCCTATGCCCAGGAAGTTTACTCTGAACCAGATCAGCATTTTAAAGTCACTTATTTAACACCTTTATCTTTCAGCACAACCTAGTTAAGCTGAGCAGTGCAACACTGGGTATATGTCAGCTCAGACTAGGAATGCATCCACTCACCATGCTTCTGTTGACACTGCACACCATTCTTAAAAGGCACAACCTGGACTGTTCTCAAATGAAGCTACACTGAAAGATCCTCCTCAGGATGAAAGGAACTAAATATTCCAATCACTACAGGCCATCTGCCCCCAGAGCGCACCCAAAACCACGTATAGTATGAAAGTTGGGTCCTCCTCATCAACCGTCCCATGCAACTGATCCCCTCCTACTACACAAGTGGCCAACGCAGACATGGCTAGGGGCTGAGAGAATTCAATCTGTATTATAACTCAGCAGAGAAACACAGCACATCGCTGGCTGCCTGCTAGTAGGAATATAGTCACCACCTCTGATGTCAAGAGACCCTTCCTTCTGGGAAGATGTGCCAAGAACCAGCAGAAAGGTTGCTGTAAAATCAGCTCTCAATCTAAGGAGATGTGAGTTCTTGCTGTTTATAATACCACAGATGCTTAAGACTGTAGTTTAACATGTAGATCTGTAAAAGGCTAAAGCAGGTATTCTCTGACCACCTTTTGCATGCTTATTAGAGGAATAATCAAATGTGTAAGGAAAAAAAGGCCTAAGCAGAGACTATTTCTCTGAGCCACCAGCAAGAAAATAAACACCCCAAAGTTAAAAATTCTTTTTCTTTTTTAAGCCTGATAAAAAGTCCTAGCTATGCACCAGCTGTTCAGGAAAAATCAAGAGTCTGCAATAGGCAGGAGAAATTCATAGCAAAAAACAAGAAAATAAATGTAGCTTCAAACAATAGGAAAGTGACAGAAGGAAGAAAGGAAGAAAAGAAAGCCAAAAGCTGAGATTCCTCTTTCCTTTTTGTCCAAGTCTTAAAAGATACTCGTAACAGCTCACACCATTGTAAAATAGGTAAAACTTAATTGCATGTTTACTCAATAAATACAGAAGGGAGTGTCCTGAACCTTGAATCCCCAGCCCGGCAAGCATGAACACTCACCTGAAGTTCATGCCTCTCACTGCTATCCTCAGAAGTCTGTAATTCCTGTCCTATCAACACAGTGCTATCAGGGGATATGTGTTAAGTGGAAAACTTACTTGCTGATGGCAGCTCTTGTCCTCCAAAAGCTCAACTGCAACATCATGTCTGAGCACAGGACATCAATTCTCATGTCCGCAGGCTTCTGCATTCATGTTCAGAATCCTCGGTCATATCCGAGTAGAGTTTTCCCTGGTCAGAGCATATAAGGCTACTGAATTTCTCTTAGAAAAATCAAGATAGTGACAGACTTAGAAGAAAAAGAATCCCTTATAGTTCGCCAGCCCTCTCCAGGCACTGATTCACTGCCCAACCATGAGTTCATCACATAAAGACTCATCTTGTTAACACAGATTGAAGGGTTCTCAATGGATGATCTAGCGCTTAGTCTAAGGTTTATTGAGCTCTCATGAAAGAGGAGTAATTAAACTTATTCTTGCAGATGAAGACTCTCTGACGATGCATGAGAATCCACTCTGGTGCTTCCAGTCTTTACTGTTAGAATTTTTTTCATGCCATCTAACATTAAACTTTCTTCCTGCAGTTCAACTTCTTTTACCTATCAGGGATAGATGAGATTGGATGTGGCACTTAGTGCCATGATCCAGTAGTATTCATAGTGGTGCTGGATCAAGGGTTGGACTTGATGATCTCTGAGGTCTCTTCCAACCCAGTTGATTCTATGTTATGGGGGTGGGGAATCTATTTGTAGCAGTACGTCCTGTCTAGACTGTAATGCTCCTCCCACTACCTCATCCTCTCTGGTTCATATATGCACTAAAAGTCACAGTACCTTACCTACAAATACCTAAGGAATCTGCAGTCAGCATTCCCAATGCATTTGAAGACTGCCCTGAAGAGCCATTAGACAATTAGTGCATTGGAGCCAGCGACGCAGATGGGGACACCTGCAGCGTCTTGCAGCACGCAGCTCCAATTCTTGTGCCACTGATGAATCAAAAAGGCTTTCTCCAGCTCCTCTTAACATGACCTTTCTCTGCTAAGCTTCAATTGGCTTCACACAGAGGCAGCAGGCAGAGAACCTGGGGAAAGCTTCCTAGTAATGCAAACTTTCCCCACGTGTTCAAAAGCCTGCTGCTGAGCACACCCAGTGGTATTTCCTTTAAATGTGCCTGGACTTTGTGGATAAATATGCTGCCCTACAGCACCTCCCTCCACATAAATACACACAGAGTGCTTTTCTCCAACTCAAAAATCCACAGAAAACAATTGCTGCAGTGGTAATATATTACCTTGGATCCTGCCCCCCACCACCAGCTATGGTAACCCATGTGTTAGCCAGCTTTTCAACTTCCAAAACAAAATCCACTATGAATTCAAATCCATTATGAGGAAGCTCAGTAAATATCAGACGTCTTCCTCCTTTTTTCACTGAGAATGAAGGACCAAGCCTAAAGTAAAAGGAAAAATACTGTAAACCATCTGCTACAGAGAAGAATTCATCACTCAGTTTATCATGAAAAGCAGCATACATGCCATAGCACTCCTGTTATTTAGGTCAAATTTACAGCAATAATGAACCTCTTCATCTCACCATCTTACTTCACCTCACCACCCTTTCAGGTAATTCTGAAGGTAAGTGGTTAAGGAAATGTTAATGTAGTCCATGTTTTCTGCTTCAGAAAAAATAAATTCTTGGTTTGTGATTTTTCTTGTACTGTACTCAAATATATGCCAATCTCTGGCCCTGAAAACGGTTAGTTCCTTACACATTTTTAGTTATTTTCTCTATTAAAAATAAATACAATGCAAATATGAACCCCTTTTATTGAGTAACCACATAAAGATCTGTGATACTGTAATAACATTTGCTCATCATTTTCATGTCCTTTGTAATTCCTTTAAAACTCAGTTTCTCAAAACCGATCCTAATACACTTTTTTTTTTTTAGTATTACTGTTTTGAAAACATCAAAATAAATGTTTTACAATCTTGTTTACACCCAGAAGCTTTTCTGAGAGATCAGGTAAAATGAACTCAGCCTAGCATCAATCTCAAAATGTTACTAGCTTTGGTTTATAGTTTGTGTTGACAGCTTAATTATTATGTGCACAAATTAAGCAATTATCAGCCTTTTGATCTTCAAAGGCTCACAGTGCAGGGATTTGTAATGATCCCCAGGTATCAACGTCAGAGTGGCAACTGCTCTTGGATTACTTTACCAAAGACCACACAATTTCCACTGATTTCACTCTATCTTCTGCATTAAATACATCAGGACTTTTCACCCAATAGTCAACATCAAAAACAACAGTAAGGCTTGTTTTTCTCTCCTCATGGGGTTTATAAATGTTCCGCAGACTACAAAACATTTTAAATAATCAGAACTATTCAGCAGTCTAAAATAATGCAAAGTAACACAAAGGTTCAATAGTCAGCAAATACTGAATGTTCCAAATAAAGATTCTTCTTTCAGGCACTCTTCATTTAGAGAAGATTTGTAGAACTCTGAGTGGTCACATATTTCATACGGCAAAAAAGGAGTTTTTTGGCTCCAAAAGTTGAGCCAATCATTTGAACACAGAAATTTGATTTGTTATGTACTGACACCCTCCCAAGTGTATCCCATATGTAATTGTGGAAAATTCAGAACGTTCTAAGTGTGATTCAAACTAGAACGATAACATACTCTACTGCACTGCACATAATCACAAATCACTTAATTTTGTTAGCATTGTAATAATATTCCTTTGTTACTCAGAACTTAACAAATTGCTTAGTTGCTAAGCTGTTATTCACAAGTGATTTGAATTCAATATCCAAGGATTAAACAGCCCTACACACAAAACACCTACTAAATTAAAGGGAAATTGCATATTAACTATAAGAAGGCCTCTCATAGCTGTAAGCTCTACGTTGGGTCTGGACAATACAAATATGAGGGCAGAGCAACCACGATTCATAATTCCATAGCTCAGACATCATGGGAAGCACATGGATTTGGCTCCATTAGAAATTATTGCTCTGAATGAATCTACAATAAAATTAAAAACAGATTTTTGCTCATCAGAGGAATACGTTTCTGGAACAGTCTCTCAAAAACTAACAGTGGGGCAAAAATAGTAACCACCACTCTGATGGAGATTCCTTTTCTTCAAGGAAATCCACAGTGTGATTGCTTACAGTGAAGGCAGACGGAAATTCATGGTCCTGGAGACTACTGAGTTTCTCACAAGCTTTTCAAAGGAAAAAACCTCACAATCAGTAATAATTATTCAAGTACTTCTGAATACCACAAGCTAAGAACAGCTTGAGAGCTCAGAGTCACCCATCTCCACAGAGCCATTAAGGGAAGAGGGAATGTGCCAATCAGAAGAATTTCCAGGGACATAATTTCTGCAGTGGCTTTACTGATAAGGAAATACATGTTCAGCAACCCCTAAGCCCTGCCAAGAGCCTGTTCGTATTTAAATAAACAATAACACCTTCAGAGTTACAAATAATCTGTAAGAAATGTGAATACTGCTATTAGTAACTCAACGCTGATTGCTAAGCTTCAAATCAATTTTCCTCACAAATAAAGACTAAAGCTAGTGGATCGTCTGCTTCAAAATAGGATTCACGTGTGTTTACCTAATCTTCCAAATCAGGAATTTCAGCAGATTTCCTGGAGGAAATCAGTGACAAAACCATCTAAAGTTACTGTTTATTCCATCAATACTAATGAAAAAAACCCAAAGAGTTAATCCAAAAGTCATGACAGAAAGAAACCACAAATTTTCAGAGTCGACATTTCTTTTGTTTCATTTTAATTACAGAAGACTCATATGCAACTTACACAGGAGTTCCTACTTCTCTTTTGAGCACTGCAGCACGCACCTGCTCGCAGTTCTGCTGCCATGTTAGCAAAAACTCCAGCACCACCACCTGTACCCTTGGCAGGACTAGTCACCTGCAGGTTTATCTACCACCTTTGAAAATGTTTCTCTAAAATGCTCCCATATTGCCCAAGTTCAGGAATGTGCAAAATAGGAATAATGATTTGCAATTCAACTGAAAGTGTTAAGCACACTAAAACCTCAGCATCCCAGTCAGCAGACAGCACAGCACAAGGAGGGAAGAACTAAAAAGGGAGGTGGCCTAAGTGACCCAGCTGGTAACACCACACCAGAGCAAGGAATAGGCATAAGATATAGAACACGGAAAACAGTAAAAGAAATCTTGGGCAAATCAACAAAAAGAGGCAAGCAGTCAAAAAAGAGTGAGAAAAAAATACAGGTGGTTAAACTGGGAGGCAAAAGGAAAATGATAATGTGTGAAGACAGAAACCCAGGAATAATGATGTAAACCTTCTGTCTTTACAGAAGAACTTAATTCTTATTGTTTACCAAAGAAGAAAGATACAAATACTCCCTAAGAAGAGAAAAATAATATTTTCAGCTCACTGAAATATGTCACATCAGATGAACACGGGAGAAGTGTTACCAAACTACTGTTTTAACACACTACATCAATTGCTTCTGCTATTACACTCAGAACCATGCAACTAAGCACGGAGTGGAATTTCTCACTTGGCCGAAACTACTATGAACTATTTCCATTGAACCTAAGCAGTCCAACAACCCAGAACTGGAGACACTGGCAGATACAGTCATTTATCCCTTTAAGATCTCCACAAAGTTTGCTAAAAGGGCCATCTTCCACAATTTTTTAGGGATACAGGCCACCAGGGCAGACAAGGGATGGGATCCTCTGCAGCAATTCAAGCTGTACAAGGACTGGTAACAAGAAGTCACTCTGAGGAACACACATAGATAGGATAATTTATATTCTGGGGGTGAGTGGGACACCTAGTGTGAAGGATTCAGAAGTGCTTTGTATGCTGGGTAAGTCTGACAGCTAGAATTTGATGGTTAGGAAATGACAAGTTTTGTGGCATGGGGAGATGGCAAAGAGCAGAGATACATCCAGTTACCAGAACTCATTTTACCATGAAAAGATGCAATTTCATATTTATCTTCCATTCACACAACTTGAACAGAAAGGAGAACTAATAAACACTGTATGACTTCTAATTTCTTATTCTGGGCTGACATGATCCTCCATTATCCCTGAGGAAATAAGGGAGCCAACTAGAGTTCATATGAGAACAGGACCTCCTTGCTATTCACAAGCACTCACAGAAGTCACTTTTACATGGAATAAGGCAACAACATTTGAAATACTGAAGACTACGACCACAAAATTAATAGCTTAAATCAAGTTTCACATCAGAGTGAAAAGCATTATGCTGGAACAGCTGTTAAGTATTTCAGTATGAGCACTATAGAGCATTACAGAGCGTTGCTGTGGTTGAGAAACTGCTCTTCTTCCCTTACTTCAAGGTAATTATTTTGAAGAAGCAAATACCCTGCTGGCAAGGAACACTTGTAACTGAAGCGCCAGACCACAAATAGAATAGCAGTCTCTCCAGAGAAGTGGCATTTCTTAACCCCGTAGCACACATGGCAACAAGAAAACTAACTCCTAGAAAACAGTATCCATGGATCAGAAAGTCTCTGCTTCAGAAATCAAGTCACTTATCCAGACTTTCTTGAACAAGCTTTTGAACACAATCTACCCCCTAGTCTCTTCAGGTATAACTGTTCCAGACACTTATGAATCACAGTGGGGTGCAGGCTAGAAGGGACCTCAGGGAATCTCTGATCCGATTTCCCCACAGTCCTGAAGCAGGACTTAATCAGGCAGCATTACACTGGACTGCTCAGGGAGTCCAGTTGAGTTTTAAATCCAAAGCTGGCCATTTACAAACCCCTCTGAACAACCTGGTTGCAATATCTCACTGCCTCCATTGAGAGTTTTTGTCCAATACCTAATAAGCACCTCCCTTGATGCAATTTGCAATTTCCATAGTTCCCCGAACAAAAGTAGTGAATTAAACCCTTACGCCTTAATTTCAGCTGGTGAGGAAAAACAATAGGTTTTTCATTTATATTGCTGGCTATCATCAATCTCTAAGATAATTTCAAACTTCAACACCCCTAGAGTATCCTTAAATACAAAGAATCCACTATAGACAGACTGAACACATTATTGGGTATGACTCAAGGCACAGTAAATTATCATCGCTTTAAATTACCTATATCTAGGAATGCATTTGTATCATATGCTTAACAATGCCCATTCAAAGAAACAAATAATAGAACAAGAAAAGCCCAAATCTGATAATAAAAAGCAACTAGTGCTCCTAGGAGAAAAATAGAAATGCTAGTGAAATCTTGTCGTTTACAAATACAAACACAATAAAGCAGGGCAATGTAAAGCTACAAAACTGCATTTGCAGAAAAGCTTATTAATCTTTTTTTCAAGCAGATCACAAGCAAAAACGCTTGCCAAGGAGCTTATAGAAATAACATAAAATCAAACCATAGAAAAGTTCCCATAACAACTTTTTCACATGTACATTTGGCACAAGGAAGTTTGGGAAAGCAAGAATCCTTCTGTATAGGTGATTTCTCAAAGCATCTATCTTAAATGTTGGCAGAAGGGGCTATGGGAGAAACAACAACAAAAAATACTCAGCTGGTGAAACAATTACTATTTGTAATCCCTTAAAAACGTTTCTGTGTCAAAGAAGTGAAAGGTGACAAATAAAGATATTAATTCACTTTTCAAGGCTTTGGAGAGACCAAGAGAGCTACACAGATCATTGTCTGTTGTCTGTACCAGGTAGTTTGGTAGGAATCATAGCGAACAATAGAATCAGTGTACAAAGGGACAGAGATTCAAGGAAGGAGAGCAGATGCTGATCAAAAGAATAAAGCAGCTCCCAGAGAAAAGATTGCAGCATTGGCCAGCACTCATCAAGCTGGGAAACTAATAACTGAGAGGAAATACAAAAGCTGTCTCTAAACAAGTAAGGCAGCACAAGAAAGACCAGGGCACAACGGTTCCTTGCCTTCTTCAATTGACACTGACTGTTAGGCAATGGGAGTCTTTCTTTTTGCTTGGCAGACGCTTTCAGGAAAAAAAATGTTTTTGTGCTATTCCAGGATTTTCTGTTATAAGAAAAAAAATTCCAAGGGCATCAAATGAAATTACATTGTGGCAGGTTCAAAAGAGACAAAAATTGATACTTGAAGTTTTCAAGGCAACTGGTACTGGCTGCTGCTGCAGAAGGGATTCTGCTGCCACCTGGACAGTTGGCCTGACATGTACTTTCTATGTTCCAGGTTACTGATGGTTTGTAATCCTTGATAACTGTAATTATAACCAAGATGATGCCACAGAAGGGCAGGATCAGCCTTTTTTATTCTTTTTCTTTTTTTTATGAAGTCAGTTAATTTCAAAATTTTAGATGTATAAGCTGTTATAAAATGTCAAAGCCAGTAGAACACAGCTGACTGAAATAAGTGGAAGCTTTTTTTGTTTGAATAAAGAGTTAAATTAGACATTTCTTAGTTTCCTGCCCTTGAGATATATCAACAAGCAGTAAGAGAAACAAAACCATATTGAAAGATCTTTAAATGGTATTAAAAAGGCCAATATACAGATGCACAAATAATGTCTACCAAAGTATAATCCTAATTGGTAATTCAAAATTCAGACTGGATATTACACAGTATCATGGTTCTGTCCTGTGTTTGCATTAAGGGTTTTTTTCCTCATAATCCTTCATTTCAATTATTCTGCAAACACCTAGAACAATAATGTTCTTGACATAAATTCAAATTTCACTTACAGAAATCCAACAACAGGTGAAAAAAAAAAACAGGAAGAGCTTGTCAGACTTCTAATTTACACTTGAGCTGAATCTTTGACCGTGTCTTTTGTAAACTTTAATAAGTAGTTTATCTTCTGAAAAAGGCATTTGAACACAGCAAGGGGTTAGGAGGGTGCAAGATACTCTACATAATTGTGACTAAGTCCAAGAGAATAAAAAGACCTTTTCAAACAAACAAAAGGTCATGAGAAAAAAAAAAGCGTTATCAGAAGAAAACAAAGACAAAATAGTTGTAGAAGTAAAAGACTAAGCATATGCCTCCTCCTTCTACCTTTAAAAAAGGAGAGTTAACAGTTCAGAAGAATAATAAAAACCTGGCAAACAGCCCAGGACTTTACTGCTGCTACAGGTCATGAGTTACCTAAGGCTACCGAAAACCAAGTGAGGAATGATAGATAAGCATTTGCCAGAAACTGACCAGTTATAACCCCAAACTGAAAACAGACACTAGGAAACAGCTGAGGAGTACCTGCAGAACTACCAAAGAGGAAAATCATGCTTGTTCAGTAGGACCCTAGCAGAATAAGGGCACACAAAGACTGGTTTCTCCCCAGCTTTTTCTCAGAGAACCATGAAATGGCTGGCTGGCAGCACAGCAGCTGTAAGAGTATACTGCTCTCAAGCCAGTGTCTATCTGTTGGTTGTTTTTTTTTCGGGATTTAAATTAATTTATACCTTCATGGAATCCCAAAACATCATACCAGCGTTATTCCAAAATAATGATATCATTCCCTGATGCTAATAGACAAGAAGATTCTAGATAGATATGGATTATAGGTCAATATTATATAAAAACATGGAATTAGCTACTTACCAGATAGATTCAGATTTCAGTTCACCATTCTGCTCCTATAAATGGAAACATCACTAAGAAAATTAGCCCCAGTTTTGACATAAACATGGTTTCTTGTCATCTAATGTAACAAGCATGACAACCTTGACTCCAATAGATTCTAAATCCCTGCAAGACTCAACTACAAAGTTACTGTAAACAGAAGAGTAGGGATTGGAAATGCATCATCATCATCATCATCATGGCTAGGCTTTGCGAATGAAGATCCAGGGAGGGCTCCATCCATGCTTTTCATCAGTGCTTTTTACAAGCGCGCTGATGGCTGAAAAGGCCAATGCGGGACAGACAAGAGCTGTTGCAAAAGGCACAGCAGAATGACTCCCCAGGAGGTATAACCTGCAAGACACGATTCTTTCTACGCTGTCTTTTCTCCTCAAGAGTCATCCTGCGTGCCTGCTCAAAAACATCCACGGCATTAAAAATAGTGTGTCTCCAGACCTCCCGATTGGAGGCTAGAGCAGACCAGTTAAGGTGATCAATATGTCCAAGGCTGAGATCTAGGATGCATCCAGGTTGTCTTCAAACTATTTTTTTGCTGGAAGATAGTATTAGTGATGATGAGCTGCTGTTCCGCACAGAATTCTAGTAGCAGACGACCATTATCATTGCAATTTCCCACACCACATCTGCCTAATACTCCTTTCCAGGCCTCAAAATTTTTACCTACTCTAGCATTGAAATTGCCTAGGACAATGATCTTATCATCTGCAGGGACCTTTTGGATAAGGCAGCGCAGGTCGGTGTAAAATTTATCTTTTTCAGCAGGGTCAGCTTGGAGAGCTGGAGCATATATACTAAAGAGGACAACATGTTGCTTATTGTGTAGTGGAAGGCGTAAGGAGATAGTACGATCAGAATGACCCATTGGCAGATTTTCGAGTCTAGGAACAATGGAGTTTTTAATCATAAAACCAACCCCTGAAAGA
>VWZO01022309.1:0-24718 GCA_013396975.1 Bucco capensis
TCCTGCTTATTCCTCATGCTGTGTGCGTTGGCAAAATAACATTTCAAGAGTGACCCTTTACATTCATTAGTCTTTGAATCAGGCAAAAGTATCTTACCTGCAACACCTAGTCCCACAAACCTTGAGGAGCCAACCCGTCCTTCTTCATTATCATGTATCATACTATCCCCTACCCCCTTCCAACCTAGTTTAAAGCCCTGTCTATCAACCCTGCAAGCTCATAAGACATTACCCCTTTACCCCTACAAGACAGCTGCTTACCATTATATATATGCCAATAGACCGGGAGAAGAATAAATCCTCCCATGATCAAAGAATCTAAAGTTCCAATGGTGACACCAGCATTGCAGCCATAAATTAATTTTCTTCAAAGCAAGAGACACACAACCACAAACAAGGCCCATCTCAAGCTCTCAACAGAGGTTTCTGCTGAGTTGGGGAAGATAATTAACACCATCAAGATTTCTCAGCCACTATGTGCTAAGATATTAGTTTGGGCAAGGTTAATAGGTACACAGCTCAAGCCTGAGATGGGCTGAGAGATGGTACAAGCTACTGCCAGAAGCTCTACTCCCTCCATCTGTTCTTTGCTCTCTTGCTGATGATGTCTGGGGGTTGGCAGCTTATCCAGTATGTACTTTAGTTTTTTGTTTCTGCAACAGGACATTGGCAGTACTTGTCTCTCTCATGTGGCAAGAAAGCAGTCAGCTGTGCATCAAGTAGAGAACAGGACCCAGGACTCTCCAAAAGGGGTCCGTTCTTCTTTTAGCTAGCATCAGCTGCCAGGTGTGATTTATGGAGGCCTCTGCCATTCCACCACCCACCAGTGGTATGTAAGTAGTATTTTTTAAACATTCAGTCTTGAAGGCCAGAGAAATTCATGCCTGAGAGGGGTAGTACCCCCTGTTACAAGCAACTGACACAGCCAGGGAACCTTCAGCATTTATTTACTGAACACTAGCAACCCATAGTGTTTAGAACATATTTATCTTCCTTCTTTCTAAACCTATATGGTACCAAACAGCTGTTCTTTCAGAAGAGAGTACTGTTCATTTTTTCCCTTCCTGAAATAGAAGCATTTTCAACCCATGTTACCGAAGATCACAGGTATATCTCTGCTGAGACAAAAACAAGTGTGCTCCACTTACCTTAGCAGCAAATATTTTGGTTCCAAAGAGAGGCCATTTCCTGGCCACTGTCAAATAAATTCGAACACATTCTGGTGGAGAGCACCCCTGCAGCATCATCCACTTTGTTGCCAGCCTGTCAGTCAGTTGCCTTTCAGAAACCAAGACACA
Source organism: Bucco capensis (assembly GCA_013396975.1). Classification (NCBI taxonomy): domain Eukaryota; kingdom Metazoa; phylum Chordata; class Aves; order Piciformes; family Bucconidae; genus Bucco; species Bucco capensis. Next base: position 1,299 of record VWZO01022309.1, read on the forward strand.
AACCAGCATTATTTACTAATGTTTTCCAAGGAAAGGTGAATAAAATTATCACAGTTAATAAATATACCGCTTATTTGAAAACGGCTGTTCTACACAGCACTATGGACAGGGCTGTTAGAGCTATCACTTGTGAGGGCTGTACAACCTGAGTTTATTTTAGCATTTTCTCTACTTCCACAATTATTTTACTAATAGTGATACTGTAATGCCCAGGAATCCCAGTCACATATGGGTTGCTCATTGGTGTATATAGTAAACAGCTGTAAATACAAACACTCACACAGTTCTTACAGTAAAGTCCTGCCTAGTTTGTCTTCACACTCAATTATACTCTCAATTTCATATTAACTTGTCTGTAGCATGCTCTACATGTAGTATGAAGTGGCAATATATTAAACTCACTCTTGATTTGACTCACTAGAGATGGTTTGGCAGCTATCTTGCTACATGCAGATGGAATTTGCTTCTGAAAGGAGGTAATTGTGTTAGTTCCACCACTTCATTGCCAAGTAGCCTTGGATCTGGAAGATGAACATTCTCTCTCTTTAAAAGTGTTGAGATCCACGGCAGCATCTGAATTCTGTACTTGAGATCTCTGCACTGTGTGTGAGAATTTCCAAGCCAGAACATCAGAAAGCCTTGGCAAAATATGTCCCACCAGAATTACTGCATGGCCTGAAGCAGCCCATATGTGCTGCCTTTACAGCTCTTTGCAAATGTTAGGCATCTGGATTCAATTGACACTTGGGGGAAGGGTAAAACAAATTCAGAAACAGAATTCATCTTAGGCTGAGATTAAAGTTTGTTGGAACTGAGATGTCTGATTTGAAAATGAAAGGCCTGAACTTCTTGTCTAGGGGAAAGTTAATAGATGTTTTAGTTCTTTTTATATTAGTTAACTTCTATTTGCTTTTAAAGGAACCTTTTCCTGACACTTGTGTTTTCTTTAAGTCTATAGAGCAAATAATCTTGACAGGGCTCCTTGACACTTCTTAAATACATAGACAGAATTTCGCAATTAAAATTTGTTTTCAGTGCAAAGTATAGAATAACCAACAATTTACCTGAGCTGTTCAGGACTAACGTTTTGCTTGTAGTTTTTTGGGTAGAATTTATCTAAGACCTGGTGGAGAAGATGCTGCATTTTTGGTTGTGATGTTCCTCCAGGACTTGAAGATCCTGGTCGATCCAAATCCCCATATTCCACCTAAGACAACATTATAGTTTACAGTGCAACAGAACTATGGGGGGCTTAGTGCAATACGTTGCTTTTTCCCCAGTATTTTTCTTCAGAAGGAGAGACACTCCTGTAGCAAGTTTTCCTACAGCAAAGGGTGTTCTAACAATGTGTCTATGCTGGTATAATGTGTTTGGCATGGTACATCTCAGACTTATATTTAAGAAAAAGCACTTTTTATTTAAAAAGCAGTTGCTTAGTCAAAGATATTCAGTGTACAGCAGAAGTCCCTGGAGGACAAAAGGGAGGATTTCTGCCCACAGCCACACTCACCTGAGCCATCAGAGCTACCATTTCCAGAGCTAATTCCTTATTAACAGGAAACCTTCCATTGGCTATTTCATTGCTGACTTGGAAGGCTAATAGCAACCGCTCACGGTCTGTCTCACCTTTGGCCTGGCTCCGAAAATACAGCCTAAAAAGTAGAGAGGAGATTGAAGATAAAAAGAGATTGTGAGCTGAAAGTAGAGGTGGGAACTTTAATCAAGGTGAGTAAAAATAGAAGTGGATATTTTGGGGTTTTACCCTTCTCCAAAGTTGACTTTTTTTATTGTGAGCATATTGGACAGAGATTTGGAAGCCAAGATGCTTCCCTTATGAACACAATTCTGACAAGGAAGCTCAAAACATGCTTTCTAGCTTTGGAAACCATATCAATTCTGTTAGCCAACCACTTCAAGACAGTGAATTCTTATCAAACACAGGTAAATCATCATCTGTCCCTCCTCATCAAGCACAGACTAGTAATATTTAAGGTATGGCATTCTCTGCTTATCACAGAATACAGAACTACCTCTGACCTACATGTACAAACTTCTACATGGCAGCCTTGTAGACGTGTTTTTTTTACCAGCTTTTTCACTGATATTGTTATTGAAAAAAACTTCAGTTTGCTTCAGCAGAAAGTAAAAGACCCTGTTAGAAGGCTTTATTTCAAAAACTGAAGAAACATTCTTGTAAATGAAAGCCTCCTACTATTTTTGATTCCCTTAACACTTGCAATTTTCTTTGACCTGGTACAGCAAGATGATTTGTAGGGGTTGAAGACACCAGTTTGGGGAATGCTTCCGAGAACCATTCCTCATACATCCCTATTTACAACTCACACCATCTAATTCAAATATTAATTTAGAGCTGCATCTATGACTATATATTTCACAATACTACACAAGATATAAATTTCAGTGGATCAGTTTATTTTTATCTCACTAAGATTAACACCACCATTACAACCATATTGACCTTACACATCTTATCAAAGAACCCTCAGTGTTAGAACAGCCCAGCCTTGGAAAGACCTTATCAAAACATCCTTGCTGTCCAGTCAAAGCACATTCCTGTCCAACAAAATAATACTGCAAAGTTTCACTCCTAAAACAAACACTGCCTTCTGGGTCAAAAGCGATAACTTCTGCTTCCACCTCTCTTAGACCAACTAACAAAGTTGACAGAAATTTGTTTCACCATTACAGTCAAAGTCTTCATATGTTTGACATAGAACTTTGTTTCTTTTTGGTTTTGCAGTGGCCTTTGTTTCACCTGCAAAAAAGAATTCATGTGCGGAAAGCTGTTTCTTTTTCTCATACACAGCTCTCCATTCAGAGACAGAGAGCTGTAATTCAGAATTTCTGTCTGTATTTTTAACTGATGAACTTGTTCCAATTTTTGGTTTAGATCTTTGTCTGGTACTTCCCCCTTCCCTACCATCTCTCATCATCTAACTTTTAATATTTCTTTCTTTAAAAAGTCTGGATACTGCTACTACATGTCTCTTCTACAGCTCATGCAATTTACAATATCATTCTTCTATCTTTGTCATCTTCGTGATTCTTCACTTAATTGCAGATTTCAGCATATTCATTTTCATTGGTGATTTTTCCCCCAGGTCTCTCTTCCTCTCACCTAACACAGAGTATTTAATTATGTTTTAGAATCTAGGCAAATAAAATTGTGCCAAGTATGGCTTACTGTTCTACAGCTAGTTCTTAACTCATTTTAAGTCTATTTTGCTACTGCAAAGTGTTTGGGATTTTACCCCCAGGCCATATACATGTACCACACACAAAAGTAATCACATCTCATGTAGGATTTGAACACATCTTAGCTAAAATAGTTTTGGCACTACCAGTACTATAAATTATTGGACATCTATAGAGATACATGCAGTTTAATTAAACTTCTCTAACAGCAGTAGTGAGGCCAACCAATGAAGCACAGTACCTGTTCTTATAGGTCAACTTCACAATTCTTGTGCCACCCTCATATTTCCCAGGATGCAATTCTTTCAAGGCTTGTTCCCATTTAGAAATGACATCACAGATCTTTAAAAAATACCATGGAAAGAGGAGAGACAAACTGAGGTGAAATGTGTAGTCAAAGCTTGAGGGTAAAGTAATTGAGAAAAGCATCGTGGAACACAGAAGATTAAAGAAACAGTCTGGACCAGCATAAAAACAGCCAAAAGGCACAAAACAGGTAAGTTTGCCAATGACACTAAATTGGGAGGAGCTGTTGACTCTCTTGAAGGCAGAGAGGCCCTGCAGAGAGATCTTGACAGACTAGAGGGCTGGGTAATCACCAGCTGTATGATGTTTAACAAGGGCAAATGCCAAATTCTGCACCTGGGACAGGGTGACATTGGATGTGCCTACAGACTGGGGAAGGAGAGGCTGGAGAGCAGACTTGCAGAAAGGGAACCCAGAAAGGGTTCTGGTTGACAGCAAGTTGAACATGAGTCAGCACTGTGCACTTCTCTTTTGACAGTATCTCAATTAAAGGAATGTGAACATAAGCTGCATGAAATACGTAATCAGATATCCTAATCCTGTCTTAAGAAGCTACTGAAGTTACCAGTTAATAACCAGTAATGCCTTTGATTGTCTCAAGCTCCTTCATTTAATTTCTCTCCACATGGTGCCCCAGTTACCAGCAAAGCTCCAGATTATTTGATCTATATCAGGCTATGAAAGCAAAGTATATAATTTGGTATTGTCTGTGTTTGTCTCCTCTTCAAACTGTCTAATACAAAGTTATTGGTATCTTCTCCCTCTGCTGCCCAATGTGCAATTTTATGCTGTGTAAAACTGAATGTTTATGTTCCTTACAGGTATCAGAGCCTCTTTAAAGTTGCCACTACCACTATTCCTCCATCAAGGTTGTAAAACAAATTGCTCTCCCAGATTTGTCCCAAAATCTGATGTGTCTCATCCGTGGCCACTAGCCTGCTCACTCAAGGCAGTCATTCAGCTGCAACATGGCTAAAAATCTCCACATGAAAGACAGAGATATTAATACTACATCTTTCCCTTTCCCTTGATCTGAGGCACTCCTCATTTAAAAGTGAAGGTATATATAGTAGAGCTTTCTTCCAGTACACTCATCAAGAATGAAAGCCTGAGTTATCTGGAGACAGCAGGGTGATACTTCATAATTCACTAGACAGGATTCATATAGAAAAGCCAAGAGACTCACAGCCTAACATAAATTTGTCTCAATTAAGAGTGTCACATTTGATGTTAGTTGTGATATATGATCATGCCGGCTAGCTCAGTCATTTAATTTTGTAGTCAAGACAAACTTTAGTATGTGCTAAAATCTAAGTCATAGACTTTTTTTAAATTGACCAATTATTTCACCTACTAAAAGAGAACATGCTTTGTCTTCACTAGTATCTCAGACTAGACTGAGCTAACTGTAGAACCATAGCAAAGCTTTTGATACTGTCTCCCATGGTATCCTCATTGCCAGACTTCAGAAGGATGGATTGGGAGACTGTACTGTGAGATGGATTGGGAATTGGTTGAAGGACAGAGCCCAGAGAGTTGTGGTCGGTGGAACAGAGTCTAACTGGAGGCCTGTGACTAGTGGTGTGCCCCAGGGGTCAGTGCTGGGTCCAGTACTTTTCAATATATTCATTAATGATTTGGATAAGGGGTAGAGTGTTCCCTCAGCAAGTTTGCAGATGATACCAAGCTTGGAGGAATGGCTGGCACCCCAGAAGGCTGTGCTGCCATCCAGCGTGACCTGGACAGGCTAGAGAGATGGGCAGGGAGAAATATAATGCAATTTAACAAGGGTAAGTGTAAAGTACTGCATCTGGGAAAGAACAACCCCATGGATCAGTACAGACTGGGAACTGATCTGTTGGAGAGCAGCTCTGGGGAAAAAGATTTAGGAGTCCTGGTGGATAGGAGGATGCCCATGAGCCAGCAATGTGCCCTTGTGGCCCAGAGGGCCAATGGCATTCTGGGATGCATTAAGAAGAGTGTGGCCAGCAGATCCAGAGAGAGAGGTTATTCTCCCCCTCTACTCTGCCCTGGTGAGGCCCCACCTGGAACACTGTATCCAGTTCTGGGCCCCCCAGCTCAAGAAGGATAGGGAGCTGCTGGAGAGAGTCCAGNCTAGGGATGGTGACTCCACCACTTCCCTGGGCAGCCTGTTCCAGTGCTTCACAATCCTTTCAGTAAAGAAATCTTTCGTAATATCCAACCTGAACCTTCCCTGGCACTATGTGAGGCTGTTTCCTCTTGTCCTATTGCTTGTTGTTTGGAGAAGAGACCAACCCCTACCTTGCTACAACCTCCTTCCATGCAGTTGTAGAGGGCAATAAAGTCTCCCCTTTTCTCCAGAGTAAACAACCCCAGTTCCCTCAGCTGGTCCTCACAACACTTGTGCTCTAAACCCTTCACCAGGTTCATTGCCCTTCTTTGGATGTACTCCTCGATGTCTTTCTTGTAGTGAGGGGCCCAAAACTGAACACAGTATTCAAGGTGTGGCCTCATGAGTCTCGAGTCCAGGGGCACAGTCACTTCCCTAGTCCTGCTGGCCACGNAAGTCCACCACTAATCCATGTCCCCAAGCACCACACCTACACATCTTTTAAATCCCTCTAGGGATGGTGACTCCACCACTTCCCTGGGCAGCCTGTTCCAGTGCTTCACAATCCTTTCAGTAAAGAAATCTTTCGTAATATCCAACCTGAACCTTCCCTGGCACTATGTGAGGCTGTTTCCTCTTGTCCTATTGCTTGTTGTTTGGAGAAGAGACCAACCCCTACCTTGCTACAACCTCCTTCCATGCAGTTGTAGAGGGCAATAAAGTCTCCCCTTTTCTCCAGAGTAAACAACCCCAGTTCCCTCAGCTGGTCCTCACAACACTTGTGCTCTAAACCCTTNTCAGCTGGTCCTCACAACACTTGTGCTCTAAACCCTTCACCAGGTTCATTGCCCTTCTTTGGATGTACTCCTCGATGTCTTTCTTGTAGTGAGGGGCCCAAAACTGAACACAGTATTCAAGGTGTGGCCTCATGAGTCTCGAGTCCAGGGGCACAGTCACTTCCCTAGTCCTGCTGGCCACGCTATTTTGGATACAAGCTGTGGTCCTTCTTGGTCACCTGGGAACACCGTTGGCTCATGTTCAGCCAGCTGTTGACCAGCACCCCTAGGTCCTTTTCCACTGGGCAGCTTTCCAGCCACTCTTCACAAGCCTGCAGCATTGCATGAGATTGTTGTGACTCAAGTGCAGGAATTAGTATCTCATCTCTGAATACTAATCTAGATAGACAACACATTAGCAATTTAGCAGCTCTTCAAAGATGTATGCTAAATGTAGCAGAGGGGAAAAAACCCCCAACAGAAAACTACCACCTTCATGTTGCCCTGCAGACAATGTTCCAAATTCCTGCCAGAAGGATCATCTGTGAACAGAGAAAATCCTGTGTGGGATGGCTTCCTCATTCCTGTCTCCTGGTTCAGTCGCTGAATGAAGTCATCAACTGTTGAGGAACCATCAAAACCTACAACCTGGAACGAAAGAGCAGTTAGCTGCATATTGTATCGCTTCACATTGCATTCTTCCTCATACTGAGACACATCTCTCCCTTCTTCCCAGCTACCTTTTCTTCCTAAGACCTGTGAAGGTGGGGCTAGATTCCTTTCATTTTCTCAGGAAAAATTACTAAAATGGCAAGGAGGAGAAATACCATCTCCCAACACTTGATATGTATAAACAACATGGTGCCACCTACCCACATGAAGGAGGTAGGTTATGGTGCAGTCCTCTAGTGCCCAGAAGAAAGGCAGCTGTTGTGGCTCACCTGGTAGGTTCCGTTCATGAAGTGCACAGGGATGCTGAAGGGGAGCGAGTGGTGGTAGGGATTTCTCAGCAGGATGGACACAATCTCCATCCGGGAAGGCTTGGCTTCCCGCTCACCAGTTTGCATGGTGCGCTCTACTGATCTCTGGCAGTATATGGCATACTTGCCTATCTCACTCCTAGGCAAAAAGGAGGAGATAAGCCACAAACATGTTTTAAATGCCACATCCTCTTCCATTTCCTATGCCATAATAAAGTATCCCTCCCTCAAGATCTTGCTCAAGCAAAGATACATCTCTGTGCAGACATCCTAGTTCATCTCAACAGACTAACAGCTCAAGTGAAAAGACAACAGAAATGTGAGCTCCAAGGATCTGAAAAATTAAAGTAGGCTCCCTGGGAAGTGCAAAAGCATTCCCTGCTCCTAGATGGACTCCACATACTATGAAGAGTATTCTCTTCAGTACCTTGTTGCCATGATACTATCCATTAAACCAAGATGAGTTCACCTTCAAACTTGTCATGCCAGTGGAATTTAGTTACTATCATATCAAGTCCTGATAAGTATTAATAATAAGTTTTAATGCACTAGTCTCATTTACAGGATTATATAAGTTGTGCTTATCAATTTACATGGTTATACAAACTGTAAGTTTCCATGTATTAACCCTATCTGCCAATCAAGAGACTCAGAGATTCAAAACATACTCAGATTTATTGATAGTTCAATGTAGTATGTTATATATAACTGATATAAATCAGCTTACTCATCTCTAAAGCGAGGCAGAAACTGTCAATTACAGCTTTTGCAAAAAATGTTAACTATGTAGATACTGAATAAGTTCTGAAATTGAAGGATCTAATCCAAACTACAGATTAATATAAGCACAATTTGTTTTAATTACTGGGGTTTTTTTCCTAGTCCTAAGAATTTCATAGCTGGATTGTATAAATATATTTTCTCTCTCATTTTTTTAATAGTCCACAACAGTAGAGCAGCTCCACTACTGAGTTGAATCAGCCAGTTTGGGAGCTGGAAATGCATAAGTTTGAAGAGATTGTTTCTAGTACTAGTCAGAAGATCCCAAACATTGCCTTAGGCAACGGAGAGAGAACCTGAACATTGAGAAATGCATGATATCATATGAGGTAGCATATAAGAAAATAAAAAAAACCCAACTTGATAGAAGTACACAGATTTCCTTTGCAAGGCCAGGAGACCTTTAGGTTGAGTTCCAAGGCAGACTTAGGCTGAGTGTTTGAATATTTGAAATTAAACCACTTTTATCTATGTCTTTGCAACAGACAACAAGACATCTCTAGCTGTGACCTCCTCCCCAAGGACACAGTGAGATACGTTGAAGATCAGATCACCATGGAAACAAAAAGTACAGTATGAACACTGGAGAAAACTTGCTGCTGTTATAGTAGATCTTGCACTGTTTTCTTATAAGGGAAAGTGTTACACACCAAAGAAGCAACAGAAAACAGTAGTAGCATATATTTCAGGTTTGTAAGCTTTGCCTAACTTTTTATTCTTCCAAAGATGTTTTCTGCCTCACTTTGGTTCTGCCTCCTAACCTAACAGCAGAATGTAATCACCTAAAATTCTAATAATTCACTCTAAATAATTACTTTGGTCTTTCTATTAATAAGAGAAAGTAGCTCGATCAGCAAAACCTCTCCCTATGTAACTCCAGTTATACCTGCAAAATGTTGCTGTTAAAGTCACTTAGGTTTGTGAACTAGCTGAATACAAATTCCTGTGAATGACTGAAGGGTGATAGCTTGCTACTGCTGCGAACCTGCTGTCCCTTGCCTCAACTTCTGTTTGCAGATGTGATTTACAATATTGTTTCCATTTTTATCCATAGTAGCTGGAAAGGCAATCAGCTTAGCAGAAGAAAATGTTGTTTGCAGTCTTTACCTGGGATCTGCATGTCGCTGAAAGTGCTGTTTGATGTACCAGAGGAAGTGATGTTGAGGCAGGAATAGAGGAGCACACAAAGCCAGGAGCTGCCAGCACTGTGAACATAAAACTGGACATAATTCTTGTTCTGTACTTGCCCATTCTCTCCCATAGGTTACTGCAACCAGAATGTTGGATAATGCGTAGTTCTTTTGGGAGTGACCATTTTAGATACGTGTTGCAAAATGCTTCAAAAGGAAGTGATGGTCAGAGGACAGACTGCTCTTCAGTATCTCAACCCGGACATTATGAGATGTTCTAAATGGTTGGCCACTTTTGAAAGTTTTGACTAATGTAACCAGAGCTGAGTGAATGATTAAGAGTTAAATTAATACTTTTTCCTATTTGTAATTGCAAATCATATCAAAGAATTCATTGTTCTTCAACTAGATTTTATTTTCTTATTTGAGCTGGGAATATTATAATCAATATGTATACTCATGTTGTAACTTTTTAATTTGATTTACCTAATAATTAAAGTGCAAAAATCAGATTTCATGCTTAATAGTTATTTTCTTGATTTGCATACTTTTCATTAACTAAAATGGAAAACAAAATTAATACCACATGACAGTTATAGTTAGCTAGCACAAGCTATGAATTTTGATTCTGACTTAGTCTGACTAGACTATTTGCAACCAGTAAATGGTTAAATTCAAATTAGAATTTATTTTTTCAGGTAGTTACATTCTCAGTGTTTTTCTTCCACATCAGTGCAGACATTCTCCTTCCTCCAGCACACCTTTAACATTTGCAGAATTTCGTGAGAACTAGACTCACAGCTAATTTTTAAAAACACAGAATTAAATAGAAAAGTATTTGCAGAGTTGAAGTGACAAAAGAGAAACTGACCTGAATGACAGAGTGGTTCTGGGGTTGTCGGCAGCTGGTCTGTTTAATAAGCTGGCAGTAAATTTCATTCTGCAACTCAATATGTGTCAAGCAGACCTGCAGTGCTGTCTGGGCAAGTGACACGTGGTAATCAATAGAGGATGCCTCCACAGGGACATTGATGAACAGCTGACAGGACTGTAAAAGGGTGGAAGTTAGTCAATGCCATGAATACAACAACTCTTCTCTGGTACTTTCCAGCCAAGTTCCCTACATGTGTTACAGACAATTAATGAATTCTTCTAAATAACCTTGAGAAGAGGGAGGAGAATAAATACTTAACTCCTATCCCTCTCTCTTTAGCTGTGCCAATTAAAAAATTCACTCAAATGTTTCCAGCCTGAGGAGCTTGCAAGTCAGCAAGAGAATTGAAGGGAAAATGTGCTTCCTGCCATTCATGCCTGTGCTTCACCTTGCTAAGACTGTCCAGTCTTACTGCTGATCTTACACTTGTAAAGTGCAAGAAGCAAAATCTCTAGTGGCTTCACAGTTGCTCGTAGTGACACAACTGAATTTGCCAGTCAACTGTTTTGGTTTCCTTCAACCTAGCTACTGGAGAGGAAAGAGGAACACAAGCCTGACTTTGAAGTGTAAAGCCTGTGGGAGACATTGCTCCTAAGCCCAGATTCCCTAGAAGGAAAAGTCAAACTTCCAGAAAATGAATGACACCTAATATCCAACTGCCCTATTGTAATTAAATGTCCCATCAGGCCTGTCTAAAGCAACCAATGGTGACAGTAAATATCATGACAAACAACATAACCAAACAACGTTGTTGCCCCAATGACAGAGCAGAATAACTTAAAGCCATACAATGTCCCTTTAGATACCTTAAAGAGTTTCAGAGCTTCAGTCTGAAGAGCCTCTGATGGCAGAGTGGTGAGGGATGTGTGCAACCCATCTTTACTGTAGCACAACATAGGATGTTTCCACAGAGGAGAATCTGAGGTAGCCAATGGGCAAACACAGAGTCAGAAACAGAAGAAAGATAAGTGTCCACACTGAAAAGGAACCTTGCTGAAATGACAAAGTACCCAAGGAAGCAGCACTGCACTAGGACACATTTATCTTCGGTGCCACTTCATTGATTTTGGCAAAGCCTGCTATGAACAAGGAGTCACCAGCAGCATTAGCCATCAGAAGAAAGAAGTACTGCCATCCTCAATCCTGTTATATCAGACCTTCTCATGGATTCTGGTGAGAAACTGCTCAGTTGTATGTTAAAACAAGAAAGACAACTTCTGCTAGGGCAGCTGACTGCAGTGGGGGTCTTTTTTAGTGCAAGTCACTGTTCAACTGTAAGCAAGGTTCACATAAGTCTAGGAATATGTAAGTGTGCAGGAAAAGAGTATTAAGTGCAAATGCATATGTTAATACACATTTGAGAACATGGTGCCTAATCATAGGAGCACAGATGAGGATGGATTGATGGATGGTGTGAGGGTTTATACACACAGACAGAGGAATATGTGTGAAGGCAAGTGTATAGGGGAGAAAACATGCATTTGTATGGTCAAGAGTCCCAGGAAAGAAAAACCAGGACCAACAGTAACGGGAGAAACTAAAGCTCCAGTTCCAGATACTTTGATAAAAGATGTGACAATGTGATGGACTTGTCTAGTTTCACTACAATGCCTATATCCTCTCTGGAGATGTTACTGTGGAACTAGGGGAGAAGGACTCTGTATCATATGCCGTTCTACTGAGAATCCCTTCCCCTCACATTTGGCTGGATTAAAACTGGGAATGGAAATTACCCTTCCTTATGCTCTGCTACCATGGAAAGGAGTTTGTTGTTTCTACTTACTAGGGTCTCCCTCTGCATCCAGTAGTTTTCCAATGAGTTGTTCATATGATGTGCCCACTGCGGCATTACGGCTACCAGCTGCTACAGTCAGATGGTACAGCCAGGTATTCTAGGCATAAGGATGAGAACAGTACAGGTCAATTCAGACCTTGTTTTCTACAAACAGGTTCAGTCTGTTTGCCTCATTCAGTCGTCAATACCAAAGAGACTCTTGCTCTCCAAAGAAATTGCCTTTTATACCTTCTCCTGTTTGGTGTGAATGAGTAAGTATGTGGGACTCCGGTCCTTTGGGTGTATCACCAATGTACAATGGGATGAGAGAAGTCCTCCACCAGTGGCTTCATAATCTTCATCAGAGTCACAAGAATGGTCTACTTCTTCCACTCTGGACTCACGCATAGGCAGATGCCCAAGGGGACACTGTAAGAAGGGGAAGCAAGTTAGAGAAGTGTAACTAATGTGTAACATTAGTGAAAAAGTATAACACTATGGAGTAGGAACACTGGGGGAGGAAGGGAACAAAACCAAACAGGTCAAAATATTAGCAGTTCTGTAAAAACTATGGAATAAACTACAGTTCAGTGTTCAACTAATTTAATTATATAATCTTGTATTTCTGTAGAATCTCTTTCATCAACTAAAGTACTTACTGTGTTACCACCTTTATTACTTTTCTTGTGAGAGCAAGCACAGGTCAGAATGAGAACATGCAAATAAGATAGTCTTTCCTATAAGGTACTGTTTTCTTCCTATTATGCTTCTCAGTTGTTTTATATCATTGATTCTGCAAAGCAGGATGTGTTTTTTGATGATCAGTTGCTCAGTATTTTGAGCCACTGTCTTCCAATCTGGTCAGACTTCCTGCTTGCTACTGGAAAACACATACCTTTAAAATTAAATAAATAGGTAGATTCGACAAACATAGTACCTGCTGTACTAAGTCTGGAGTAACAGTACTCCGTGATATTCTTAACACTTTGGTTTCAACATCACCAAGACAAAGTAATGGGCAAGCTTTCAAAAATGGAAGCACATGGCATTGATTAAATGACCTCCCTCTTTTCTCATACTGTTGTTGCTACTTTATTTTAATGACACTATGCAGAATTTATCAGCTGCTATATAGAAGTCTGCTCTAAAGGCTTCACAAAACCAAATGGAGAAAACAAGACACAAGATATACAGTGATCTGCAAAAGCAGTCACTTGCCTTTTAAGTCTTTTGTTATTTTCACTTTTAAAAAGAAATAAAACAGAAAAAAATTTAAACAAAACAGAGAAAATACTGATTCTCTATGGAGCAGATGTTGTTAGAAGTGTAACCGTAGAAGAGCTTAAAGCATGAGACACAGAAGCGGTTAAAAGAAACACATCTTCATTAGAAATGGGAAAGAAGGGTTCAGGAACAAAAGGGAGAACGGAATTACCTTATCTTCATGATTTCGATAGTAGTAGAAGGTTTTTCCAATCAATGCACACCAGACCAGCTTTGAGTGACCATGCTTGACCTGTAAGTAGAACAAATAAATACATGCTTTTAACATCAGCAGTGTTGGTGAAACTATTTTCAAGGATTTCAACTTCCAGTTCAACTCTCCCTTAAAAAATTGCCTATGTTATTTGTTCTATGCTGATATGAGCTCCCCTCAAAACATACAGGGCACCACTTCCAAAAGCAGGTAAGTACATCCCACCTAAGTAGATGGGACACAGGTCCTTATTAAAATAGGTCTATGATTTTGAGAAGTGTTTTACTCACTCATAACAACCCATCATTTCTGTGTTTTCAAATACAATGATAAGAATCACCTTTTTAAGATCATTAAAACAAACCATTTAATTTCAGCAGGAAAAGACTAGTCAACATGTAGTGTAGAGAGCTGTTTCCTATTGCAGAAGAACAAGCTTCAGATGCAGATTGTCTTTAGTCATCTTTAGAGATGACCAGAACTATATTAAAAAAAAATTAAAAAAATCAGAGTAACTTGCTATGCAAAATTAATCCATGCAAATGGCATAAAGCATAAGAACTGTCAGCCACCGTACTTGGTACTAACGTGTATGCAGTCTGATCTGATAGAAATAAATGCTAACATAGAATCATACAAGCTATTTATTTGAAATTCTCCTATATCACCAAGCTAAGATCAATTAAACGCAACATTTAACAGTGCTTCCTGGTTTTTCTGGTAGTTGGTTGTTGGTTTTTTTTCGTGTTGCTTTTGGGTTTTTTGGGAATTTTTTTATTTATTTTTTTTTACTATGACATGCTGGCAATTCTGTGGAAGAAAAGCATATGTAAGGTAGATAACTTAGAATTTTATGAAGTCAGTACCTCTCAGTAGCCTTGTTTGCCTCATTCCTTACAATTTATACAAAACAGTTCCTCTCTATTTCAGGGATCTACTTCCAGTTTTCTCTCCTTTCTTTCCCTAGTCTTCTAGGGAATATTAAAATACTAATTTCTTGATGGCATATACTGTGCAAAACAAGAAGGTGGTACACTGTCAATACTAAGCTAAATTGAACGAAGTAAGAAATAGTATTTTACCTTGGTGAGCCAACCTTTCACAGTAGGTTTAGCATCACTATGAGGAACACCAACAGGACTGGTCACTTGCACTCTCAGGATGCTCTGTAGGACATGAATCCATTCCTCCAGGATGTTGGGAGAGTCTGCTGTCAGGAAATAGGTTCTCTTTTCTGTCACTAGCTGGAAGCAAAAGAAGTGAGGAAGTACAGATCTGCATATCTACAAATCTTTTCTTCAGCTGCTGAGTTTCTTTATCCCACACAGATTATTTTTTGTTTGTTTGTTTGTTTTGGTGGTTCAGGAGGGTTTCCTTTTGAGGGGTAAGAAAAAAGGAGCTACCCTCAAAGTTCAAATGAAAGAACTGGGACTCAGATGAATCAATTTCTCATGAGCTCTCTTGCTGTTTCTCTCAGATATTGTGGCTTTGTCTCTCTCATCCTTTCTTGTTTCGGTGCTGCAGATAATTTTTCTTTTTAAAGGTGACTACTCAAATTTTTTTTTCCTGCTTTCACTTTTATTACATTTTGCCTTCTACAGCTTGTGACTCGGAGGAAAGATGCTATGAATTTAATAGTATTAAGCCTTAGCAACTTCAGTTCCACAAGGATAGAAAGCAGCTCACAGGTCAGGCCATGTCCCTTTCAATCAGAGTATGAGAGAAACTTTAATGCTATCTTTATAATGAAGTCCTCTAACAATATTGACTTAAAACCGAACCCAGTGATAGACTAACTTCTAATACTTTGGAAGTCAAATTCTAAAAAGGATCCAACAGTTCAGATCCTCCAGACATATAAAGTCAGGCTAGTGATCTTGTAAGAGGAGTCTTTCAGAAACAGAAGATCCTAAGTACTACCTGATTTTAATTGTTATTAAAAAAAAAAAAACAAAACAAAAAATCACTTTCCCCCATAGATTTCAAGTTCTCAGTCCTAACTGCAAAAAAGTGTCAGGCTGTAAACCAGAACAAAAATAAAGGAGAAATGATTTCAGCTTCAAAAAGCTGTATTTGGGTTACAATTTAGCTCTTTCCTCATTATTTATTAGACTAACTGCCTGGCTTCTGCCAGGACTCACATAAACTGAGACACACAGTACCACTCAGCCTGAAATAAGTGCTCTCTCACCCAGCCACTGCGTATGTGGTTATCTGCAGGATGAAAAGCAAACACTAACCTGGAATGTTTGGGACCCTTCACCCCTGACAATTTGGCATGAGGAATTCAGCTCCATCTGCCCTTGTGGTTTGCGGATGACATCACTCTGAGGAAAGAAAAGCAAACAACTTTTTCAGTAGAAAAAAAACAAGACTAGCTGGGTTTTAGAGTACTTAAATACAGCATAATATGCATGTGAAGGCTGGAGTCTGCATTCATGAGCTACAAAGGACAGCTGGAGGTTGCCAGGTTGAATGAGACATGATCCCATTGCAGTGATAAAGCAGACAACAGCAGTTGAGTAGCAGCAGACAACGTAACAAGGGTAATGGTAAGAAAGACTTTCTTAGAAAATTCAGATTGGACATTAGGAAGAAAAAAACCCCAAAACCAAACCCTGTCTTACTAGGAAGGCAATTCAATACCAAACAGGTACCAAATTGTGGCTCAATTTCCACCTTCGGAAGTTTTCAAGATTAACTAAACAAAGCCATGAATGGTTTGTCTACAGCTGGTGACAGTCCATCTTCAATAGGTCAGTTGAACTAGAGTCCTCCAGAAGTCCCTTCCAATCAACAGTCTATATTCTGCATATTTATGAAATTATTTTATATATAGACAATATATGCATAATTAGCTGTGAATTCTGTTGGATAAACCTAGTACTGGAAATAAAGATACAGTGTGCCCTAAGGTGTATTTTTGTCTTGTCAGAATATGGTAACAACTGAAAATCAAAGCTGCAAATAAATCTTCTCGATATTCCTGACTTGTAAACAGAGATGTGTATAAACACAGAAATACTGTGTAATTATGAAGGTATGGAGGAAATTGCTGTGTCCAAAAGAAAAAAGTGTGGAAGATAAATAGCCCTAAGTATAATTCTCTGTAATGTAGTTAAGTACAGCAGAATAATGAAGGCTAACAATAAATCTATTTTATCATATTTACAAATTTTCAGTGCATACTGCTAGAATTTTTGAAATAATGTAACTTACAAAAAATACTTGGAAAGGTTTGAATGCACAAACACGCTCTCTCGGTATCATTTCACTGATCATTGTAAGATAGTATTGTATGAAAGCTTATTTTCAATTGTACTCTAGTACAATTGGGAGGGTAAAAAATTAAAGAATCCAGCTTCTTTACCCTGAAAGCTGTAGTTTTCCTCACAGTCTCACATACTGACTAAAAAGTACATATCTGCACCATCTTGCTATTGTAATGTATTTTTTCTTTATTTTCATCTTAGCCATTACCAAAGCTAGGCCATGGCATGCTTTCTGCTTTTCATCTTCTGTACAAAGCTAATCAGTAGGTGTGAAGTTTCTGTCCCTGTGAACACTTTCCATCTCCTGGAAACTGCCACCACAAGATGCTTCCCTGCCTAAGCAGAGACCCACAGTTGAACCTGTGGGTCAGACATAAAGCTCTTTGGCAGAACAATTTGAGGGAAGCTTGCCTATGGCTGCCCACTCTGATGGAGTTATCAGCCTGGAACTGATTCCGCAACAGCCCTCCCCTGTGCCTCCACACAGGAGTAAACTTCCCTCTGACTCACTGGAGACTTGTAGTACATGATTTGTCTGTTTCTTAAAACAAACCATCGTCTCTTCCACATCTTCACCTGGCTGCCCATTTTCAGCAAGTAACCTGATTTCTCCATGGGTTCCTGGAGGGCAAAGAGCAAAGCGGAGAAGAGGTTATCTTACATCTCTCAAAATACAAATGAAAGAGTGCTGAAATCAAACTCAAGCATTTACTGCATCTCCACTTTACTCTGCATAATGGGAGTAGCAACCATCCAAGGTCAGTGCTCTCTGCTCAGCTTGGAGAGAGTCCTAGACTATCTGTGTAACTGCAAATACTACACTGTGTTTTTTTAGTAAATAAGGCATGTGAAGATCACTTCACTGATTGTTTGATGCACTGAAAACGTATTTGTTTTCAAACAGCAGTGGTTTTTCAAATAAATGTGAAGGCTGGCTCTAAGCCATGGTTAGACTCCTGTTTCTCATCTGCTTGTGTAATCTTACATTTTAGAGTACAGAATTTAATGCTGTCCATGTTTGTTGTTGTGTTTTGTTTTTTTTTCCAAGGCCAAAATATTCTTTCTCCTTCCTTCCTTTGAATATCTAAACTTGTTTTGTCACAAAAGTGTAAGGCCATCATTAAAATAGAATATGACTACAGAAAACCAGTACAGGTCATCAGGAAAGAATATAGCCCTTGATGCTTATACCTTTATCTAATCATGTAACAGAAACTGCACCTTCTTCTGAAGCATCAGATAGTATCTTTGGATACAAATCAGCTGGACCAACAGCCTAATCTCTAATAGAGCATCACTTTGCAGGAGTTAACTCAGTATATCGCGGTTACGCTTTTCCTCTTTCAAGGCCAAGGCTCTGTTTTCATCCCTTTGCAACTATGAGGTAGCAAGACTTACAGTGCACATTCCACCATCAGTGGAATAGGAAGATGTTCGCTGTAGCTTATGTTCTGGCTCTGAATAGTCACTATCCAAGGAGTAGGCATCAGGAGGGATAGCATAGTCACTCTCGGAGCTCAGTGAGGACATAGATACTCCTGTTCAAAATAAAGGAAAGAATGAGAATCATGGCTAGACAGGAGCATGCACTGAATACTGCACACTGAAAAAGTTTTTGACTTCACCATTAAGGCTTTTTTTGTTCAAGAAGAACAAATTAGATCAGACTTTGAAAACTCAAACCCACTAACCAAACTTCTGAGATTTCCCCCCTTCTCCACCCAAAGGAAGACAAAGACAAGTAATGAGTTTTGGATACTGACAGTGAAAGAAATTTGTTGCTGAATAAACATATATATATACACACATATACATATATATACATATACATACACATATATATATTATATACATATATATAATTTTTTTTAATGTATATATATGTATATATACACATAAAAATAATCAGATTTATTATCTGAAGCATAGACATGCTTTTTTTCAGCTTGGAAACATCCATTATAAAGCTTTAAGCCCCTCTCATTCAAATTAAACAAAAGGCTCCCTCATCAGCAATGGGGTTTTGCTTTCTGTGAATCTTCCACCACGAATCCATGGCAATGCACAGATGCATCAGCCAATGCATCACAGCAAAAGTGACTGTGTGAAATGGGATTCTATTTTATTTACTACCAATTGTAACAAAAACTCCATTGAAAGATTGAGTTTAACCTTCCCAGCATTCAAGAAAAATTGTCCTAGCCAGGACCCAAATTGCTTGAAGCCTCTCAAAGATAGGAAAGATTTGCTTAGTGGTCATGAAATTATCAGCTAGTGACAGATATAACACGCTCCCCCTTTCTTTTTTTAATGTGTCAGTACTAGCTTGGTTACAAGGAGAAGTCACAGAAAAGATATGGATGGCTTCACCGGACAGGTTGTGAATTTGGAACATCAATTCTTCCCACAATCTTAGTTTAGCAATTGCCTGGATGGAAATTTACCAGCAGTAAAAACTCATCTAAAAGGACAAGTTTCTGTTGAGTAGCTGTTGATGTCTGCACACATCCTAGGAGAACTCCTTGTTAGTGTCACCAAGGCTTAGCATTTGCCTGTCACTGATGATGCTGTTCAGAACATCTTGCCTCACCATCAGGACAGAGTTCATGCTGCTCAGTAGCAACACTCCCACTTTACCTCTCTTCACTGCACGAGGGCTGCCTGGCATGCTAGCCTTCCTGTTCTCAGATCCAGCAGTAGAATTCCTGAAGCTGGCATGGGAGCCACAGTCATCATCAGAGCCTGAAGATTCATCTAAGAAAGGCACATTGCTGATCTGTGTGGCTTTCTGGAAAACAGACCTGTATGGTCAGTCTGTGAGGGAAGAGTTTCCCCAGGACAATCCCCGCTCAGTAAGGAGGCAGAGCAGTCAATGCAGGTCCTTCAATTTCACACTGCCTTGCTCACTACTGTCCCAAGGCTCCTTATTTCCTCATTTTCTAGTCTGAGAACGTCCAAGCTGGACTCTTTAGTCTGATCTGTTTGGGTCTCTTCTGGTTACACCACAAATCCTGTGCTTTCCCAGGAGAGCTCTTAAGAGGTCTCTTCCATTTCATTCTCTAGGCTACATCCATTTTCATACCTAGGTTTCTACAGCCTCATAGTACACACTGCAGCTTCCTGGACCAAAACTTGCTAGTGTTCTGTATTCCTAAATACATTTATCATCTGCTACTCCTTTTGCATTCTTTTGGTGTTCAGTACTTCCTGGCATTCTCTAATTTTCTTCCTTCATGGCACAGTTTCATCTGTTCTCTCTCAAATTACTAGGAGCCCCGGACCATGCTTTTCATACTAGGAAAAGTAAGGTAATTCCTTACCCCCTTCAGCGTAGCGTAGACTGGCACTGTGACATTTCTGTAGATGAGACAGGTAAATGGCCCAGAAGCTGAACATGAGAAACTGGAAACTGGGAAAATTCAGAAAGAGAGCAAATACAAAGTGATGAAAAGGAGAAGGTTTTAATAGAGAGGTACATGTACGTGTGTAAGAACTTATGCAGCCTCTTAGAACATCACATAATGGAGGGCTGCCATTCTGGACAGTTTAGCCTCAGAAAGGCCAGAGGATGTATTATTAGTTACATATGACTCCCAGAGGCAGCTGCAATACTCCCCCCCACTCCGTTTAGCCTGCAAGACATCTTACGCACCCTGTGCTCCACATGGCACAATGGCAATCTGGTGCACAATGTCCAAACAGGTAAAAGCCATAACAGGGGAAAGTGATTGTGAATCACAAGACTAAAAGCAGGCTACAGACATGCAAAGGCAGAACAGTGTCAGCAAAAGTGATGAAAGATATAATGGAGTCCCTGAAGATGTCATTGAATGTAGGGGCTCAAATAGCCCAGCACCAATCACCCCTGAGATCAGATATATCCTCCTCCCTTCCTTCCTTTACTGTGATTCTGTAAAATCAGATTTACTCCGAGAATAGGCAAGGAAATGAAGGAATGTGAACATCCAGAAGCTCAGGTCCCACGCTGTCACTGTAAACACCCTCTAAGGATGGTTCTTGTCTAGAACTTACAGCAGCTGGAAGAATCATTTGCCATGGCCACTTCAGATAACCTCATGCCAGACTTGGCTACAGCATAGATTCGACTCTCCTGGAACAATACCACGGACAGAAATGGTCAGACAAAAACATGATCCCTGCAAAAAGAAATGCTTGTGTCACAGAATCAAATCACAATGACACTCTTGCACAGGAAGAAGGGGCCCTCCAAGAAAGATTGTTCTATTCCATCAGATGTTGCATGAAATGTGGAAATCACATTTGAATCACAACAGACCTGGTTTATAAATGCTACAGAGGGGATATCCACAGACTGGAACACCTACATGCAATTGTCAATATATTACTACACCACAGCTCATAAAAAGCTGTTTTTCCACTTCATGAACAATGCATTAAAATGAATCAAGAACAGTCCGAGGACAGAACAATTTGAGTCACCACCTGCAAAGGATTCCTATTCTCTGATAAGGGAATGAAAGAAATGCCTGGAATGATCTTGATAAGCCTATGTCTCAGTTAAAACAACATACAGAGCTTTCAGTTCAAAGGATCCCAAGTGCTTCACAAATTGATAAAAATTCCAAGAGGGGAACCCAAAACCCATAACTAAATACAATGTTATGACTAAAACATCAACCAGACTAAAAAAGGATAAAACCCAAAGCAAGGAATCCTTTTGCTGTTCCTTAAAGCACACAACCAATTACTATCAGATAACACACAAAATACATCTACATAGAAGTACCTGAAGTACTGCGAAGTCAACCACGCACACACACAAAAAAAGAAGAAATGACAGAATTGGTATTTTCTGTATGTACATGCATTGTGATTTAATCTCTAATGAAATACGTGGATTGTTTTGTCCTTATAAAGAGAAAAGGCTTAAAAAATTATCAGTGGAACCAGCATGGCCCATGACGTGGAACTGTCAGGCTAAATGGTTCAGAAGAGTGACTAATGTCCACAGGAAATAATTGCTTAAGACCAAAAGCTGTTGTAACCTAATACTGGCACTACTCAAAGACATGCAGCACTTCTCACATTATTGCCCTTACATCTCTTACCCATGATGGTAATCTGTGCAGTGGTGGTGTGGGAGGTTTTCCTCCTGGGTCAAGCATGCCAGCCTCAGAATTCACAGCTTCTTTTTGCCCTGCAGGCAAGTGGTTGATTTCCTCACATGCTCCAGCTTCTTCCCTCACTGGGCCACGTTCTGTCTCCATGTTCTCCAGTACCTCATCATCATCATCAATGTCTGTCTCCTTCACTTGCCCATGGCAGACTGGAGAGTCTATTATGGGCTGGAAGGTGCTAGCCTGTAAGCTCATTACATGATGGAAAGAACTAGCCCCTGGCTGTGGTTGGCTGTAATGTCTCTTGGCTAGTTGGATGCTGTCCCTTGGTGTACTGGAAGTCTGTACTTTTGGAAAGGTCATACTACTGCCAAAGTTGCATTCCCTCTCTGGACAGAGAGAATGTGCTGCAACAGCTGATGCTGACACAACCAGCATTGGCTCAGCAGTTTGGAGACAGCCCTCAAGCTCACTGATTATTTCTCCTGAGGAAGAGGAGTCCAGGTGAGGGGAGTGGAACCTGGCACCCAGATCATCAGAGAAGCAAGTGCCATCCAAACCTACTTGTTGCAAGGTGCTCACAGCGCTACGGTTTCCTTCCAAAGATGACTGGAAAGTCAAAGCCTCGAGGATTCTTGTGGCTGAGGTTGGAGGTTCCAGTGATGTGGGATCAGAGCACCCTAACCTGTGTTCAGAACTTAGGGTTGGGAATACATCATTTTCTGTCGAGAGATTCCAGCTTGAAGGGTCAGACATCAGCTTCAGGATGCTCTGGGAAAGCAGAGATTTAGCCACTCCATCCTCAGTAAAGGTGTCATTGGCAAGGACTATGTTTGCTGTAGAGAGGGCATGTTTGGTGGGTCCTGTCTGACACACCTGTCTGAAACCAGGTGCAAGAAGCACAGATTTCTGGTCTGTCTTCTCAGTGAGAGAGGCCTGTGATGCTCTAGGCTTCAGAGAATCACAACTCCAAAGAGATTCAAAGGGAGGAATGCTAGTCATATCTACAATGGAGGAAAACATATGTTTAGGACATTCAAATAATTTACTGTCCAAAAAGTTACTTGTTTCTGTAAGTTGATTGTTAGTTGCATTTCAATAGTACCCTGGCCTGGTCAGGACTATACAGAACAGAAAGGAGATGGCTGGGAACAGCTATAACAGAAGTGCTATGTATTTATAGTGGGAATAGTACAGAAAATATGAATGGGAAATGATTAATCATTATTTGCTTAAAAAAAAACAACCAACAGAATTAATGGGTGCCTAATGAAATTACCAGGCAGTGGATTTGAAATTCAGAGAAGGAAGGGGTTTTTTTTCCACACAAAAAAGGAAATAGAATGCTTTGGTGCCCAAAACACAGGCCAGGACCAAGCAATTTATCAGTGAGACAAATAACAGTTTAAACAGAAGTTCTGGCTTAAGAACTTCCTAAAACACTGACAGCAGAAGCTGGAAGGGTACATTGAGAGAAGGACAATATTTTCTACGTTCATTTCGGAAACATCCACAGCCAACCAGGACAACAAGATACTGGCCTAGGCAAGCTTTCATATAATCATAGAATATTAGGGGTTGGAA
>VWZO01022312.1:942-14614 GCA_013396975.1 Bucco capensis
GTGGGCAAGGAAGGAGGTTGTTTGTTTCCTCAACCTTGGACTATCTTCCATTTGCTACCCATATCTGTATTGCTGTCTCTGGTCTGATAGAGGTGGGATACAGGGGCCCTCTGATCCTGAGTATTGTCAGATGGGTGCCCCCATTTCTGTTTCAGGGAGGGTAAAGCCTGGCTCCGCCAGTCAAACTTCTGTTTGGCCCCCCTGATATTCCTCAATCTTTCTACAACCTGTTGCAGCTCTGCGACCTGGCAGAGTAGGTCTTCAACCTGTTCACAGCGCACACAGCAGATCCCAGAAATGCTACCTGCTGCCAGGGAAAGGTTTTGGTAGTTCCTGCAGCATGTGACCTGGACAGCTGTATGCTTCTGTTGGCACTCAGTCTGGGTTCCCGTGTCCACTCTGGTAACTGTGTTGCAAAACGTTCTGCTGGGTGGAAACCATAGTTGCTTTCCTTCAATTTAAAAAAAAACCAACAAAAAAAAGAGCAACCAAACTGACACACTGGATCAGTTTACATTGCTACTGATTATAACCAGTGCATTCTGCTCAGAAATCACTACTGCTTTCTGTATTAAAATCATGTTGTGATTATATTTTAGTTGAGTCCAGGTTTTTCGAAGTTCTTTTCCTAACCAAGTATCCCTGAGACAGCTGAAATGGAGGGAAAAAGGAGAAGACTTCTGTATTGTTTGCTTTACACATTTGGTAGAAAGTATAATTGTTCGCATTGTTTTCCTGTACGTTTAACACTGTGGTTTTTTCCTCTACCATGTATCTCTTGTAGAAGAAGAATGCAAATGAACCCGGAACTGTGACTTGTAGAGTTTAGCATCTAAAAATGTCTTTTTGATAACTACTAGATTGTAGATTGCCTTGTCGCCTTTTAATCAATATTGATGAAGTGTGCATGCTGTGGACTTTGTGGAGTGTTTTACGGATTTTCCTTTGTCACCTGTTCTCATCTGGGTTTGGGGTTTGGTTTTTTTTGTTTATTACATTGTCTGTCTGTTGTCACTACTATATACTGTAGAGATGAAATACAACAAAAAGTTGATGTGGGAATTCTTGAGCATTTATGTCGTGATGGCTGTATTTGTTATAATTGCATGTATGGACCCTATCCTTCGGAAATAAAAGTACTGTTTATTTCTTTAAATGAGTTTGAAGGAGATAATGTGCTGATTCTAAATCTGTCAAGAGAAGGAGACTGAATAACTGTCCATTATTGTGGCAGAGAGAAGGGAAGAGGAGGAAAGGAGGGGAGGAAGTATGTGTGATCTGGGTTAGTTTGCTAGGTGGATCGTGTACTTCTGAGAATTTTTATTAACGGCTCTTTGAAAGCAGTGCAGTAGAATTAATTACCTTTTTCTTCTCTCAGAATGCCATTTCTGAGGAGTTAACTTTTTCAGCACTGTTAAGTAACTGGGCTATATATGATTTCCCTGCTTCCTCCCCAGGCTAAAGCGCATTTTAGGACTAATTTGGTTTTCAATTTCATGCCATAAATGTTGTTAAGTGGCCTTAAAAAACGTTAAATTCCTGGAATATGCAATCATTTCCAGTATTTGAATATCACAAAAAAAATTCTGTTGTGCTCACATGCTAGCTGGCACCATGCTCTTGGCTTCTCCTCACAGAAGTTTTTAAAATTGTACCAAGCTTAAAACTGTCAGATTTCATAAAACCTTTGTGTGATGATGCTTGAAAATGGCCTGGTAAACTCAGGACCAGCTCTTGCAGGCATAGCTGTCTGATTTGTATTAAAAGAGCCTGTCAGCAATTGCAGTGAAATATTACTTCCAGGTGTGAAATACGCTTTTACAGATCCTTTAACTAAGCTTTGCTTACACATTACTATTCGGGTGTATAGATACCCTGTACTTTTCAAGAAAACTTGAGTAGGAAAATAACCTACAGAAACTCATTTGCTATTTTGCTTGTGTATGTATTTTCTAGTTCTTACTGTTCTCTACAGTTTGTCCTGCAGTGGACATCCAGAGAATTAAACAGCCTCATCTAGTACACAGTTTTGGCGGGGAGGAGGGACGCTTCATTTTGTTTTCATGGAAGCAAATGCTTTTTCTGCCTGTAATCTCAATCAGTAAATTGAGCTTCCAGATCTATAACTAAGCTTTCAGCAGACGCGTGAACTGAACTGCTAGTATCTGTCCATGTAAACATCTCAGAATGGTTTTGGTTAGGTAAACTTGACCTAGAACTTTTTCTGTTTTACTTGGTGCTTATCGCCAGTGCTCTGGCAATGCACTTCACTTACTCCGCTGGCCTTCCTGCCTGTCTTATATCCTGTGTGGTTGATGGCCATGGACTCCAAAAATGATGCTTGACAGGCAGTGTCCTTACTAACGCTTCGCTCCATAAGGGAATGTGAGCTAGAAGCCAAAAGTAAACAACAAGGCAAGCAGGGACCGTGTCCTCACCACAAGGGCTTCATCCCACAGTACTCGAACAAGGCAAGCAGAGCAGATTTGGTGATGACAACCAGCTTCAACCAAGAGTCTGGGTCACCACACAAGCCCATAACGATGAGGTAGGTCTGAGGTTAAGTCAAAGTCAGCCAAGAGTCTACTGATTGCCGGGTAAGTCCATAATGAAGAGACAGGTTCATGGTCAAACCCAGAAGTTAGGCCAGATCAGTGGAATACTTGGATACATGCAGGAGCAGGGAGGTGATCATGCCCCTTTACTCAGCTTTGGTGAGGTCTCACGTCAAGTACTGCGTCCAGTTTTGGGCCCCTCACTACAAGAGGGACATTGAGGTGCTGGAGAGGGGACAGAGGAGGGCTACCAAGCTGGTAAAGGGCTTAGAACATAAGCCTTATGAGGAAAGACTGAGGGATCTGGGCCTGTTTAGCCTGGAAAAGAGGAGATTGATGGGAGACCTCATCGCTCTCTATAACTACCTGAAGGGAGGTTGTAGAGAGGCAGGGATTGGTCTGTTCTCCCTAGTGGAGAGTGATAGGACTAGGGGAAATGGATGTAAATTGCACCGGGGAGGTTCAGATTAGATATTAGGAGGAATTTCTTACTGAAAGGATTGTCAGCCATTGGAACAGGCTGTCCAGGGAGGTGGTTGAGTCACCATCCGTGGAGGTGTTTAAGAGACGAGTGGATGTTGCATTGGGGGGCATCATGTAGCAGGTTGATAGGGCTAGGACAAAGGCTGGACTCGATGATTCTGAAGGTCTCTTCCAGCTGTAACTGTTCTATGATTCTATATAGCTGTAGTGTTTCTCAGGTGAGGACCAAGGGCAAAAACCTCAGTCTAAGAGCAGTGCCTGAGCAAAAGATAATGCAAAAACCCCTGATACGGCTTCCTTTCGGGTATTCTTCCTTCACAGCATTCTGAACCAAGATTAGACAGCTGTATCAGGCAGCTGGTCTTGAGCTCAGGAACCTGTTAGGGAGTGAGGGGGGAGTGCTACCCCACTGTAACAAGTAGGATTACTCGGTACATCTGCTTAGACTTTTAGAAATTTGGACTGTTCCTCTTGCCATTTTTCTAGTTACATCTATCCCATTATAACCGTGCTCACCAGTCAGGCTCTGACTGAGCCACTGCCATCCACACGCCTTGCCAAACACTCATGAGATGATTATCTCTTTTCTGTTTGTGCACAAATAGTCGTGACTGAGCTAAACAAATAATGTATGAAAGTACAGCTGTTCAGGCAAAGTTGGGCTTGGAAGACAGAACAAACCCACATGGAACGATGAGGCACAGCAAGCAAGTATACCAGGTTACCCAGGCCATACAGGGCAGTTGTGGCATACCCATCCAGAGGTGTGGGACCTCCTCTTATTCAAAGGGACAATGCCCATGTGGGGATCTGTTGCTGCATACATGCTTGGTGCTAGAGTTTGCCAGGTTCTCTCCAACCTTGTGTTGCAACAGGAACATACTGCATTCTGGAAAAGTGCAGGGCCAGGCTGTAGTAGTCCTGCTTTGGACTTCAGAAGAGGCTGAAGATTTGGGTATCTGGATAAGGGATTCTCTTGAAGGGGATCAAAGTTTCCCTTTTATTTGTAGGGTCTGGATTCCCCTGGATGCGCCAAAGACTGGAAATTCGGGAAGCGCTAGAATTACTGAAACAGTTCTGATGGCAGTCCAGTGCCCAGCCACTAGACCACTTTTCCTCTTGTACAACAAGCACTCAAAATTAACTAGGATTTGGAGGGTGGGATCAACACAGACAAAGAGATTCTTCCCCTTTGATATATCTTCTCTAAGGGAAATTAATTTCAAAAAATACATTCAGTTGTTTTTTTACTGAAGCTGCAATTACGTATCAACTATGGTGGGAATTTAAGGGTAAGGTATTGGCTCGGATTTAGTCACTTCACACCATCAACTACAATTTTGGCTGTTTCTTGCTGACATTCTGTTCTGTTCTATCTGAATTGCCTGAAGTATTGGAGTACATAACTTAGATGGAAACATGAAAATGGCTTCCGTAGGTGGACAATTGTCAAATATAATAATTTCATACGTAGGGATAATAATTACAGTAATCCCAGAAACTGCTTAAGGCAATGCAGGTTTCACATGAAAAGCTATTTAAATCAAAGACACAAACCCAAGAAAGAAGTCTTAGTTTTCCTGTACTTCTTGTTAACAATTGAAAACTCTCCTCTGAAAGAGTGAAAAAAACCCAAAAGTGCTCATAAAGAAGTTTTTACCAAAATTTAAAATGATACAATAGCATTAATGTATTTGTAAGAGTGAAAGGAGTTTTTCTTTCAGCCTATTTGATGTTAAACTGCTGACCTGTGAAACATGCATAATAAAAGGCAAGACCAGAATGCTGAAGGTAGCTTTACTTATTTTAAATTTGCTGGTGCATTTGAACCACATCCCTTACAGTGTTCTTGCTGTCTGGAAACCTCCAGTGACTCATACACCATTGTCATTTTTTATCCGTGTGAGTGAATATCACATGGATATTGGTGCATCCTCTTGTGAACTGTTTTAAACTTCTAGATCTGTTCCATGTGTAATATCAAGAAATCACTATGATCCTCTAATTGGTGAGAAAAGAAATTCAGATGGGGATTATTGGCATCATTCTCAGGCTCTGAATTCAAAGTACCTTGTTACAGTCAGATGGCAATTTGTGAAAGAAATCCTATGTTCTGCATTGTACCTATGTTCTGCATTGTACCAGGGATTCTGGTGGAGGGTATTTGTTACTGGTTGTTAGTTGCTTCATTTTTTTTCTTCTCCCTATTTCATTTGCATCTGGCAGCAATTCTGTTATTGCTTTGAGTAGCAGAGCTATGTTGCATGTAATATTTTTATTGTAGGCAAAAGAACTGCTGCTAATGAGTTATCTTCTAACAGGATGGGAAAACAGCAGAAGATCTCGCCAGAGAAGAGCAGCATGAACATGTAGCCACTCTGCTTGCAAGACTTAAAAAGGTTGGGAATATATGAATTTTAACTGAGATTTTCATGTTTTTAAGATACCGAGAAAAGTTTGATCATGGGAAATCAAGCAGTAAGATATTCATCAAAGCCATTCTAAAAAGCTGTTGCAAAAAACCTTATTGGAATGGTGTCTCTTTATGTACATATTAACAAAGATTTCTAAGCTATTCTGCATCACTATCTTATCCTATCTCTGACAGTACCTAGCAAAGCAAAATGGGAAAATAAACAATTGAGAATTAGCACATGACACAAGAAAACTTATTTCCCCAACATCACAATTTTAGTTATATTAAGATTATGAAGTATGAGGGATTTGTGCCCCTTCTGGAAACTGTAATACCATATATTGCATAAATTCTCAATGTCTTCTTTTAATTCTGTAATTTCAGCATATCTTAGCCACTAGAATGCAAAGCTGTTCTGAGCTTGTTGTCAGGGAGTAGGTCTGACACATCTGATACTAATTCATTATTCTGGATAGACACTATCACTCATGCCATGAAGGTTCAGGGACCACTCACCTAAAGATTACAGGCAAAAGCCAGACCAGTTAAACCAGTCCTGATTGTAGATGGAAAACTGCAAGAAATAACCAGTTCAGAGTAGCAATAGAAGATGGTGTGTACCACTTGTTGCAAAGGTGAATCACATCCTTTAGTTCTACCAGTAAAGTCTGTATTTGCTAGATACTGACATGTATCAGTGAAGATACCAGGAAGTGCCAAAGTTCTGGTTTCCTTTGCAATGGTAGCTTTTGTAAATGTTTGTTGTAAAAGGACCTATTTTGCATAGTTGTGTGCCTGCACTGAACCGTTGCCTGTGTCTGTGTGCAGGTGGACAAATATGTGGTTTAGTCATGATATAAATACGGATTTTACACAGGCTAACCTAGAACAAAAGACAGGTCAGATAAATCTCTTCTGAAGGAGATGTTAGTAGCTGTAACTCTCTTCCTGATAGCATAGTGTACATAAGTGTTGAAGGCCTGCCTATATATATGGAGAAAATGTGCAGTAATGATATACTTCACCATAGTATACTTTGCAACAGAGAATCTGATCAATTAAAATCAATAAATCACATCACTGAGAATATTCAAGTACTACTCAAAATGGTCAATATCATCTACTACAGAGCATGTGTGACACTTCTTTGATTTTCAGTGCCTGTGGAGGGTTTTGTCCGTAATAGCACATACGTGAAGAACCTGTTGTCATAGTGGTTCTTGAGAGGATTCAGTATTTGCCATGAGGAAATCCAGTGTTTGCACTGTGACTAACTTAAAAAAATGTCTGTTAGCAAGGAAGGAATTAAATTAAATGTTTTCCTATTTCTGTCGGTTTTTCTCAGCTTATAATTTTGAGGGGCTGTAGGTGCTCATTTAATGACTCACCATATACGTTAAACTTAAATTTAATGCAGAAGAACAGAACCTCTTAGCTCCAAATGGGGGAATGAAGGAAGGGAGTATGAACCTAGTTCCTTTATCCTTCCGTCTTTCTGCTATCTCCCCGTTTCCTTAAAACAGGTCTTTCTGTGGTGGAGACACACTTGTTAGTTCGCTGTCCAGCACTGCATCCCAATGTCGAGTTGATTTTTCAAGCTCAGCTTGTGTGGGAAATACAGCATCCATGTGGGATTGCTTCTTGCTGGGCAAAGAGAAAAGACGCATTTGATTTGTTCATTCCTGACTCTGTCTTTGGAAGGAACAAAAGAAGTATCACTCAGATACTACAAGACAAGATACAGAACTGTAGTGGGGCAGCTGAAAGTGGAAAGTTCTTCCATAGGAGATGTTACTGGGTTTAAGGAAGGCCTATGTAGGAGGAGAAGATTCCAGCAGTTGAAGAGACAGTGAATGCACACAGAGGGCAAACTGTGAGAGGAGAATTAAGCAGGGAGGCAGATCTATTCAGGCTTGGGAATAAAGAGGGAAGCCAGTCTGGAGGATGTACCATTGCAGCCGAGGTGTGGAAGAAAGTAAGGTGAATAGTATGCAAGAGGCCTTGTAAGAAGGAGAAAGGATAGGGAAAGGGGAGATAAGAGTGATCTGAGAAAAGCCATATTTACCTGGCAAAGAACCGAAGTGGAAACAGAGAACTGGATGGGGGGAGGAGGGAGAGGGAAAAGGAGAATTCTCCCAAATCTGAGAAGTACAGAAAAAGTTGATACAAAGAAGAGTGGAAATGCACATCAAATTTTTGCATTGCTCAGGTGGTAGCTGTCACTGCAAAAATTTTCTATGCTGCGTGTATATTATGTAAGGTGATGGATATTGGTTATGCTACTGAGATTGACAGGTAAGGAGAATTGAGTGCTGAAAGAGGCTAGTTTTTCCTCCTTTGCCCTCTCCATCAGAGGTCAAAATGATCCCATTCACTGATGTTGAGCTTGAAGTCATATGTGATTTTCATGAAGACTCAAGTTGGCTTTTGAGAGCTAGCAGTCAGCTGTGCCTTGTCAACCTATCCCTGCCCTTCTGCCAGTAACTGATCACTTGGATGATGAAACAGATGGAGGGACTGATTCAGAAGAACACCAACTTGGCAAAAAGGCAATATCTAAACCTTGTGTTTTGAGTTTGCTGGGAGGCAGAAGTTCCCTGCCACACGTTCTGATTTCTTCTTTATGTTGAATTTTAGGATACACACCGGGGGCTTTTTATCCAGCAGCTGCGACACACACAGAATCCGCAGCCCCGGATCAAACTGAAGTTTTTTGGACACTCTGGTGCTGGGAAAACAACCCTTGTAGAGTCTCTCAAATGTGGCCCGATACGAAGCTTCTTCCGAAGACGTAGGCCTAGGCTGTCCTCTGCAAACTCAACAAGATTTCCTCCATCTCCTTTGTCTTCCAAACCTTCAGGTATGGATTTCAAGCTGTAATGTTTGAAAATGTTTTCCTCTTAGTCTGTGTAGCTCTTAAGGAAAAGCTGTTGGCTGCACAAAGACAGGACAGGTGAAGCATGTAAAAAATCAAAGCAAAAGAGGTTGCAGGAATAGTTAAGGTTTGTTTACTCTCATGCTGCATAACAACTTTAAGCATTAACCCTGCTCTGATGTGTCCGTGTCTTTACTACACTTCACATTTGTCTGCGATTTGTAGCTAATTGGTATAGGGAGTAGCTTGAGAAAAGCTTTCTATTCTGACAGAGTCAAAGGTACACTTTATCTGCATCAGAGGAGTCTTAAGTTCCTGTACCAGTCTTCTTACCATGGCATCTGTCTTGGAGGACAGCAGTGCCTCACCAAATTATCACTCTCTATAGCTACCTGGAGGGAGGTTGGAGTGAGGTGGGGGCTGGTCTCTTCTCTCAAATACAAAACAATAGAACAAGAGGAAATAGCCTCAAGTTGTACCAGTGGAGGTTTAGGTTGGATATTAGGGAAAAATTCTTCCCCAAAGGGCTGTTGAGCCCTGGCACAGGCTGCCCAGGGCAGTAGTGGAGCCACCATCCCTGGAAGGATTGAAAAAATGTGTAGATGGGGTGCTGAGGGACGTGGTCCACTAGGTGGACTTGGTAGTGTTAGGTTAACGGTTGGACTTGATGGTCTTAAAGGTCTTTTCCAACCTAAACAATTCTGTGGCTCTGCCTCTGTAAGTGAACTTGGAGGCAGTAGGAACTGCCTCTATAAGTGAACTTGGAGACAGTTGTGAATTTTAGTGTCATGACCAGATTCCACTGTCGTCATTTTGGAAGATTTATGTTTTGTCAGTCGTTTTGTTTGAGTAGCTTCAATAAACTCTGTGCAAAATTGAAATATTTGTTGCATGTTTATGTGATCTGTAAGTAATAACAGAGGATTCAGAACTACCTCTGATGCCTTGGAGTGCTTTTCTGTAAAGTACAGGAGTTAACTACCCCAGCTAGTGATCTAAAATTTTATCCAAACAAGGTGAAAATGGAGATTTTCTGAACTGAAGTAAATGTGTGTATAGTAGGGATGCTTTACCCATGTAGAACCAGTTGGCCTGTGTGAATTGGGAAGAGCTGCAGGATGTGAAAGAACTAGCTTGGTTTACACTTCAGCATGTGCCAAGCTTTGGAAGAACCCACAGTACTAGCAGAAGGACACTGGAAAGAGTAGTGAGCAATTTCACCGGGTCTCTTTCTAACACTGAGGCTGTGCAGGCACTTTGAGGAGCTCAAGTTTAGATTGATGTTTAAAAACAGTCTTACTACATAAGTTTCAGGTGAGGCCAAGGTTGCCTTTTTAAATAAAACAAAAAAACCCAACTTTGAATATTACTTCCAGGTTTAAGTTGCATTAATCATTTTTAAGTAAAGTTAGAAAAGTGCTGATAGTAGATTTCATCTCTACTTTCTCCCTAGTCACTTGAGGAAGCTATAAGGTACTTGCAGAGTGGCTTAACAAGACAAGATGCCTGGCACAGAGATTTGTTAGGGCATTTGCTGTTTACTTAACACAAGGGGCTTAAATCTTTGACAAGACAATAAAAGAACTGAGTAAATGAATCACTCAGAAGGTCTTGATTTATTTATCTTGGTTTACTCTGTCATACAAGGTGAGATAAGTCACTCAAGGAGTATCAGATCAGTTCCTAGAGGCAGTGCAGGAAGGTTTTGACTGAAGACACGTCTTTCATGTTGGTTGGTATCACAACCATAGGTGTTATGTGCTTACACCATCATAAAATCAAACTAGACATTGGCAAATCATTATAGAAATAATGGTGAATTTGAAGCATGCACTTGAAAATAACTTACCTAGATATAAAGCCAGAAAGTTGTGCAGTGCTGTGCACACTTGAAACTCTTGCAGTTCAGAGACTGTGGTGCTAGTTTAATGTTTGGAGTTCTGAGGTTTGCTTGTTTCGGTATCTGTCCTTTTTGGTTGAAAGTCATTATATAGCATGTAAATAGCATAATGGATTGAGTGACACAATCAGATAAACATTTAAACCAGTACAATTTGATCTAAACTTGATCATGTGCTTAGGTTTGTTTAAATTCTGCAAAAATAAGTGTGTGAATTCACCATATATTTGTTTACAAGAGCCTAAATACTTAAATATTATACTAGAACATCAAACAGAAAAGTACAGTTTTACAGCTGACGAGTTGGTTTTTTCTGTATTAAAACCCAAACTTTCTCCACTAGATGGTGCAAGTCAATTAAAAAGCCCTTTCATTTCATATTTATTCTTTGGAAATCTGAATCAAGCATGAATTAAATAAATTTCTTATCAGTAAAATAATTTTGATTAAAGGCTTGCTTTTCTACCCTTCCTCCCAGGAAACAGTTGTTACATAATGAAATTTTTTCCTTACTTACAGGAATCAACTGTACTAATATGTAGCATTTCCATGCCAATAAATATAGACCATGCCATGAAATTGCAAGCTGTATCTAAAAAAGCAGTGTGCCTTTGCAATGTAGAACTTTTAACTATTGAAACCTTTCATTCCCAAATCACTTTGGTTTTTCCTATGCTTCTCATCCAGAGATATATCTAATAGAAGGGGGTAAGTGCTCTATGAGATCATTCCCTTTTGTCATTCACAATAAGGATGTAGTAGTGTATGTTCAGAGCTTGGTAGTCATCTTTTTTCTTTGAAGAGCGTTTTGGGTTTTTTAATGAGTGTTTATGCCTTGTATCCTTCTCAAATCATCTGTTCATGATTTTCACATGGTTTGTAATCTCCTTTTCCTGACCCAGTTTCAGTAAGCATTACGAATCTTTATCCTGGTTGTGAGAACGTCAGTGTGAGAAGCCGTAGTATGATGTTTGAGCCAGGCCTGACCAAAGGGGTGTTAGAAGCTTTCGTTACACCTGCTCATCATTCTCATTTCTCTGCTGATGACCAGTCCACCAAGGCCATTGACATTCAAAATGCCTGCCTGCACGGTAAGCAGAACTCTGGGCTGCTGTGCCTAAGTGCTGCGGGATGGTTAGTGCCATGTTGTTTGTTTTTCAAAGTAAAAATGAGGGGGGGGAAAGTCTGATTTGGTGCTGTAGTGACTGTGGTTGGGTATCCAGCACTATTGGAGTTTAGTTTTTTTAAGTAACATGGTGATTCTTCAGTCCTGACTTAACAGTATGATGTGAATACTACAATTCTGTAAACTGAAGTGGCTTCTTTCAGAATGTGCTTCAGCTGTTTTTAATACCAGCAGGGGCATCTTAAGAAGAAAAATTAATAAAAAAGTTGAGCCTTAGGAGATGAGCAGGAAAAGAATGGGAGCCATTATTCTTGATTTTCAGGGGCATTACAAGATTCATTGCTTCTGTGCAAGGCAAATTTATGTATAAGCTTGCATGCATTTAACACAGGTGCTTCCAGGTGGCATCCAGCTGGATATCCTAGAGAAGTGAATATGAGAGAGGAAAGTTGTGATCTCTTCATCTGTTTGTCTCGTTTTCAGGAGTTGGTGATTTCAGCATCTGGGAGTTCTCTGGGAATCCTGTGTATTTTTGCTGTTACGATTATTTTGCTGCAAATGATACTACTGCAATTCACATAGTGCTCTTTAGTCTTGAGGAGCCTTATGAAATCCAGTTAAACCAAGTGACCTTTTGGCTTAGTTTCCTGAAATCATTAGTCCCAGTTGAGGAGCCAATAGGTATGTTCTTCTGCCTGTTAATGAAATATTAGGGGACTGCAGGATAAAGCTTCTTGTGTTTCTCTGCAACTTTGTACATCCTCCATGTTAAGTGCTGTTATGTGTCTTCATCCCCATGCACTCAAACAAACTTTACAGAAGATTCTTAGAGAAAAGGAATTTTATCTGTGGGACAAGCCTGAAATGTTGAACACACAAAAGGGCCATGAATTACAGTGCAGCCTCTGGTGGCACTGGGATTTACTTCTGTAAATGGCAGATGAAGTTCTATGTCAGGTAAGCTGCATGGAAAAGTGTTTCAAAGGATTTCAACTCTTCAAAGACCAGTTTTAGACACATTGTTTAAATTCTACTTATATCCAGCCCAAATTAGCAGTGCTTCCAGCATAAATTAGTTTTGTTACTGACAGCAGAACAGAATGACACTGTGGAGTGGTTTACTCTTTTGCTTCACTGAACCTTTCCAATGGCTTTTGGTGACTTCCCTGTACCTCCAAATCCACCTTGTGCAAAGTCGCATCCCTCTTGAGCACAGAGGCTCCACTTTTCACTTCTAGAGGTGACCACTGCTCCCACCACAGAACTGCTGCTGAGATGCTGATTTTACCTTTCAGTGTGTGCAACTTCAACATGTTTAACTGGAGTTGTATTTGGACTTCAAATATGTTAACCTTTTGGTCCACCAAGGTGTACAAAAACCAGTATTTCTTGTAAATTGCATTTCAAATATTCTCAGACTTTGCACAGGTTTTAAGCAAGTTTACTGTTCTGTATTTAAGCTTTCTAACAGACTGGAAGTTACTTGTCAGGCAGACAATATACTTAACTTTTGTAGGTCTAGGTTTATATACTGTGTAATTTGTCCATGTTTGAGCATTGGTCTGCAGACTGTGACAGTTCCATGGACAAACCAAGCTCATGACATGTGTCTTGTTTCTGTGAACTCAAATGTTATTCCAGTCAGTGGATTGAACTCAGTGTTCATGAACACTTAGTGCTTAAATATATACATAATGCAAAGAGTATTTCCCCTTTTTTTGTGTGTTCTGCTCAATTCTGTGTGCATTGTCTTGGCCAGATAATGATAACAATGAGCTTAGGCAGACCTTCAGTTTTTGGTTCAGGCGTCTCCATGTCTTTCATTTACCATTTGAGATCAAATCACAAGATTAACAATGTGAGCATTTCAATCTAGCCAACATGGAATTACTTCTGGAAATAAACAATCAGAAATTTGCGGAGAAGTGTCAAAGCTACAGTTAATTTGCGATTGCTGAAACCTTTTCACAGCTCCTCAGTCTAGCAAAGAAATTTAGGTCTTGGTTTGACTAAGAAGTTTAGTTAATCATTTCTTCTTACTGATATAATTAGCAGTATTATTTAGATAGTTTGCTTAAATCAGTTGGTCAGCACAATTTTGGGTAGCATGCATTTTTGTACTGTTACAAATGTACAATTGTAAAATACTTACCTTAAAATGCTATGCAGAGATTTGGGGAAATTGGCTTTTTATGAATTAATCAAGATTCTGTAGCTTCTAGCTGATGAGAACTGAACAGTGATGTATGCATATTTCTCACATGTGAAGTTTTTTCAGATAGAATACCAGGATTGCTTGTGCTATCTTTTTTTTTTT
>VWZO01022318.1:0-18638 GCA_013396975.1 Bucco capensis
CTGTTAAATTTTAATCACTCCAGGACAGTAAGTCTGAAGATAAAAGCTTGTGCTTTTCTTCATTTAGAAGAATTCCCTGACTGAATGTTTTCAAAGCTGTGATAGGTAAGAGAAAGGACAGGCAATTGATAATTCATGTGGGTTATTATCTACACCATTAAAGCTATTTTAAATGTATCTAATATGACCTATCAACCTGAAATTAATTCCTTCCTAATTGCTACTGTGCTCCTTGTGTTTAAAGCATTGAGTGTGTCAAAATCCTAGGATATGGTAAGATAGCCTAAAAAATATCTACATCAGAATTTCAGACACTGAACAAGGAAGCAAGTTCTAGTTCCATGCCTGCTGTTTAACACAGCTGTGACAGAGCATGCTGTTTGCATGCTGTTTGCTCATACCTGGCAAACAAGCACAACCAGAACTTGAAAATACCAGCAGCTACAATTCCAGTTTTGTTAAAAGGCAAAGAAACTGGCAACACCTCCTGATAACTTCCTTTCTTGCAGCACTTACACCTTCTACAAGGTTAAAACTTCTTAGCAACACTTGGTGGCTCTCTCTTGGGAGCAACAGAAGAGTCACCTATGTTTGGAGCTGCTGCTGTAAAAACACTGGTTAGTGCCTGTGTATTGCCAAGACAACAGAATATGTAAGTACACATGAATGCAAAACACCTTTCAAGTCAGAAATAAAACTCTGAACCGTGACGTGTGTGTCATAGCTGAAGTGCAGCAATCACATAAGAGTTCTCCTTGTATAAAACAATAAAACACTGTTCTTGCCAAGTGAAGAAGCATTTGACCTCTCTTAGAAAGGTAGCAGAACACAAATGTGGAAAACAGCACTACTGTGGTCATAGCTGTAGGCACTTTCACCATTTTGTTATTAACATTCATTAGTACAGCTGACTGTCCTTCAGCCTCTGCATCTGTACCAGCTGATCCATCTCAGTACATCTGTCTAGCTTTCCTTTGTCCTCACTGCCCCAGCTAGCTCTTGATCTTGAGAGCATCTTTGTAATTCAGGGAGGTGAAAAAATGAATGGTCCAGTGTATCCTGTAGCTGTGGCAGGAGATCAGAGGACTGATGACCCTCCCAAGACTGGCCAGGTATGTATGGCTAGGCTTTGCAAACGAAGATCCAGGGAGGGCTCCATCCACGNGGTATGCAATGCAGAGAATTGCTCCTTCTGTCTGAACAGCCCATTGGTTTCATGTTTACAGAAACGTAGAAGATGAAGTCTATGTAATTGTTATTTTTCCAAGTCTTCTCGTTCCATCATATGTCTACCAAATTTCCCTCTAAATGAGCTAGACTAAAATTCTGTCATTAATTTGCATCTGTGGCACTGGCACAGCGCAGCTTATGAGGCAAACTTAACACATCTGACTGGAAAGGTTTTTACCCTACACTGATAGGTTTAAAAACATAATAGACTTTTACACAAGTCAGTCCAAAGTAACCTGTCAGTAAATAACTTTCTAATGATGTCCCCAGGAAGTGTGAATTCCCTGTATGAATCTTGTCATCATGTTCTGTAAATCTGGAGCCAAAAACTGAGTTGCAAAAAATTTGTCATAAGCATAAGGTCACTCCTGCACCTGG
Organism: Bucco capensis; assembly: GCA_013396975.1. Taxonomy (NCBI): domain Eukaryota; kingdom Metazoa; phylum Chordata; class Aves; order Piciformes; family Bucconidae; genus Bucco; species Bucco capensis. The sequence goes on from VWZO01022318.1 coordinate 1,609, forward strand.
AGATCTTTGAAAACTCCTGTCAATACATCCAAGAATAGAAGCTTGATATTCATGGAATGTTAATTACTTGCTGTATCAGTCTGTGGAGTGGGAAAGAATACATAAGATCATACAGAATTAAAGGAAGCTGGTTATTGCTTAAAAAAAATGGCTCTCAAGATGTTCAGTTCCCTGTAATGCTATGAAATGTCCCTAAAACAATGAGTAATGTAAAAATGCAGGAGGAAACTTTGAAACACTGCATGCATCTTGCTTGGTGAGTAAGGAAAAAAGCAATAATAGCCAGCTTCATTTCAGTTTCCAGCATGAGTGGACTTTAAAGGGGAGTGGGATGTAAATAAGTGGCAGAGCTGGCAAAAATAAAATGAATTTTTATGACCTACTTTTCTATCTTCTTTACTAGTAGTTGCAGTGTTTACAATTACTATTTGCAAAAGCAAATAGTTGTTTTTACTTCTGCTTTCAAAAGACCAGTCACAGCAGCATTAATTATACCTGGTGCTTCTTGTGCAAGATCTTGGTTACAGTGCCAAAACTTCCTGGGTAGGGAATACTTACCATCTGTCCTGCATTACAGCGTTACTCCTGTCTCCTCTCCAGCCCCATTCAGTGTCAATTTGGATCTGACTAGGCAGTCTCCCCTCTGCTGTGCAGCAGATTATTTCCTTGAGGGATACCTTTTGCCTCCAGGCCACTCCATCCATCCAAAAGTATTGCAAGTGAAGCAGCCAAATCACAGCCCACATGTCAGTGTGCTTCCCTCAGCCTCTGTCCCCCTTCCTTGGTGCCTGCCCTGCGCTCTTGGTACCTCAATACTTCAGCCCTGGCCCAGTCACACAAAAGGCCTTTGAATTGTCAGCCATGCACCAGCTCCAAAACAGCAGCCAACTGCCATTGCATAAAGGCAGCCAGGAGCTCTGCTGGATGCAGGAAGGCAGAGAGGATACACAAACACAATGCTCTGCACTCAACAGAGCAGACTATTTTTGTTTGGAAAAGGCTACCCTCTCTGTGAGCTCACTGCGCATTAATTATGGATTTGTGGAGTTCTTTTTCTAGTGTCCTCAGCATCCAATATAGGGAAAAGAAATATTAAACATTCATTAAAATAAAACCCCCCAGATTTTCCAAGACTGATGCAACAATGTTTAGTTCTCTCTGCAGCATCCATCTCCTATGTCTGTGTATACGCACTATCAAATTATTTTTGACAGCATGAATTTATTACTTTTTCTCCACCAAACTCCCATAACATACATGTCCTTCATTAGTAACTAAAATTCTAGGACAACAGGTGTCTATTTAATTCAAGTAAAGCTAAACCACTGGATCTCTCCTGATTATTGCTACTGCAAGTCACAAGTTACTGCCCTTTGTGCCTTAAAAAGCATCATGCTTAGTTCCTCTTTTGGAAGTATCTGTAGCAATTAAGTCTTTCCTTCCAAAAGTCAGTCACACCTTAGTATAGTGCTACAATCCACAGGAATCAAGACCTTTCCTATGGGTTTTTGGAGTAGATACCAAGAAAAGTAATGAAAACCTTGTCTTACCAGAGGAGCAGTTATCGAAGTTGAGATCTCCACAGATGACATCAAAAGCCACCAGCTCCTCTGGATTGGCTGTACTGGAGGAGGAGGTAGATTTTCTGAATTCAGACAGCCAATCTTGAAGCATATCCAGTTGCTCACATCGAACAGTAGTGTCTCCTAGAGCAAGCAAACCAAAGAATAAATAACCAAACCAAGAAATAAGACCTCTTAGCATGTTGCTCAGCCACCTATTAGTTGCTAAGCTAGTACTAGACATCTTGAGAAAACTAGTACAAGATAAACCATGGTGTGGCTAAGAGCCTGGTTGCTTGGCTCATTACGGTGTTCATCAGTTCACCACACCCTGATGATTTAAGTATCTCCTTGTGGAACCAATCATACTAGGTACATCTAAAGAAAGAGGAAAAGGCATCTGTGGTGCAGACAACCAGCCAGAATGATGATGGTTCTAGCCACAGAAGGAGGAGTATCTGATTTATCATCAGAAGTTCAGAGTTAAAATTCTACTTCAGCCAAAACTGGCCAGGTGTTCTAGGGTAAACCAACTCATCTTTCTTTGTTTTGCACTTCTTAAAAATGAAAACTGAAGTGTTATTAGTAACAGATTCCTGGTAAATTCAACTTGCTCATACTGTGGCAGTCCATCTGAGGAAGGGCTCTGTCTGTGTTCAAGCAAGAATGTGTAAATGGGAAGTCTTTATTGCTGTTTTAAAAGGTATGTGTAGATGTAGGTTTAGGTGAGCTGTACTTCAGAAATAAAGACCTAGGGCCTTTTCACTAGCTGCAGGGAGGTTCCCCTAGGCTACATGTGCCAGGGACGTGCCCCCTTTTTATAGGAGTGATAGGAAAGGGTTAAGCCAAATGTTTTTTGTTTGCAAAACCATCTGACACACAAAACTTTAACTATAGCAACTAATCACACAATTTCAGGCACATTAGGTGAGATGAAGCCTAAGAAAAAATTAATTACTGTTTCTCTTAAAATGATAACAGCAAAAGCTTGATGTGGGGAAAGAGGCAGGAAGAGACATACTATAGAAAATATTGTTTACCATGTTTTCTTCCCTCTCCTTTTGCTTTCAGGGTACCTATAGTTAACAGTTACAGTTTTACTTCTTTCAGACTTGAAATGTCAAGTCAGAACAACATCACTTCTCTTCAAAATAAAAAGTCTGTTTTCAAATGACACAATCGGAAGGAAAAGCAGCAAACTCCAAATGACATATTCTGAATACAATTTCATTTGAACTTCATTTACTACTTTGTGCCAACTATTAAAAAGAAGTACAACAAAATTAGAAAGATCAGTTAGGTATGTCCAAAGCTGCTTTCAGTGGTCACTGTGGAGATGGTGAATACTGAAGTCCTCATAGCTAGTTAATCTCTCCTCTGAACTGCAGCTGTCCCCAGCACTCCTTATCGACTTGCAAACTGTGAACTCTGCAGCACACCGTACCTGTGACAGCATAGAGACACACCTCAGGCCTTAGGACTACACTTCCCTGCCACTATGAACCTGAGAAGGGTTGGATTGTCAAGCACATTGTGAGGTGATGGGGTTTAAAACAACAGTTAAATACAAACTGAATCAGAAGTGTTCAACCAAGCATGATTTGATACAACCCTAAATAATTAAAATTGAAAAGAACATGACCAGGGAAAGAGAGAACTTTATGTAGGTACTGACAGTGACTCATCTCTTCAGATTGGTAATTCCAACAGCCAATAAAATTCCCAACAAATCTTTGCCAGTCAGGCTGTTAATATAAAAGGAGGTACAAGTGCTTCCTGGATTTATTTCCTAACCTACAGTGCTAGTTACTTGTACCTCAAGTTCACATAGTGCCCTAATCACACAGCTTGACACAAATGCAGACCAGTGCATCCTTGGGAAAACCCCTTGCCACAGTAGCACCAGAAAGGCCTACAGTGAGGATGTAGCTAGACAAAAGCACAAGAAATAGGTCACTTGGAATAAAGCCAACCTGGAGCAAGAGACACTAACCACACCAGCTGTGCGTGACTAACATAGACACTGCTTAACTAGAGATACAAACAGAATTACAGGAAACATGAGCTTGAAAGGGACCACTGGAGATCATCAAATCCAACCCCGCTGTCCAAGAGGGGTCACCTCTAGCAGGTTGGTCAGGACCATGTCTAGTCAGGCTTTGAGTATCTCCATGGCTGGAGACTCCATAACCTCTGGGTAACTTGTTCTAGTGCTCAGCTGTCCTTGCAATAAAACCATTCTCCTTACACCCTGCTGTCACTTGAATAAGATCCTTCCTCAGCCTTCTCCTCCTCTAGCTGAACAGTGCAACTTCCTCATTCCTGGTGAAGCTCATTCAAATTCATGGACTCCTTCTGCAGCATCTGAATCTTTCTCTCCTGTCTCATCTCCCTAGGCCAGTACTTCCTTCTGGCCTGCCTTTGGTGCCTCATAACATATCTTTTATACATGGTGCTTGCTGAGAAGAATGCAGTAACATCTTGCTCCTCACAAAGTCTTGATTGTATAAACTGCTTAACTGTCCAAGACTGGATTTTACATCCCTGACCTGTCAAGGCTTTTTTGTGTTCTCTGTGAGTCACCCATCTAGCATGGATTCTCTCAGGAGAAGTGATGAAACAATGCAGCCACTACCACATGGGCACAAAACTCAGGCAGCAAAGCAACCTGTCACAGACCAGGATGAAGAATGTAGCAAACTCACTTCACTGAAACATACAGAGGTAAAATTTTCCAAAAAGAAAACTCTTAGAACAAACTAAAGACAGAGTGGCAAAGACATACTAGGAAGATCTTGTGAAAGGTCTCTGGTAACCTGCACTGCTATTAAAAGAGCATTAACTCCACAGGGACATACATCTCCCTCAGTAAGAATGCTGAGCGCCTTTGTAACAGCACTGTACACCAGGTAATATCAGGGCTCTACAGGAAAATAGCAGTCTTAGAACTCTAGAAACAGATGACTTTCATTTCTTTTCAGAAAAAAGTGTAGCCTGTGATAGTCTGGCATCTTTGAGTATCCCCACTAGAGGTCATAGAAGCAATTGCACTTTGGTACAGTACTTGGAGCTTGTGCAAGGTTTGACAAAGACGGGATCATCTAATACCACATTGCTGAGATTAGTATTAAACTAGTGGTATGCAGCTTTCTGCAGGTACACAACAGGTACTGCATGTATCTGCATGCAAAAGTTACTCAGACTTACCAGCTCCCTGTGATCTTTGGAGATGGAGATAACTGAACTAATCACCTAACTAGAGGAGAAGCCAAACCTGAATCCAGAACAATCACTGAGCAGACATTTCAGAAACTGCTGCTGAAATTAAATACCATCAGTAAATATTAACAGGAGAGAACTTGGTAGTAACTCCCTACACTAACATTCAACTTCTCCTTCTTCCAGCCTTCAGTTTTAATTAAACATTCACATAGAATCACTGATCTGATTGACTGTTACCAGTGATTAACCAGAGAATAGAGGTTTGTGCTAATTGTTTTACACTCTTTTCCTCAGTAACTGGCCTGGAAAAATGCAAATAATTGTGTTGTGACTAGTTCCTGCAGTCAGCTTTTCCACATTCTTTGCAAGTTCCCTTCAGCTTCAAATTTTGTGGAAGGATGAAAGGGTAATGTAGGAAACCTCGGTCAGCACCAATAAATACTTCATCTTTGTTCATGATAGAATAATCATATTTGCCCTTTGCATTCACATTGCAAATGCTTAAGTGAAATCCTGGCTTTAGTTAGAACTGCAGGTAGGTACTAAACACCGAGGAAGACTGTTTTGTCCTATTCTGAAAGACTTCAGAAGGAGCACTGTGGTGGTTCAACAAAGCATCTGACAGGCTTAGTCAGGGGAAATAAAAAGATCCAGTGGAGGTTTTTAAAACTAGAGTTGTCAGCAGTGATAAGCACTACAGGATATATTGGCAGGGAACCTGGAGAAGATGAACAAAAAAAGCTTGTACAATGTAGGATGTAAAACCTAGTCTAAATGAAAAAATGCTTCATAGTCATAACCAAAGGCTTCCCTTTAGCCATGAGGCAGGCTGTGTCACACCTTACAGATCAAGCAGACCCCTACCTGTAGGATACTTCATCCAGGATAGGCTGGGAAAACAAAACAAAATAAAAACACCCCCAAAAACCAAACCACCAACAAAACCCCCTTCTATTCTGCTGAATTACTTCTCAGCTAGGTCAGGTCCCCAGTCAAGTGCAACAGCACCTACACCAGCTGTATGAGCATACCCAGGAGGAGGGGGCAAGGACAGGCTGCCACAGCATGGAGACACCAGCTTTGCATCTGTGGAAACCTGTGTGGAAATCCCTGCCTAAGCATGCTCAGCCACTGAAGTTACTTCTAATAGCTCAGTCAGGATCTCAAGCACTGAGCTGAGTTCTGCTTAAGCTGTGCGTAGGCTTGTGGAACCTGGAGCTGGTGCTAGAGAAGCACAAGTTGCCAGTGCCTGTACTGCTAATGACACTACATTCAAAACAGGGACATGAACAGGGTTATGAGGTATCCAGCATGTTCCATCATCTGGACCTGCACTGGAATAGCTTGAGGCCTACTCTGTTTAGGGGATGTCTGAGAGGCATGACTCAAAGGGACTTGGGAGGTGGGTAGACTCTAGGCAGCAAAACCTACCCAGAACGTTCACTGACTAAAAGAAAGGCATTAAAAAACATGTAGACTTAAGAGCCCCTTGGAAAATAATTGCATGCAAGTCTCATTAAAGGATCCCTTCATCTGTCACTGAAATGCAGTGAAAATGAAGAGCTGCTTCACAGCACCATTCAGTAATAGATAGAGAGTTGAGAGGATAAGCTACATCTAATTCTGAAGTTTTATTGAAAAAGGTGAATAACAGGTCTGAAAAAATAGTAATTGCTCAGAACAGAATTGAGCCAGCACATCTCTTGAAAAAAGCATTAGTAAGGTCATCCCTGACCAGAATCAGTTGTATCCCTTCATTTAATACTCATCTAAGTATCACAACTGTCAAGTGTGAGCTTATATATTCTAGAAGGGAAGCCAAATTGCATTGCACTCAGCCATGGCTAACCTTTTAAACAGTGCTTGTTTTTACAGATACCACGGCACTGAACTGCTTTTTGGACAATTTTTTTAATGTGTGAAATGTTACGAATCAGATGATACAAATCAGAAGGTACAGCCCTGCCAAACCTATGAACTTTAGTTTTCAATTTCATTACATAAACTAAAATGATATCTCAAAGGACAGTTAGACTCTTAAAACATTGTTTGCTCTATTTGAATGTAGTTTGAACCAGATAAGCCTAGAAGTACAAAGCAAGAACATAAATAGGAAGATGAAAGGTTGCTTTTTACCCTTGAAGGAACTTTAGGCTAACTTTGAAAAGTGAACATTACTTCCCCATTCTTCTTCCCTCCCCCCTCTTCCTCTTTAATATTTTAGGTGTTTCACAATGTAGTTATCAAAAACAAACTAAGAGTACTTGACTAGGTAGTAAAAAGGAGCAGGACTAAAAATAGAAGTTTATAACCTAAACTAGAACAGCACCAAATCTCAGCTCCACAACAGAAATCTTACAGTACATTACCATAATTCCAGAGTTAAAAATAGAAAACCAGAGAAGGATGTTACATTGTTAAAATGGAGCTGAAAAATTCATGAATCTTCTCCAGAACTATCTAGTCTCTCTAACGTACTTCACGGACTGGCAATTTTGTTCCGAAGCCAGTCTCTCTGCAGCTGAAGCACTGACACAGTGTAATGAACGCGAACTGCCTGCCTGGGTTAACCTAGACATGCTAGAGCGCATGGTTCAAAGTTCTACCATTTATAATACATCACTGTCTTCCTCAGCCTGCAGCACCCAGGCTGTCTTTGAGCAGCCAAGGAGCAGTGTCAGCTCCCCTGCTCTCAGCAGCACAAGAATCACAGCTGCATCAAGTAAGATTAAGGATATCCACCACCCCTCTGGCTAAGCTGAGTTCTGATCATACACAAAGGATATGTTTGTAGATTTGTCTTTTATTACTACCACTAGTCTAAATACAGAACTGATAGTATTGATGCAAATTCAGGAGAGATATATGGAAAATTTTTCACAGATGTCCCCAAGAATTTCAGGTATTTGTCAGTTTTGATGAGTGTTCAGGCAAACAGCTAAAATGCAGAAATGTCTTCTTTTCAAACTGTATCCCTCAGAACACAAAAAAATTGGAATAAAACGACCTGACGTTCCTAACTGCCCCTTGTCTTCTGGACTTAGCTTGTAAAATGGAGATAAAGCCACCTTAGTCTTCTGAATGTTACTATTAAAAAGAGAGCTGAGTGTTGAGACACTGTCATAAAAATGGTTATAAAAGGGAACAAAATGGTTGAGAAGAAACAGGCTCCACCACAACCTGACAGAGCTACATGGAATTCCAGTCTAGTTATGGGAAGCAGCAGAGTCCCCATACTCACAGGCCTGTATAGAGATCTGCTATTAAGAACATCTCATTCTTTAACAGAATTCAGTGAAAATTCAACAAAAAAGCCTTCCACACCCTGCTAAGAATTTTTGCATTTGATTATCCTTAAGGACCTTAGAAAATACAGTTTCATGGAGCAAGGGACACAGAGCAAGCTGCAGTAAATGTGATAGTGGAACTGCTTTTAAACAGGACCAAGAAAATTTTTCTATGAGGGTATTAACTTGCTAGCTATTTATATATGAAATTTGGAGGTTAAAGCCCAGAGAATTTGGGCTTATTCCAGCTGCTGATTTCTGCTATAAAAACTGTCCCAATTTTTGTCTTCTGATCCTTTAGTTATATACAAAGAGATTTTAGTTTATATGTTGAGTTTATATGCTGGGTTTAGTTTATCCTTAGTTTATATGTTGATCGGCAGCTGTGAGTCACCGGGTGGCGTCAGCACTGAACGTGGCAGCTTTAAAAGCTCCTGATAGCACCTTTCTTCAAAGCTTCGGCAGCTGTAACTCACCGGGCAGCACCACTGTTGAACACGGCAGCTTTAAAAGCCCTTGTGAAGCCCTCACAGCATGCAAGGTTTTTGTTTGATTGTTTTTTTTTTTGAAGGAAAGCAACTATGGTTTCCATCTGGAAGAAGGTTTTGCATTACACAGTTGCCAGAGTGGACATGGGAACCTGGATTAAGTGCCAACAGAAGCATGCAGCCATCCAGGTCACATGCTGCAGGGAATGCCAGAGCCTTTCCCCGGCAGCAGGTGGCACTTCCGAGAACTGCTGTGTGCTGTGTGCTGTGTGAGAAGGTTGATGACCTCCTCTGCCAGATCGCAGAGCTGCAAGAGGTCATTGAAAGATTGAGGAGTATCAGGGAGGCTGAACAGGAGATTGACTGGTGGAGCCAGGCTTTGCCCTCCCTGAAACAGAAATGGGGGCACCCATCTGATAGTACTCAGAATCAGAGGGCCCCTGTATCCCACCCCTGTCAGACCAGAGGCAGTAATACAGATATGGTGAGCAAATGGAAGATAGTCCAAGGTCGAGGCAACAAACAAACTCCCTCCTTGCCCACCTTATCCCCCTGGTGCCACTAAAGAACAGATTTGAGGCCCTGGTTGAGATAGATCTGTCTAGTGAAGACATGGATGATGAACACCCTATAACAGAGATACATCCATGCTCAAGAAAGCTCACTGCTCCTATCACAATATCAGCCACAAAGAGAAAAAGAAAGGTAATGGTCATAGGTGACTCCCTTCTGAGAGAAACAGAGAGGCCAATATGTCAGCCAGACCGTCCTCGTAGGGAAGTTTGCTGTCTTCCTGGAGCCAGGGTTAGGGATGTTACTAGGAAACTCCCCAGCCTGGTGCAATCCTCGGACTACTACCCACTACTGATCTTCCACATGGGAGGAGAGGAAGTAACAACCAGTAGTCCTAGAGCAATAAAAAGAGACTTCAGGGCCTTGGGACGAGTGGTGAAAGATTCTGGGGCAGAAGTTTTCATCTATTCTTCCGGTCACAGGCAATGATGTAGGAAAGAGCAACCGCATCCAATCCATTAACACATGGCTCCGTGGCTGGTGTCACCGCCACAAATTTGGGTTATTCAACAGTAGTTTGGCCTCCACAGCACCAGGATTACTGCCACTAAACAGAAGATATCTTTCTCAAAGAGGAAAGAGGGTCTTGGCTCAGGAGAGTGCAGAACTAATTGACAGGGCTTTAAACTAAGTATGATGGGGGAGTGGGATAATAATATAAGCAGTCTTTCGTATGACAAACTGCAGGAGGAGACACCAGAGCTGGTGGGAATCGGGGCTAGTAAGGCTTCAGTCTGTTGCCCTGCAACATGCAGCACAGTCAAAGGCTCATGGAATCAAGTCAGTGGCTCCTGAGGTTGTAGCAGCCAACAGGGAAACATCAGGGAAACACCTTAAGGGAATGAAGAGATGTTTCTCTGGAGAGGTGATGTGGCTGACTGCCCAGCTGAAGTGCCTCTACATGAACGCATGCAGCATGGGCAACAGACAGGAGGAGTTGGAAGCTACTGTGCTGCTGAAAGGGTATGACATAGTAGCCATTACTGAAACCTGGTGGGATGAATCCTATGACTGGAGTGTGGCTATCAGCAGTTACAAGCTGTTCAGAAGGGGCAGGAGGGGAAAGAGGGGTGGAGGAGTTGCCCTCTATGTTAAGGAAGGGATTGAATGTGAAGAGTTGTCCCTAAAGAATAGCCAAGAGCAAGTTGAAAGCTTATGGGTTGGAATTAGAGATCAAGGGAATCCTTGTGCTTGGAGTCTACTCCAGGCCTCCAGATCATGAGGAGTCTGTTGATGAAACATTCCTACTCCAGCTACAGGAGGCATCAGGCTCACAGGCTCTTGTCCTGCTGGGAGACTCCAACCACCCTGACATTTGCTGGAAAAACAATACAGCAGGCAGTAGGCAATCTAGAAGGCTTCTGGAGTGCCTCAATGAGAACTTTCTAACACAAGAAATAAACACCCTTACCCAGGGGGGTGCAATACTTGATCTATTGGTCACCAATGCAGACGAGCTCATCAGGGATATCAAGACTGGAGGCTCCCTGGGCTGCAGTGATCATGCACTAGTGGAATTCACAGTTCTGAGGGTCACTAATCAGCCAAGAAGCATACTCAGGACCCTCAATTTCCGAAAAGCAAAATTCCAGCTCTTTAAAGTGTTACTCAGCAGGATACCCTGGGAAGTGGTCCTCAGGGACAAGAAAGCAGAACAGAGCTGGCAGATCTTTAAGGAAACTTTCCANAACATACATAAGTCTTCCGGAGAAGATAAGGCTTTGAGGGGACCTACTAGTGACCTTCCAGTACCTAAAAGGAACTTACAAGAAGGCTGGAGAGGGCCTGTTTGCAAAGGCCTGGAGTGAAAGGACAAGGGGCAAAGATTTTAAATTAGAGAAGAGTAGATTTAGAAATATTAGAAGAATATTTAGAAGATATTAGAAAGAAGTTCCTCACCACGAGGGTGGTGGAATACTGGAACAGGTTGCCCAGGGAGGTAGTAGTCCCCATCCCTGGGCTCTGGGCAACCTGATCTAGTTGGGGATGACCCTGCCCACTACATGTGATTGGACTAGATGACCTCCAGAGGTTGCTTCCAACCCAAACGATTCTGATTCTAGTAGAGGTTGATAAATGCTGCTGAGTAATTATGATAATAATGTATTTGCTCAAATAACAGTATTTGGTGAAGAGGGAGCAAGGAGAGTAGCTCTCAAGGGTGTGTGTCCTGTAATACTTAACTTCTCTGAGACTGAAACTATGAAGGTTTGGGGATAGACTTGCCTACCGTTCTTTCTTGGCTATTTCACTGCTCTCTGTAATGCTGAGTGCACTTTGCCTAAAATCCTGGAGGAGCAACAGTTGCTACTTCAGCCCAACAATACCACCCCAGGCCTACAAACAATGAAAAACTGAGAAACACAAATTAGGATAGTACCTGCAATAGCTTGCAAGTGAGTGCAGGAAATGTATCCCACAATTCTTTGGTCCTGAGGTGTACTTCCCACTTGCACCTGGAAGGGAAGGAAGAAATACAAAGGTGATTAACAGAAGAGCTTGTACAACTCCACTTCCAAGCCTGCTGTGCAGCCTGTGTTACATGGCACTTGCCTTTTTCACAACTCTATCAAAATACACACACAAAAAACCAGAAGACACACACACTGGGGCTTACTGGGGTCCCATCTGCTGCTGGCACACTGACTCCTTCCTGATCACCAGTGTTTTGATTGTGATCTGCCACACACACACAGAGACTGGATTTTCTCCTGCTCCTTGCAATCCTACTGGGTCTATGTCCCAGCTGTGTTGCCATCCTTTTGCATCCCAGCTCTTGTTCACATGCAAGACTCAGGCCCACCACTGCAGTGCCATATCACGTGCATATTGTCAGCAGTCTAATTCGTGGTATTTGTGCAAGGTTATAAATCAGGTGAAAACAGTGTGCACCTCTGCTGTTAGAAGAGGCAGGCTCCCAGGGAAGCTGGCGTGGAGTTTAATTCCTCTTGATATGCTAGGGTCTTTAAAAAATATATTTAGAAAAAGATACAATTAGAATTAAGTTTTGGTTTTCAACTCTATTGAAAGTTTTGGCAGTTCAGAACTTAATACAGCTGCAAATCAAAATTCCCCAAAATTTGAGGATCAAGATTTGGATTGAGGTAGGAAAGTAGCCTGAGCGTATGGTTTTCCTGTCGAGAGTTAATATGTCAACCAGTAAGTTGTGCCCAGGGTTCAGAAAACAGTACCACAGATGACTCCTTCACAAAGCCAGGCTCAAATTTCATGCGACACCTGGAACTAACAAGCAGAGCTCCATTTCATCCAGACAATTTTGTCAGCTTGGGTGGTTTTTGTGTTTTTTTCAGCTATCTAAGAAGCATCCAATTCATTTCATAACTGGAAAGTCAGCTTTGCAGCAAGTGAATTGAGAAGTCACTTGCACTGAGCAATGCCTTGTTAACTTTCACCTTCTGTTCCAGCTAGAAGAGTATGCAATAAACAACTTGCATTATTCTGTCCATAATCTGTTCAGTCCCCTTTTAGACAGCTTTCCAAATGGATATTGATAGTGTTCTTATCGCTGTTCCCATCAGTTAATCTTCTTGAAGAAGGGTGAAGGCAGAAACAGAGGAAGATACATACATGTAGATACTCGTGGATGTATCCCTAAGTCAGAGGATTCTCCTCAGCTCACTAGATCCCAGCAGAGCCTTGAAGGATATGCCAATCCGTTGGACTATTGAGTGGCTGTTAGTGACTACTGCAGAAGCAGTACTATGCAGACCTCTTCCTTTCTCCCTCAGGCTGACTTGCCCTGAACCTATCACAATGGCACAGGTGAATTAAAAGGAGCATTCTCCTGAGTATTTTGTGTAACCTGTGGGACACCATTAGTTTTATATCCTCGAGTAATCTAGGGCAGGGAGGTGTATCAATTGCATTTTCCGAACTTCACTCAAAATCAAATTTTCTCTCAACACTGAAAACTATATATTGCAAAGTCTTCACTGGTTTACAAATTTGCAACATCTCCTGCTGCAAGGAAGAAGTCTGTGTGTTGTACATTGTTCAGTGCAGTGTGCGTTGCACATTGTTCAGTGCCACCTACTGTAACCAAACTGCACAGAAAACACTGCATGTAAAGTTTTCTGCCTTATAGCAAGGATAGGCTGCTTATAATCCTCTTATTGGCTAAAGCTGATGGAACAATTTTCAGTGTCGCTATCCAAAAAGCATAAAAGGTTTAAGTCTAAAAGTTGAACATCCAACATAAATTATAGCCATGTGAGAAAAAAAGTTAACTTCAGTTGGCTTCAGAATTTCCTGTGCAGCCTTAGTGGAGTGTGTGACAAGACCTCGTGGTCCTCAACCACCAATTCATGCAGAGGATCACACTCATCTCCACTCATTATAAATAAATACATATTGCACAGTGTCCCTGTGTGCCCAGATCTATACTGACATGAACTTGGGATCTTTTGCTCTCCAGGAATGAGAGGAAATGACCCAGAAGAAACACTGACTGCTGCTGTACCCAGTGGTGTGAGCACAACAGATGCCCTTCAGGGTTGCCAACACAGGGCAGAGTGCACCAAGGCTCTGCACTTGCTAGTAGCAGAGGCTGCTTTACACCCCTTTAGAGGAGAAGGCAAAGGGCTTTCAGAAACTCTGCTAGTTAAGAAAAGACTCCAGCTAGAGCTGAAGCCATTAACAGAATTCCCTTGGAAAGTGCCAGCATGGAAGTACATCCATAGTGTCTTGTCTCCCAGAACCCAGATCTTCTCCAACATTTTTTATTTTTTGGTGGGGTGGGGTTGTTTGTTTTTGCATGGCAGTATTGATGTAAACCTCCAAGCAAAGTCATTCTGAGTATAATCATCACAGAGGCAAGTATTTGTGACAACTACTAGGAGATAAAACAAATATCCTTGCAGTCTCCTAGTCAATTCCCAGATACAGTAGAAGCACTAGTACATTAAATCTGCTTTGAAATAAAAAAGCAAGGAAAATCTGATTATTCAATCTCATTTGGTATTTCACAGATGGACAAGGACTATGGGATGGGCAGACAGGAAAATTACTTGACTTCGGGAATATTACAAGCCCTATAATTCTGCATAAAACCATTCCTTTGTGTGGCCAAATACTGCAGCTACTTTTAGACTGTTGCATTTTCAAGGGTATATTATCCTGTGGTGCCTCAGCCTGAGCAGCTATGTGGCAGCCCTACAGGAGACAACACAGAGTGGTCATTTCAGCCTGCAATGTGGATCTTGGCAGAATCATAGAATCACAGAATGTTAGGGGTTGGAAGGGACCTAAAAAGATCATCTAGTGCAACCCCCCTGCCAGAGCAGGATCACCTAGACGAGGTCACACAGGAATGTGTCCAGGCAGCTCTGGAATGTCTCCAGACAAGGAGACTCCACAGCCTCCTGGGCAGCCTGGGCCAGTGCTCTGGCACCCTTACTGTAAAGAAGTTTTTACGTAGGTTAATATTAAACCTCCTGTGGTCCAACTTGCTCCCATTGCCTTTTGCCCTAACATTGGATGCCATTGAGAAGAGCCTGGCTCTCTCCTCCTAACACTCACCCTTACCATATTTGTAAACATTCCTGAGGTCCCCTCTCAGTCTCCTCTTCTCCACGCCAAAGAGACCCAGCTCTCTCAGCTTGTCCTTGTAGGGCAGATACTCCACTCCTTTAATGATCTTGGTGGCCCTGTGCTGGACTCTCTCCAGCAGCTCCCTATCCTTCTGGAGCTGAGGGGCCCAGAACTGGGCACAGTATTCCAGGCGAGGCCTCACCAGGGCAGAGTAGAGTGGGAGAATAACCTCTCTGGATCTGCTGGCCATGCTCCTCTTAATGCATCCCAGAAAGGTTTTAATTCCACCAAACCAAGTCAGAACTTCACAGATACATGTGTATGTTTCTTTTGCTTAATACAGAAGAAACTTTTAAATTCACATTTACAAAGAAAATACAACCTGTAAGTAAATAAGCCAGAGTGGCACCTTCACCAAAAGCCTGATGTAAGTTCACCTCAACTGCTCTACATTAGTAATTCTGTATCAATAATACATTAACTGAATTGCCCTTCTACAGGGAACTACTTCAGATACTGATTTCTGAAAATCACTGCAGTCCTAGCTGGGTTCTAAATCTATGGAAATTTGTAGGAAAGGAATATCTAAATATATTTATAGCTCCTAATGTTTTAAAACAGTGTAATTATTATAAGAAGAAAAAGTTTTCCGTGATATTCTGTTAAACTCTGATGTTACTTAGAGGTAAAACATATTTGTAGTTTAATAAAGTGTCCCAGTTCCATAATTTTGACAGAAAAAATATTTTTCAATATTATGCTGAAATATGCAAAATATATTGCAATTCTCAGTACATTTGCAAAGGTTAAGTAATCAAACTAGTCAAACATTTGGAAAATGAGAGGATTCTGATCCCTCTTACATGACTGAACATTTTGTTAGCTGTTGCAGTAGAGTTTTGTAAAAGGCTCATTTAAGATGAGAGACTTTTTGCTGTCACGGGGAAAGCCTACTGTGGTTCTGTTCGGAATTCAAAATGCCAGCTTCTGCTGCTACCTATTCATATTTGTCCCCTGCCTGTAAATTAAATAAATAACTGCAAACCTGAAAGCTCTGGATTGTTCTTTCCAGTCAGAGCCTGGACTGTGTCAATCACAGTATCACAATATGCTAGGGCTTGGAAGAGACCTAAAAAGATCATCTGGTCCAACCCCCCTGCCAGAGCAGGATCACCTAGATGAGGTCACACAGCAATGCATCCAGGCAGCTCTGGAATATCTCCAGAGAAGGAGACTCCACAGCCCTCCTGGGCAGCCTGTTCCAGTGCTCTGTCACCCTCACTGTAAAGAAGTTTTTACTTAGGTTAATACTAAACCTCCTGTGGTCCAACTTGCTCCCATTGCCTCTTGTCCTAACATTGGATGCCATTGAGAAGAGCCTGGCTCCCTCCTCCTGACACTCACCCTTAACATATTTATAAGCATTAATGAGGTCTCCTCTCAGTCTCCTCTTGTCCAGGCTGAAGAGACCCAGCTCTCTCAGCCTGTCTTCATAGGGCACATGCTCCACTCCTTTAATGATCTTGGTGGCCCTGTGCTGGNTTGTACTGATAGTTGGGGTTGTTCTTTCCCAGATGCAGTACTTTACATTTACCCTTGTTAAATTTCATTAAGTCTCTCCCTGCCCATCTCTCTAGCCTGTCCAGGTCACTCTGGATGGCAGCACAGCTCCTGGTGTGCCAGCCACTCCTCCAAGCTTGGGATCATCTGCAAACTTGCTGAGGGAACACTCTACCCCTTCATCCAGATCATTGATGAATATATTGAACAGTGCTGGACCCAGCACTGACCCCTGGGGCACACCACTAGTCACAGGCCTCCAGTTAGACTCTGCTCCACTGACCACAACTCTCTGGGCTCTGTCCTTCAGCCAGTTCTCAATCCATCTCACATCACAGTCTCCCAATCCATGCTTCTGAAGTCAAGTACACAACAGTACTTGACATCAAGTACTTTGTAATGATAGATTTCATCTCCGTGTCATAGCACATTAGTACAATCTGTTGGGAGACACCATGCTGATCCTGTGCTGTGCTATGTTAAATTGTGTATATTCCTGTCATGGAGTATCAAAAACTTGTCCTGAATAGAATCAGGAGTAGTAGGTCCTCCAGTTCCACTGGCATCAGATAATCAACAGAGCTCTTCAGAGAAATCAAGGCAACAGGGCTACAGCAGAAAAATTCTTGTTAACAAGAATGAAATTGCAATGAGTAGCAACAGCTCAAATGTATAAGAGCCAGAGGGAAGGAAATAACGTTAAACTCAATCACATTAGTTGCTGCAAGAACTGGAAGACCTTGCACATCTTGTCTCCCATCATGGCTAGGCTTCGCGAATGAAGATCT
>VWZO01022351.1:0-18240 GCA_013396975.1 Bucco capensis
TAGCAGACTCCCATCAGGACATCAGCATCATATCCATAGTTTACATATTAGTATACTTAACAGCAGTAAAACTTGCAGTATTTACTAAATCAGTAATTACAAGCTACATGTATAAGAATTTATTTATTATTTTTTTCCTCATAGTTTACTCTGCCTCATGACTGTTTTGTTCCTGTTAGGGTTATTTTCTATCTTTGTCCTACAGTGTGATTCTGCACTATACAAGTTGCTAGCTCAAGTGAGTGTTGAAACAGCCTGTGACTGACAGCAACATTAAATTACTCTGGCCAGAGCTGTAAAACAAACCGCTTGCTTCAAAGTGGTGATACTTTTGAGATGTATGTGAAGTGAAATGAAGCCGCAGGTCTTCATTTCAGGGAAAAGGATAAAAGAGCTCTACAATATTTTTTATTATACTAGAGAAATGCAGAATAACCCCAAACTTTCCATTTCTGAGGAAAAATAAACCACATAAAAATAGTTTACATCTGTTCTTGTAGCAACAGCAGATTCACTGTTGCTTAAATGGCAAAGATTTAAAGTCTTTATCTGGGAATAGCTGATATCTCATACTCAGTAGTTAATAACTTTTCAGTAGTGACTCAGTCTTATAATGTTAGTGATGGAACCTCTCAAAATGGAACAAGGCCATGCCTGCATTATTTGGGGAAAAGACATAATATATTATGTATGTTATAAAACTGTAATCCTATGAGCTGAAAAGACCGGAAGGAATTTGGTGTAAATGTCTAGAAAAACTTATCTTCCTATTTTGGGAAAAGGTTTCTTGAAGTATTAAGCAATCTCAAAACTATGCAGTTACTGGAAGTTCAGAGATACTATTTTACCATTTTTCAGCAGAAAGTTTACTACTCTTTCCAGTTTTTGTGTTAGCTTGGGTTGCATTTGGGTATAAGTACTACTGACTTTATGATCTGTCTGGATGTGGTGGGTTGACCCGGGCCGAGCGCCAGGTACCCACCAAGGTTCTCTATCACGTTCTCACCCCACACCTCCCACGGCATGACAAGAGGGAGAGAATGGATGGAAACAGCCCGTGGGTTTTAGTAAAGGCAGTTTAATAAGCAAAATAAAGAAAGGCAAAGCCATGCGCGTGAAGCAAAGCAACGCAAAAATTGAGCTTTAGTCTCTACTTCCCATAATAGGCGATGTCTGGGTCCTTTCCTGGGAAGCAGGGTTCTGGAACGCATAGTGGTTGCTTCGGGGGCAGACGTCCTCTTCCCCCCTCTTCCTTCCCCCTCTCTGCCCTTTATCCCTGAGCTGATGTCATATGGTATGGAATAGCTCTTTGGTCAGTTTGGGTCAGCTGTCTTGATTATGTCCCCTCCCAGGATCTTGTCCACCCCATCGCCTTGGTGCTATGCCAGCTTTATAGTAGTCACAACATCACGGGTTATCTTCAATCTGAGGCACAGCGTTTCTGAAAACTGTATGGGGACATTAACTCCATCTCAGCCAAACCCAATACACTGGATCAAGAAAGAATTACATTTTGAATCCCTACATTCAACTAGTTGCTCCTTTCACATCCTCATCACGGAACTTCTCTCAAGGTCTGCAGAGACCAAAGAGAGATGAGATGATGACTCTCTGCATTACTTCAAGAAATCATATCAACAGCTGACTGGCTATACAAAAAAAAAAAGGAAAAAAAAAAGAAAAAAAAAAAAGACTAGCATTCACTCAGCACACTGCATAAATGTGTCCTGTTGATCCTTCTTGTCCCCTGCCACTCTGAGCATATGGCATTCCAGACATTTTTAATAGAGGGTGCATTGTTCCCCCACTGAGCAGAGATATATTCCTTGCCATTTAATGAGAACACAAGTGTGTAGCACAAAAGGAAGGGTAATATTTAAAATATTTAAAAGTCTCTGCCAAATAATCTGGGAGTGTCAGGCAGGGTGCCCAAGCTTGGTTTGTCCAAATGCCATTTATAGAAAGAAAAAAGAAATAAATCAGAAGCTTCTAACTGCAATAAACACAGCACCGAGCTTGTGACTGGAAATACAGAGGGTCACACAGCCTGCAACATCTTCACAGGCTCTAGCTGTCACTGTAATGAGCATGGAAATTACACCAAATAAAGAACTTGCTGCTTTACCATAATTAGTCAGACAACAAGTTAGACTATATTGCCCTCTAGCATGTTAAATGAGATTTGCAAGAAGGCTCCAAGGAATTAAATACCTTACTGCTTTTTGAGTTCTCTTAATTGTTCGGAGCAACTACAATGAAAATTTGTAGTTGGTCGTGGCTAGGCTTCGCGAATGAAGATCCAGGGAGGGCTCCATCCACGCTCCTCATCAGCGCCTTTTACAAGCGCGCTGATAAAAAGAGGATACCGGANTTGTAGTGAACAGTAACTATTCTGTAATGTTCTTGGTCTCCTGGAAATCAAAGGGAGATCAGCTAAAAAAGGGTAATTCAGATTAAGAATCCTGTTCCTGAAATTGAAGCTAGACCTTCTCAGTGACAAAAATCTCTGTAATTTGATAGGCTTTTTAATGAGTTGGGGTTTTTTTCATATTAAAGCTGTGTTTGCCATTAATTACAGTATTGAGCGTAGCTCTGTTCTACGCAAAGCTACGCTTTTAACAAGATCACTGAGTTGTGTTATTCTGCAAGTGAGAATGCTGTGCTCCTTCCTAAAAGTAAGTAGTGTTTCAGGGGAACTTGATTTATTCATCTTGAATGAACAATATGTATCTATATATACTCCATTATATAGAAGGGCCTCAAATTTGTGTGGCAGTTAGTGTTCCAGGTTACAGGGCATACATCAGTTAGGGTAGATGCATCAGGTCCCAGGATCCACAAGGTCAGCAAATTACTAGCAACAGGACCCCAAGTTCTTACATCCTACACCAGTGCATCACCTGTTTGATCACGTGACTCTTACACAGATTGTATGCAAATGGGAGGTGTGACCTAGTATAGACTAAGAATCTAACAATAAAGAGGAAGCTAGCTCTTTTTTTTTTTTTCACTTAATACATATAGAACAAGGAAAAGAGTGCTGAATAAACCCTTTTGTTCAAAAACTGGTATGCAGGATGATGGCAAACAGCTGAGTAAAGATGCAAGCCTTTATGGTGCTGCTTTTACCTTATGTCGATCCTTAGGTTTCTCTTTGGAAAAAACTCCCTTATGACACCAGGTGTCACTATAACGAAGTGGAAGCTTGGAAGTTAGCTGCAAACTACGAGGTGATAATGGCTGTTTAAAGGGTATCTCGAAAGTGTCTTGCTTTCATACCCCGGAGGTGGCTGGCCAACTTTTATCTCACAGGGATGCAACTCTCCCTGATCTCTCCAGCGAGCTGTGGCCTGGATGATCTACACTTCCAGCAAGCTGCTCAGGAGAGGAGGCTGCCGTCAAGGGAGGGTATCTGAGCTGGGAAGGCTGATTTTAATTTGGAGTCTGCTTTCAGGGAAAACTTAAAAAGCCATTGTTGTGGTTCAGCCCCAGCTGGTCACTAAAACCCCATACACCTGCCCACTTAACTCCACCTCAATGGGATGGGGGGAAGAATCGTGAGAAATCTTGTGGGTTGAGATCAAGAGTTTAATAGGCAAAGCAAAAGTCATGTACCCAAGCAAAGCAAAACAAGGGATTCATTCACTACTTCCCATCTGGAGGAAGTTGTTCAGCCACCTCCAGGAAAGCAGGGCTTTATGTCATATGGTATGGAATATCCCTTTGGTTAAGTGGGGTCAGCTGTCCCAGCTGTGCCCTCTCCCAGCTTCTTGTGCACCCCTAGACTACTCACTTGTCTGTTGGTGTGAAAAGCAGCAAAGACCTTGACTGTGTGTAAGCACTGCTCAGCAGTAAAGGAAACTGTGCTATCAACACTGTTTTCAGCACGAAGCCAAAGTATCACACTATATTACCTACTACGAAGAAAATTATCTCAGCCAAACCCAGCACAACTGTGCTTCCCAGCCTGGTCTCTGCACCTGCACCTGCAATAGTACAAGCAGGCAAATCATGAAAAGTCAGTGCTAACACGTTCATTCAGTACTCTGGCTCCATGTCATGTGAATTAAAACACCCCAACAATGTACAAACCACATACGAGTCACACCGAATAAATAATTACACATGGATATATTAAACTCAGCTCATAATTTTCCTCAGGTCTTGGAAAAGTGATGTAGAAATGCTGAGAGAGAAAAATGCCTGAAAATGAAAAATGATGCCACCAAATGACATTTCACCCAGAACATTTTCTTTGTCAGCTGCTTCCCAGGAGCCCCTCTGGGCTGCTAGTTGATAGGACCTCAAAGCAGATGTGTGTGCCAGGGCAACAAAATTTTTACTTATCAGTTAGCTGAGAACAAGAACAAATGAAAAAGTGTTAGTTTGACTTATGTTCAATTCTACCTCAATAAGCACCCACTCATTTACTGTGATGGGCCAGCCTTGGCTAACTGCCAAAAGCCCACACAGCTACTCCCTCACTCTCCTCTCCCACAGCATAGGAGAAAGTTGAGGGAAGTGGAGGAGACTTGTAGATCGACATGATATCCTAAAAGACACAGCCAAAGCTCCGCATACAAACAGAGCAAAGAGAGGAATTCACTCATCACTCCCCATGGACTGATAGATGTTTAGCTGCTCCCTGAGCAACAGGGCTTTGTCATGTATAACAGTTATTTGAGAAGACAAACCCCATGAAATGGCTCCCCTTCCTGCTTTTTTCTCCCAGCTTTTGTACCTGGCAAGACCTTTTATGGTATGGGGTATCCCTTTGGCCAAATCAGGTTGGCTATCTCGGCTGTATCCCCTCCTAGCCTTCTGCCTACCCCTCATCTACTTCTTGGGGAGGGACAGAGTCTGAAAGAGAGCCTTGACTCTGTGCGAGCACTGTCCAGCAACACCTGAAACATGGGTGTGCCTTCAGGACCATTCTGCTCTCAAATGCAAACCTCAGCGCTTTATGGGCTGTTGTTGAGAAAGTCAAGCCCATCCCAGCCAGAGCTAGTACATTTACTTACTGAGTTTGCTTTCTGAATTGTCTCAATGCTACTGCAGTTTCTGGTCTGACCGCCAATAATAAAATTTATTGTAAAATTAATACTACCTTTCTAGGAACAGACTGAAGAGTTTTGTAAGAAAATTTATGAGCATACACATGGGGATCTGTATGCATCAACCTGATGAAGGGTTTGCCTTTTACTGCAAGTTAGTTGCTGCATTCACTAAGGTGTAAAATGCATGATAAGCAACCCTTTTCTTGAAAGAAAGATTTGAATCTATATTTAAAAAAAATACCAATGTCTTCTTCCTTAGTTAGGTATTTGAATACTCTGAGGGAAAAAAAAACACTTTTAAGGTGATGAATGTTTAGGTTTTGTACATTTGGAATCAAAGAGTGACATTTGAGTTTGTGGAGAGTAAATGGTTTAACACTTTTGGAGCTTCCTGGGTCAATTCACTTCATGGATGTGTGTGTTCTGGAGAAGCTCAAATACGAGTGCTTATAGGTAAAGATGAGGGGGAAGGCCAATACGGCAGATATTCTGCTAGGAGTCTGTTACAGACTACCCAACCAGGCAGAAGAGTCAGAGGAAGCATTCTACAAGTAGCTTGCAGAAGTCTAGCCCTTGTTCTCATAGAGGACTTCAACTTACCAAATGTCTGCTGGAAGTAAACTAGGAGAGAGGTTTAGTAGGCATGGTGGTGTTGGGTAGATTTGATGATCTTAGAGGTCTTTTCAAACCCGAATGGTTCTATGATTCTATGAGGGTGATCTTGAGCAGAACAAATTATAAGCATTAAGTACTTGGGAATCAAAATCTGGAAACTATTTATTGGCCACTCCTGAAAACAGAGCTTCTTTTTTATTCCTTTCACAATTAATTTCATACTCTGCTTGGTGATTTCTGGCAGTTGGCCATCTGCATAAGAGCACTATTATGGAATTATTAATTTATTTTGAGTCAAATCCAGACTGTATAAAAGTCAGTGGGAGTTTCACTGCTAAATCTGATGGTGCCTGGAGCTGGCATTTTTGAATTTGTACTGTGCTGATGGTGATTTTGACTATGAAGCCTTATGCAGTTGTAGATACTTAGAACAAAACTTGGTTCTGTGAATATTATATAGGCATGTTGAGTCTCATTATAATGTAATGATTCACAAGGGTATTTGTTCACAAATGGCAACAATCTTGTTTATCTAACCTAGTCACACAGAAACTGCTTTGAAAAGCTGTTAGATCAGTATATATTTCTGATGTGAAGTTTTCTTAGTGGAAAGGCCATCCCTCCAGAGGAGGTCTCAGCTCTCAAATGAAGTAATTTTTGGACTAAAACTCTTTCCTACCCAACAAACTGATGTAACTCCTATTCATCCCTGAAGCCAATTCTCTGATCTAAATCTCAGGAAGGCAGAGCTAAAAGATCTGTCTTCCAATGCTGTAAGACTTGTGGGGAGAGAGGAGTTGGATAGGACAGCTAACAGCCACACTTCTGTTTTTTCTAACGCTTTCTTGAGAAGTGGCAGCACCAAAGATTTCCAACAGGGACAATATCCCTCCTTTTGCTGACCTGACTTCCCTATATCTCTGTGTGCAATCCAACAGCTATGGTTTACACAACTTTACATTGTTATAATAGTTCATAAGTCTTCTGTTAGGACACTTCAAATGAACAGAGGCTCAGGTTTGGTTTTTTTGCCTGTCAGGGTATAGAATCATAGAATTATTTACATTGGAAAAGACCTTTAAGATCATCATGTCCAGCTGTATATCCAGCACTGCTGAGTTGCCAGTAAGCCATGTCCTTTAATGCCACATCTACACATCTTTTAAGTTCTATACACTAAAAGCAAAATATATTAAATTTAACAGTATCAGTTAAATTTTCCCTAAATTGCACATTGATCTTTTGTTTTGATCATAAATGATTTCTATGGTAACAGCAGAACACTGTTTCTGTATTTGTAACATCACACTGGGGGTGGGCACCAGTGCTATTCTCTGTTGAAAGGTATTTGCAATTGAACTATTATAGGTAAAGTCTAAGACTTTCTTAAAATAAATGGTGCATTTTTTATTGTTTGACTTTGTAGGGAAGATACAGCAAGCAAAATGTCCATTTTTGCTCACAATCTAGCTCATGAATCACTTGTTTGGCTGCAGTAAATGTGGTGACTAGATTAGCTACACCAACAATGTTCAGCTCTCAAGAACTCTTCCTTTTCATAGTGGAAATTATAAAAGTGTCAAAATCAAATATCCAGTTACAATCTTAACTCATGATATCACCATGTTTGTGCCATGAATTATTATCCAAGCATTTGTAATGAAAGACCCAAATCAAAAGCATTAAATGAAAATGCACAAGAAAGCTACAGCTTTCACAATGCATTTCTGATTGTGTTAGAATGAATATCAAATGTATAAATAAAATTATTAATATTAAAATGATGTGAAATAAATATTTGTTATCACATAATAAATCCAATATCTTATCAAATAGTCCAAGTAGGCATATTTCTAGTGCACTTTAAAATGAATAAGGCAGTGCTTAGGTCTCTATTAGTTGTTGAAAGCAGACTTTTTTCAAAGAATATTTGAATTTGATCTACAGTGTGCGTTGTGTTGCAAGTGGCACTGCAGTAAAAGGCACAGGCCACCACATTAATAAACTGTAAATGGAACAAAATATTGTTACCTTAAGTGCATGAAGATGGAACAAGCGATGTTTTGTAAATAGATGTAATATAACTATATAAGAATTGGATATAACATAGGAAAATAATTACTCTTTGCAGTCTCTTACTGGTTTATATAAAATAAGATGTAACAGCAGGACTTCTGCTTATCAAATAGCAAACATTCATGTTGATCATTTGCTGAATTTTTATCTAATGGAAGGTAATAAATCTCTGTAAAGACCTGGTCTTACATTTTATTTTTGCCTTACAGCATTTTGTGCAGCCAAACCCTGCTTATTACTAATATGATCTAGCATTAAATTGCTTGTCTAACATAGTTGATCAGATAGGAAAGAGTAAAAGAAACTTTGGTCTCTCTCTAGATTGTTCCTTAGTTAAATAAGAAAATATATAGCAAGGTGACAAAGTTGTTCAGTAATAAGTGCCACATTTATAATGGCAAAATACACAAATGACATGTAAATAGGCAGGTGATGCAACTACACTATGGAGTTATTGCTGCATGTATGAATTAGTTGAAACTTTCAGTGAAGATGTAACATTAGATATGTATTTCCATGTTAACTAAGAAGCTATTGAAGAACTGGAGTTGAAGAATTTCCTAAATTCAAGCAGAAAAATAGCTGAAGAAAAATCCTCTCCCATGGATCCCAACTCTTTTCCTTCCTAAATGAGTGATGATAATTTGAGCAACTGGATAAGTAGAAAGAAAGAAAGGCCTTGCTTTGGCTAATGGATAGAAATTAATAAAGAGAAATTTTGTATTCATTAATATTAACTTAATCATAATTTTCAGACACTAGCTTCCTTACTAGCAATTTCTTTTCTGATAAGGAAGAACAAACATATTGATGCAGAAGTCTAGAAAACTTTCAATGCACCACAAACAACTTACTTGCTTTAAAAGCCCAAATAATCCTCGTGCTCTTATGCAAGCAATCGACTGAAGTCTAATTTTATCTTCTGAAAAAAAAATCTATTTTTGTGCCACCTTAAAAAAAAAAAAAGAAACTTAACTTGGTTGACTCCTTTTCCTTTGCTCCTGCTATCAGTTTCTCTCTTTCACAATTGCCATTTTCAGAGTGCAGAATCACTCAGATTAGTGTCAGTGGTGTTTCGTATCTAGGTAGGTATAAGTAGGTCTGTTCCTCTGAACAGTTTTACTTCATTTGGTGATGAATGCAATATAGTTTCAGTAAGGCAGGCCAGTTTCAAGGACTAAACTGTAAAGTCCCTTGCCTGTTTCTGGTTTAGAAGTAAGTAACCATGGTGACTGCAAAAGCTTAACTTCTGCACAGACTCTCACGGCTCTACTCCCTCCTCAACCCACCAAAAATAACTTCACTGCTCTCTAATGTGATGGTAATGGCAAACCTTCTTAGAATTCATCCTTGCTTCAAACTGCAGTAATTGTATCATGTAGCAGATTATCTCTAATCTCATATCTATATGGCAATTCTGTTAGCAAACTGGAAAAAAGCTGAACTAACAAGTCCAAAGGACATTCTCCACATGCAAGATAAGACTTTCAAAAGAATACTGACTCTGATTTCAGGGGATCTGCTGGCTCCTCCACACGTGAAGTTCACTGGTACACCCATTTGAGCTGTCCAGCTCACTTCTGAAGCATGGCGTCAGCTTCTGCTCAGCAGGTTTTTAGCCAACCTGAGAAGTCTCTCCAGGATCACCAGTGTTTTTTGAAGTCCAGCTTGGAGAGGCCAGGAGAGAGGCAATTCGCAGAGGAAGCAGAATATGGACAGTCAGCAGAAGCCCCTCACCCCTCAACCTGGTTAAACCGTATTGCTGCTACCTCTATTATCCACCCCCAGCAGCTTCTGTCTAGGAAGGAACACCATCTCACTTCATTTGTAGACATATAATGAGTTTTCTTGTCCAGTGAAGATTCATGCCTAACACTGACAACTAATCTCCCAAAAGTTGGGTTTCTGTACTTCTGATGTTCCATCATGGACTGATCTCCACACCTTTTACACCATTACAAAAGCATAAAGAGTAATATATCTCATTTATAGATAGCCTTTACTACCTTTAATATATATGCCCATAAATGGTCCTTACAATAAAGGAACATCTGCTAGTGAAACGCTCTGTTTACAGGAAGTACACTCACATATCACTTCACATGGCTCTGTCAGATAAACTCGGAGCACTTGTTTTATCTGGTTAGCTGGTCTAGGATCATTATGATGGCAAGGTCATAATAATAAGGATGGGAAAATATCATCCTTATTTTTTTCCTTAATTCTGTGAATTGCGGACCTCGTGGAAGTATGAAGAAGGACTTTTTTATAAGATTGCTTTTATACTCAACACCAAATGTACCCTTATTTTTTCAGTTGCAACTGGTTACTGTCAAAATCTCTCCATCTTAAAAAGCCTTATAAGAAAGAAGAAACTGAATTATCAAGATAGCCATGATACAATTTTCTGAAATAATTTTGCAAAGAAGCCTCCAGATCTTTAACAACCTTTGCTAGATTCTGAGCAAACTTTTCATGTTTCTGTTCTACCTAGTGTTTCAACAGACTCTGAATTTGGGATGGGGGAGATTTAGGGAGGGAAAGCATTTGGTGGGATAAAGGACTTTTATTCTTCCCTTTTCTGTGGAGTCTTCTGACCATCAAATAAGCTCCAAATTAGACAGAGATGTATTTATTCTGAGGTTGGATCTGGGCTTGCTTGAACTTCTAAGTCACAGCCTTATTGCAGCTGAAACCTATACATGGCTTAACATGCTTTACTAATGAAATGAAAATGTTACTATCTGTTACAGCATCAAGGCCTGTTCATGACTTTGTTCTGTATGCTTTTCAGCCATACATGCCAAAAGATTGAGTGATGCAGAGCAAGAAGTTACAGATTTTGTGAAGGTGGTTTGTTTGGTATAGTTGCATAAACTGTAGAGCTAAAGCAATGACATCCAGTGTGCAACTATTTGAAGGAATCAGATAATAGTCACTTAACAGGCAGATAATAATAACAGTTGCAACACCACCAAAATACAGCTTACACAGCAGGAGATTAACTACTTCATCAGACCATTGTTTATGCCCTCACAGTTGTTGACCAGTTTATGTTTGGGACTAGGATTGGACTTGGCTACACCTAGGCTCTTTTCTGAGAAGGAATTTAGAACCTTTCTGAACCTTATGACTTGATGGGAGGGTTGCCTTAATAAACTTTGTCCGAAGCAATCAATTCGGTCCACGAGACTTATCATTCTGGCCCCCATCACGAACATCACCATGGACCCCATCTCAACCATCACAAAGAAGCCTTCAGCAGAGACCTCAGGCCCTGCTGCATCCCTTCTGCAGCTAGCACCATGTTCCTCTTAGACACCTCTGTTCTATCTGCCCTGTGAGCTAGTGCAGCATTATGCTCAAAAACTTGTTTATGGGAAAGATGAATCGTATCTTACACAGCAGTAAACCAGAAATTTCTTTTTGGGGTGGATAATGTCTACCTAGACTTCAGCAAGGCTTTTGGCACTATCTCCCACAACATCCTCATAGGCAAGGACAGGAAGTGTGGGCTGGATGAGTGGCTGGTGAAGTGGGTCAAGAATTGGGTGAATGGCTGGTCTCAGAGGGTTGTGATCAGTGGTACAGAACCTAGCTGGTGGCCTGAAACTAGTGGTGCCTCCCAAGTGTCAATATTGGGGCCAGTGTTTTTCAACTTATTCATCAATGATCTGGATGAAGTAATACAGCTACATTAGCCCTTCTCTGTACCTTCTCCAGAAGTTCCCTGTCCTTCTCAAACAGGGGCTATCAGAACTAGACAGAGTACACCAGGTATGGCCATGCCAGAGCAGAGTAGAGGAGGAGGATGACTTCCCTGTACCTGCTGGCCACACTTCCCAGGATGCCATTGGCCTTCTTGGCCACAAGTGTCCATTGTCATCCTACTGTCCCAGGGAAAAAAAATGAAAAAAGAGGAGCCCACATCTCTGTGTATTGCCCAGGCTATGCTGTAATAGGTATTCACAGGCATGACCCTGCTCCATCTCCGAGTTGGGCTGGTTCACCCCCGTTGCATTTGTATGTTCAGCAATAAAGTAGAAAATACAACCCTCTTTTGTGTTAAAATGAGGGAGAATAATGTCAGACATATAAAGCTGACAAATCTTGTGTATTCAATGTTTCTTTCTCAGTTCTGGGAAATTAATATTATCTAACCGTTGTATCACTTCAGACCTCACAGAAAGTGTAAAGCATAGATTTATTTCCTAGACAAATCTAGCTGAGATAATATGTTGTTGGTTTCTTGGAAAGTTGCTGGTGAAGGACAAATGCATGCACATATATTTTCCAGTTTGAGATTAGGTAAAGATTGTGCTTAATTCTCTGCATAGCTGTTAACCTTTCTTACTCTTTTCACTGAAAATTGGAGTGAGTTTATAGGAAAAATGAACAAATAAAAATAATTCTCTAGAGAGTATGTTCTTCTTTCCTTCCAGGAACAGAAGACTTCATATCTAACCGTTTTGAAAATGGCATTCTTTTGGAATTACGATTGTTGGTCCAGCCCTTAAAGAGGGCTCAAGTGTGGCTAACATGAATAGCACATTTTTTGTATGTAAGGGAAGGTGATCATCAGAGCACAGACCCTGAACTTCAAGCATAAAAACTTTCCATTATTCAGTGGTTTTGTAGGTCAGATCTCACAGGAGGCAGCTCTGAAGGGCAAAGGACCCCATCAAAGATGATTGGCCTTTAAGGACAGCATTGTCCAAGTGCAGTAGTGGTCCATCTTCAGGAAAACTAGGAGACATACCAAGAGGTCAACTTGGCAAAGCAAGAAAGTCATGGTACAGCTCCAATGTGGAAAGGTACGGATGAGGAACAAAGGCAGGACACAAAGAAAGAATCATAAATAGTGCCCAGCCATTTAGAAGCAGTGTCAGGGAGGCCAAAATTCAGCTGGAGCTGAGATTTGCAAGGAATGTCAAGGGCAGCAAGAGCTTCCACTGCTACATCAGCCACAAAAGGCTGACCAAGGAAAATGCAGGCATATTGCAGGAAGAGATGGGTGATTTAGTGACAGCAGACCTAGATAAGGCAGCTCCTCACTACCTTCTTTGTCATCAGTAGCGAGGTCTCCCAGGCCTCTGCACTTAATGACAAGGCTTAAGGAAAAGAGGAGCTACTAGTTGGGGATGGTGGCTGAGTCAAGGATCACAGGAGCACTCAACTCACACATGTGCCTGGGACAAGCTAGGCTGCACACCAAGGTGCAGAAAGAAATGGCTCATGTCCTTATGCAGCCTCTCTCCATCAGCTATCAAAGGTCACAGCAGTCAGGGAAGTCCCCAGCAACTGGAGAAAGGCAAAATGTCATATCTTCCTTAAGAAAAGGGCAAAAGCTGCATTGAGGAACCACAGAACAGCTGACTTTATGTCAGTCACATGTAAGGTCAAGAAGCAAATCCTCCTGGAGCCCACATCTGGACACAATAAGGAGAGGATAGTGACAGGGGTAAATCATGCATGACCCACCTGACTACTATCTGCAACAAAATTGTGGTGATGAGAGGAGCACAGCAGATGCCACCTACCTCTGCTATAGACAAGATTTTGGCACTGTTTCCAGCAATATTCTTGTACCTCTCTTGTGACAGTACAGTCTGGGAGGGAGGACCTGGCTGGGCATTGAGCTCATGAGGTGGTGGGAACATGTGAGCATTGGTAACTTTTCCTTAGGGGATTATTTAGACATCTCCTGGTGAGAACTCCTTATTTAAATCTGGCTAGTTAATCTCAGCTTTTATTTAGTTATCTTTATCATGGAGACACACACTGCTGGTCCAACAAAATGCCTTTATGTTCTCTCTGCTTCTGTGTTTGTTTGTTGTGTTAGCTGTGGTAACTATTTGTCCTCTTGTCTGTTAAACAAATAAAAGGAGGACCTGGTTATAAGCCTTTGGTCCCTGAACAAGCTAGATAGATAAAATAGATGGAAAGCCCATTGCACACCTGCAGCCACAGCTGCAACCCCACATGCAATAGGGCTTAGTATAAACACTTCTCAAATTCTGGCAGGCTTGGCATGGTGACTTCTTCTCCGATGCTCCACTACACTCGGGGTGGAGAACTTTTTCTTAATATCTAACCTAAACTTCCCCTGGCAAAGCTTCATAGTGTTCCCTCAGGTCCTACTGCTGGTTACCAGAGAGAAGAGATCAGCTCCTGCCCCTCCGCTTCCCCTTGTGAGGAGGCTGTGGACCAAAATTAGCTGTTCTTTCAGTCTCCTCTTCCCCATGCTGAACAAACCAAGTGACTTCAGCTACTCATCATATAGCTTCCCCACAAGACCCTTCCACACCATCATGGCCCTCCTTTGGTTGTTTTCTAGTGGCTTTATAGCCTTTTTATGTTGTGGCACCCAAAACTGCAGT
This sequence comes from Bucco capensis, assembly GCA_013396975.1. NCBI lineage: Eukaryota > Metazoa > Chordata > Aves > Piciformes > Bucconidae > Bucco > Bucco capensis. The sequence continues at coordinate 14,129 of VWZO01022351.1, forward strand.
AGTCAAGATGAAGCTGCACCAGCATATCGTAGAATGGAACTATCACCTCACCTGACCAGCTAGCAATGCAGCGCTTGATGCTCCCCAGGATGCGATTAGCCCTCTGGGCTGCAAGGGCACCCTGTTGACTCATGTTCAATCTGCCAGTAGGTGAATAGCTCAACAACAGTGCTGTAGAACAGGCTAGTTCATGCAGGCTCTGATGGAAGAAGCCTTTCATTTGGTGGAATATATTTTGTATATAATATAGTGTATTTTGTGCCTTTGCAGCAAAGGTTCTGGAGCTTTTCTACCTGCAAGTCTTAGTACAGCTGACACAAACAAAAGGAGCAGGTTCTGAAGCTGTCTTTCCTAAAGTTGTGTTCTTTGACTGAAGCAAGCAATGCTGCTAAAAATGTGAAGGAGAGAAGAGTAAGCCATTGATACTAATTAGTCATGGCTCCATTGAAATTCCTACTGCCTGAGCACCTACAAACACTGAACTGAGCTTATTTCACATGAGCACAAACTTTTTTCTCTTCTTGTACCATCTCTCCTGGATTTTATTTGTTGCTGCAGGAGAAAAATCCTCAGTAAAACCCTTAATCCAAGAATTTACACTCTGCAGAAGTAAATGAGACATTCAGCTGAAATAAAAACTAGCTGAGCTATATAATATATACTCCTCTGAAATACTCTCTTATTGGAGGTTGGATGATGGGAAAGTATGAGCCAATGCCAACTTCTTGTAACTCCCAAGATTAGATGGAAGATCACCTGACTCTTTTTTTTTTTCTATTTGACAGAAAGTTTCTTTTGCTTTTGCTGCTTTTTATTCGTTTATATGCAGACTGTGCTATACAGGTTGTTGAAATACTTGCATAATGTATGTATATATATATATTGCATAATGCATGAATGTTTAGGGTTCATATTATGCAGTATGTGTCTTTTGCTACTTTCTACCACATTTCCTTGAACACAATGAATCATCATTCTATGGAGTATGTACCATCCTAGTAGCAGTACTAGCCACTCTCATTTTCATACAGTCAACTGAAAGGCTTTTCCATTAGTTCTTTATATTGCCTAAGAGCTGCAAAGGCATGATTCAATAAAAACACAGTAGTTTGTTAAGGAAGACAAAGATCCAAGAGGAAAGAACTGTAATATTTTAGGTTCTTGAATATACGTGCATCCTTCAGTGTTCAGGATGATTGATCGGAAATACAAGGTCTCATTTTCAACTAGCAGGAGTCAACTCGGTTCCATTAAGCATTGATCTATGAGGCAAGGTGACCTGCGAGTGTCCATCTAACATATACACAATACTGAGGGTCTTTGGAAGGGGAATTCAGTATAGCAGTGAAAATAATCATTATGAGCTGATATAAGAAATAACAGAAGGACCAACCTTCTCTATCATTAAGAACTGAAGTTAAAATTTAATCATATTTCCCAAATAGTCAGCTAAATAAATAAAAAAAAAAAAACCCACACTGAAAATGAAGTTACTGTGAAGTAAAAGAACAGTATAGAAACACAAATGACATACTCAGTAATTCTGGGGAGATTCCGTAAAGCAGAAAGCAGTCCCTAATCTTTTAAGCCCTGTCTTTCAAAGATAAAATCCACCAGTTGCTCAAGTATCTACTTATGCACATGTAGAAGTAAGATGGGAAAGATGAAGAAGCAGTTTTATCCAGCATCCTCAAAGAAATAAGAATAGCACATAAAGGAAAACTTCCCTTCCCTTTATTCAAGGACACAAAGATCAAGGGTTGATCTTTCCTGAAAAATAGCCAGCGTTTTTCGTTCTTCATTGTGCTATTCATTGTCCCTTCTTTCCCCCTAGTTACTGAATACTCAGATTCTTAATCCAAAGTTCATCCAACCACAGATTGTTGTAACTAGGGCCTTGAAATACCTTAGGGAACAGACAATCTGAAGCCAGATCTTGACATGGCAGAAATTGTTCTAGCTTTTGAGTACAAAGGAATGGTGAGTGTAAAAGAACAACGTACTACCTGAAAGACTGAGCTAAAAGAACAACTAATTGTGCAGGACACTCCATTAAAAGTGGCAGTATGACCTCAGTTTTGTCTCTCTGTACAGTCCTTGAACTCTTCTGCTGAGGTAAAACTAAACCTTCATATTCTTAAGTAGAAACCTCACAAGCCCTTCTAACAATGGAAAGTGTCACGAGTCACAGGGTAGAATGGGACTATCACAACCTTCACACTGAAACCATCTCTCTAATGTTTTTATACCTCAGATGATACTCTGTTAAGAAGTAAGTTATTAGAATTCTTTTTGGAGGTGAAAGCAAGCACCTAGTGGAGATTGGGCAGGGACAGCAAAAAGAACTGCCACTAATATAATTTCAGAAGTTTAAATTGGAAAATAGGGAAAAACATGCCCAAATACATAAATAAGACTTTCATGTGCAAGTTTAGCTGCATCCTCTGTGAAATTAGATATTTTGTTAACAGATACACTTTGACTGTGAAAGTATAAAATGCTTTATTACTCTTAAAAAACCTCAAGACTGTATTTAATTTGGTGCATCTGAGCACGATTTAAAGGAATGAGTTATGAACAGAGTGGGTGGCTGCATGTGGGAAGTGACTGAACGTACTTGGCAGTGAGGAGTTAACAAATACTGCTGGGTGTTGCTATTTTTGTTCAAGACGTGAACTGAGGTTGCTGTTAGTGTTAGTACAACCTTCAACTAATCAGCTGCTTAATCTTTAACCTTTACAAGTTATTAGAAAAGGTATATATCTGCTCAATCTCAAAACTAAATTGCCTAAAAATTGCCTCAGTTAAGTTGCCTAGAAAGTAAAGTACAAATTACCTTTTCTAGTTAACTTCTTCACAAAGTTGTTTTGCAGTGTAGAAATTCCCTACCAATCTTCTCTCTGGAGAAAAAAATGGGTCCCTATCAGTAATAAAAGAAGGGTTTAATACACGCAAGGTCTTGTATTTCTGCTCTATTTTATTGCCAAAAGCATAAAAAATGCAACCCCCAGTTTCATTTGGTGATGAAAAACATCCTCAATTGACCACTTCTTCTTTTGTAGTTTGCCTGTGGCAATGTATCTTGACATTTTCCAGTTCAAATTTGGCTGTTTAGCTGTGGAGTGAATTATTCAAATTAGGCTCCCTGGACAAAGAAGTTTTCATAGTAAGATGCTACTTCTTAAAAAGTCAATTTTACAGTTAGATAGCTAAGATAAAATCAGGAGGTCTAACAGTAATCATTTCAAAATCACCACCTATCATTTCAGTTAAGCCAGCAAAATATTTTGAGAAAATTCCACTGATGTGACATACCAGATTTGGCATCACTGGAGCATAATAATTCTTTTTTAAAAGTGCTCTAGCATTTGCTAGTGCTCTGGAATAGCCCAGACACATCTAACTTCTTTAGTTTCTCAGAGTTCCCTGGCACACTGGCTATGCTATGCAAATGCCTCTGAAACATACCACATGTTGCCTGGAAAAATCAGAATTTAACATGCATCTCTTGATCAACAAACAGTTGATCAGTAGCTACTTGAGATTCTCTCTGGGTGTCTTATACATGGTGAAGATGTACCTCCTTCTCATGAATTATTTCTGCAATAGTGGAGTCCAGATATATCACAGTTTCAAAATCTCTCTGACTTTATCCTTGAATCCCTCTACCCAAAGCCTCTGCTCAAGAAAAATACACATACCTAACCCCTCAGCTAGCAGCTTTGGGAGTCTCCTTGGGAGACCTATAAATGCTGCAAGAACAGCTATGAGCTACTCATCTCTCCCACTTTCTAGCAGGTAATGTTTTATTTACTTAAATCTCTTGAGAAAAGTTAAAAAGCAAAAATTAGAGTGAAGCATTTTCTCTAACATCCATTTTGAGATCAAAACTTAAAATCAGTGCTGTTGCTGTGGGAGTTACAGAACTTCACTTGGAAAACTATGGAAGTTTCTTTTCTTCTCCAGCAGTCCAGCAGCTCCTTCTGTCAGTATCTGCCTTGGGAACTATAGGGTAGGAACACAGTCAAAAGTAGTGTGGCTGTAGAGTCAAAGAGCAGAAGTCCTCTTTCTCAAATGACATGAGTCATGGCTAGGCTTCGCGAACGAAGATC
>VWZO01022358.1:0-10994 GCA_013396975.1 Bucco capensis
AACTGTTCTATGATTCTATGATTCTAAGATCGGTCAAAGCAGGTTTGTGGAGAGAGTTTGGAGCATAAATGCAAAGGCTGGGTAGCATGTTTACAATTGAAAGCACACAAAGCACTCTATCCTCCAAAAGAGGAGGCAGGAACAACCAGGATGGATGGCCAACCTTGCACTTCTGTGTGGCTTCAGCTTCTCATGCAAGTAACCTCTGCACCAGGGACACCCACATCTCATCATCAGGCACATCAAACTAACCCCATCTCTTCCCTGCCTCTTGTTGAGCGTCTTTTTATGTCCTGTCCTTGTGATATTAGCCTCTTCACTAGAAACAATGGATCTTCCTGGAACCTGTTGAAATTTGTAATTGCTCATATATCACAGGGAATTAAAAGATTGAGAGTATCTCCAAGCTGCCTAGCCTGAGCTGAGTGTCCAGATGAGATCACACACAGCCATTTTGGCTAGAGCATTGCAAAGATAAGGATAATGTTCCAAACATCCAAGCAGCTCTTGGAGGTCAATCCGCTTTCGCTTCCCACTTGATGTTATCTGCCTTTGGTCATACACAGATTTCAGGGAAAAAAATCCTGTCTTATTTTAAAAATACTGATTGCCAGAGATATCCTCCAGCTTGGTGTCACATGTTAGGGGCTAAGTATCTCCCCAGATATGTGCACCGTATTTCTATTCACCCCTGTAAAATATTGGCATAATATTTTCTTCTAAATCTTCTGGAAATCCCTGCTGATCCCAAGGCTTGGCCAGTGCCTGTGCTCAGGACATGTTGCTGGAATAGGCATTTGATATCTGCTAAAGCAAGTGATGCAGGAAGTTAGAAGGGCTCTTCTGTTGTGTGCGCAGCCCATATGACATTGTACTCCTAAATCATCCTTTGAGGACCTCCCTGAAACAATGTACTGTGTCTTTCTCTTCACCATGAGAGACCCCAGTGTGTTAGCCAAGAAAAGCTGGGTGCAGAAAGCTACAGCTGGAGGACCTGCAGCCTGGGGTCTCCAACACACCCACCAGGCAATCAGTGTGATCTCTAGTGGGTCTTCATGAGGACAGCAGTGCCTCCCTGCCCCAGAGTAAGCTCATGTTCATCTGCAGTCTGCACTATGCAGGTTTAAGTCTAGGCAACCCTATGGTCTCCTCCAGCTTTAAACACCTAACTATGCAAGCAGAAGACCAGAGGAACAAGAAACAATCGGAAATGTGATACCCACATCTTCCTCTGTCATTGCAAAACAGTCAGGGGTCTCCTGCCCATCCCCAGCTGCCAGAGCATCTGCTTGTCAAAGCCACCAAAGCACTGTCCACCCAGAAACACACACAGAATCATTTGGGTTGGAAGGGATCTCTGGAGGTCATCTAGTCCAACCTCCCTGCAGTGGGCAGGGACATCCCCAACTAGATCAGGCTGCCCAGAGCCCTGGCAAGCCTCACCTGGAATGCCTCCAGGGATGGGGCCCCAAACACCTCCCTGGGCAACCTGTTCCAGTGTTCCACCACCCTCATAGTGAGGAACTTCTTTCTAATGTCCAGTTTAAATCTACTCTTCTCCAATTTAAAACCATTGCCCCTTGTCCTTTTTAGGTACTGGAAAGTCACTAGTAGGTCCCCCCGAAGCCTCCTCTTCTCCAGGCTGAGCAATCCCATCTCCCTCAGCCTGTCCTCATAGGAGAGGTGTTCCAGCCCTCTGATCATTCTCGTGGCCCTCCTCTGGACCTACTCCATCAGGTCCTGGTCCTTTCAGTATTGAGGGCTCCAGAACTGGACACAGTATTCCAGATGAGGTCTCACCAGAGCAGAGTAAAATGGCAGAATCACCTCTCTGGATCTGCTGGCCATGCTTCTTTTGATGCAGCCCAGGATGCGATTAGCCTTCTGGGCTGCCAGTGTGCACCGTTTACTCATGTCCAGCTTCTCATCCACCAGCACCGCCAAGTCCTTTTCTGCAGGGCTGCTCTCCATCCTCTCATCCCCTAGCCTGTATTGACAGTGAGGATTGTTCCGACCCAGGTGTAGAACCCTGCACTTGGTCTTGTTGAAGCTCGTGATGTTCACCTGGGCCCACCTTTTCAGCTTGTTCAAGTCCTTCTGTATGACATCCCGCCCCTCCAACTTATCAACAGCACNATTATTGAGAGTGGCTTGGTGACTACATCAGCCAATTCTTTTAGGACTCTGGGGTGCATCTTATCAGGTCCCATAGACTTATGTATTAAGGTTCCTCAGGAGGTCACGTACCTGATTTTCACATACAGTGCGAGGGACTTCACTGCCCTGGTCCCCGTCTTGTGGTTTTTTTAACTTGGGAGGTGTTGGGAGAGAGGTTGCCAGTGAAGACGGAAGAAAAAAGTTGTTGAGAACTTCAGCCTTCTCCTCATCTGTTGTTATTAATTCTCCATTCTTGCTCATCGGGGGCGTAAGTTTTCTTTGACCTTCCTTTTTTCATTGATTCACTCCATTCTACCACTCTGAGCGTGTCCCCATAAACTCTTGTCCTTCCAGTTCCTCAGCACTAAACTCAACACACTGCAATTTCTGGGAAGTTTTGGATCTCACATATGTTTGTACCACTTCCCAGGCCCCCAGCTGCCCAGCTGTTCCTTTCCATTTGAGCTAATCACAGAGATTAAGGCAAAGACCCAGCCTGGAAGGTTTGCAAACAGTTCCAGCCAGTTTCTGCAAACAGCCTTTTCAGTTGCACTCCTGCACAAAAGCACATGGACTAATAAACCCCATGGCATCTGTGCAGGGAATTCCCAAGCTAACCCAGCTTAGCCAGGAGCCAGCTACCAGCTTAGGGACATTGCAAACCACAAGGCCACCAGGCACAAGCCCTTCAAAGGGGAAGTTAGGAGAAGCAGCAAAGCTGGAAAAAGGTGCCCAGATCTGTCAGAAAGGACTTAAACCCACAGGATATCTCACTGCAGAGCCTGAGTCCCAGTGTCCCCTGTCCCCCTAAGATATCTGCCTAGATGTCACCTCCATCTTCCCAAGAACACTAACACATGCAAGGAGGGGGTAGGCCACCATCCCAGCAGGGCATGGCAGAGCTGAGCAGCCAGTACAGGGCAGAGGGGAGCCTTCATTCCAGGCCCCCCAGTCAGAGTGTCTGTCTTCATGCTGCCCCGCAGCCACAAGTGGTAGCTTCTGGGTGGACCTGTTCATTAGTAGATTGACTCCAGAGAGTCTTTAAAATCTCCTGGCCAGGAGACTCCAAGCCAACCTGACAGAGAAGCCATCCTGTGTCTATCCAGCTGTGTGCTGAGGTTTCTGTAGCCAACCAACAAGCAAGCCACCGTCCGTGTCAAAGTAAACAGGTTGTCTTCCCTTTACTCAGAAACCTGAAGGATCACTTTGGATTCTCAGCCCATCTGTAGCCCCATGTTTGCCACTGTATGAAAAAGCAGCTTGCAGTAGGCCTCACTGTTACTGCATGGCGAAAAAAGAGGGTGCAACCACTTGGAGGTCCTGATGGACTGCAGTATATGATGGACAGCTGACAAATACGACCTTTCCCAGCCATTCAGCACTGAGTCCTGACGGATCGACATGAGCTATGGAGGAGAGAGAAGTCATATTCTCCCATAAGAGGGACGTGTGGTTGAAATGTGCCATTTTCTCCCAGCATGATGGAGAAGGCTCCCCAGTATTGCTGGCTTTTGAGGTAAGGAAGGCATTTCCTTGGGTAGTGTGCCTGCAAGAGCATGACAGTAGGCTAAAATGCACAGCCTTGCTGCCCATGTGCTTTGGGGACACATGGTGACTGATATGGCAACATTAGGACAGTTAGAAAAGCATAGGGTCCATTTCCCTGGCAATGCAGTGAACTGAACAAGCCTGTCCAGCTCCAGACACGTTGAATGAGGAAATCTGCCCTGTACTCCTTTCCCCTCCCTGCCACCAGCCCCCTCCCTCATCCTCCTCAGGGCCAGCACAACACAAGGCCAACGGGATTTACAGCAGGGCCAAAAGGCTACCGACGTTTGGCATTGCTTGCAGCCACGCAAGGACCTCCTCTGCCTGCCCATGGCAGGCAACAGGCAACACTCACACTGCTAAAAAGCACCAAGCTCAGGCTGAATGCAGCTGGATTTCAGCAGGGCACAAGGTGGCCAGGGATCTGAATGACTTGGTGCAAGGGACCCCACCAGATTTCCGTCTACAGTGTCTCAGCTAGAGAAGATCCCGTCTCGTTCTCAGCATGGCCAGCTGTTCCAGGGTGATGTCTTTGAGGCACCACAGTCCAAAGGTCTTGCTAATAACAAAAACACAACAATTTGGACCCAAAACGTGGTTAGTTAAAACAAAAACATTGCTCAGATTTACAGAAGGGAGATTTTGAGACAAACAATTTAATTAATTTATCTGAGGAGCACAATCAGATGAAGAAACAGGAAAAGTACTTTCAATTCTCCTCTTTGGTTTTTGTTTGTTTGTTTGGTTGGTTGGTTGTTGTTTTGGTTTGGGGTTTTGTTGTTGTTTTTTAAATAAGCATGTTCCTGAAAGGCACATGGGTGAGTGAAAGGCACGGGTTCTGCAGCCAGGGTAGCTGCTAGAGGAGCACTGGGGATCCCACACTGACCAAGGGCCCTGAGAACCCAAGCACTGATGAATGTCCTCGCTGTGAACTGTGGTGAGAGAGGCAGCTGGTTTTTGTTAGGCAGGAAGTCAGAAACATCCTAGAAAATCATAGAGACACAGAGACGATTTTCAGGTGACTAAGTGTTCATAGGTGAGGGACAAGGGAGGATAAAAGGAGCAAGAGGAGGGCACATAGACCCCAACTTCTCAACTCCATGATGCAGTAGCAGCATCTCTTGGGCAAAGGGAAATTGCAGTTTCCATAGTTTGTCCCTTTCCTTGTTGGTTTCTCCATACCTGCAGCCTCCAGTCTTTCAACACCTCAGCCTTTGAACCAGGGATCACTTATAACTTTGGAAAAGGCTCTTCCATTGGTATCTTCTGAATTAGTACTGCAACAACCCTGAAATGATGGTGTCCTCCTGAAGCAATGCTCGTGCTGCGTTCGCTCTGCTGGGACATCATTGTGTGTGCTAATAAACTGTGTGCACATTCCCTCTCATGCTTTCCAGTCAGACTAGCTAACACCAAGATAAGTGTATGGAGGTCAGCAGGATCAGGGGATGTGGCCACTAGATTTGAGGCTGAGAGAGCTTGGCCCTGTCCTGCTCCCTGCCAGCTGGCTGATTTGCCTGGTGGCCTTCCCATGTACACTTAATCATCTCACCCAGACCCAGCAGTTCCTCCATTAGTCACTGACAGGCATGAGTCCCACCAGGGGCTGAGATAGCCCAGTCAGCTTCCTTGCCCTCTGCACCCTGCATTTTCTGCAACTTACACCCTCCCACCACTGAAACATAGGCATAACATCATGACCTGCTCCCTTCCCAATACAGATGTAAGCATTTTGTTGCTTTTTCCCCTAGAAAGCAGCTCTGGCCACTCATCACCCAAGCAGCCCATCCCCCTGCCCTAGGCCATGACCCGTGTGGGAATCCTCTACCCCATGCTACTCTCGGCTTCTTGCCCCACAGCTCTCTGTGTGAGGACAAAGCATGCACATACACTTTACAAGCAGCTTTGTTAATTTTCCCTCTCCCATCTTCTTTTGAGTTGGCAGAAGAGCATGTTGAGATGAATCTTAATCCAGAAGGAAATTCTAGAAATTGTCTTCATTTCTTATCCAAGTTTCTTATCCATCTTCTCAGGCTATTTGTTCTTGCTCCTCGACCAGCTCCAATAGCCTTGTGCTCCAAGCAGATCTCCTTGCCAAGACCAACTCATCTCCAGGATAGAACCAGGCACTGGGGACTACTTGAAGCCGAGTAGGCTTTCCTCCCATGAAGCATCAGAAAGTCATTGATCTAGTCATCCCTCCTTCAAGATCCCTCTACCCAAGACCATTTTCAGTGGCTGATCTTTTTCTACTTCCTTGAGGGACTCACAAATGCATCTCATGGACTCACTAAGGAATCTAGGTCTCAAGCTCAACCTCCCGTACAAAGCAGGGACAGCAGTGGATCAGATCAGGTTCCACTGGACTTCGTCCATCTGCATCTTGAAAACCTCCAAGAATCTTACCACATATCCAGGCCTTTCTTCAAACACAAACACTGTCCCTGTGGGGATAAATTCCCCATGCTACAAACTACGTCGCTCTGTCTCTCTCATGCCCTCATTATGCACCTCTGTTAAAAGCCTGGCTGCATCTTCTCAATAATATCCCTATGGATAAGGTCTTCACCATGAGTATTGTGTGCAGTTTGGGGCATAACAATACAAGAAGGATATCAAGTTGTTAGAGAGCATCCAGAGGAGGGCCATAAAGATGGCAAAGGGTCTAGATGGTAAGCCATATGAGGAATGGCTGAAGTCACTCGGTGTTTTCAGACTGGAGAAGAGGAGACTGAGGGGAGACCCCATCACAGTTTATAACTTCCTCACCAGAGATAAAGGGGGGGCAGGTGCTGATCTCTTCTCTCTGGTGACCAGTACCTAGGGGAATGGCATGAAGCTGTGCCGGGGGAGGTTCAGGTAGGATATTAGGAAAAGATTCTTCCCCAGAGAGTGGTGGAGTATTGGAACAGGTTCTCCATGGATGACATCAAGGCACCAGCTCTCAGAACTATCTAGAGAATGCTCTTAGATACATGGTGTGACTTTGGGGTTGTCCTGTGCATAAACAGGTGTTGGACTTGATCCTTGTGGGTTCCTTCCAGCTCAGGGCATTATGTGATTCTGTGACTCTGGATGCTGGGGACGGCTTTTAGGTCTCTCTAAAGCCATCTCTTCTCAAGGTTGGACAATCCCAGCTCCTCCAGCCTGTCCTTGCAGAGCAGTAGCTCCAGACCCTGGCATTCTAGTGGCCCTCACTGAACTCACTCCTGTTTATGAATGCTGGTCTTTTACTGAGGAGGCTGAAACCTAGCTGCAGTACCCAAATGTGGTAACGAGGGCTCAGCAGAGGATAATCACTCCCTGAGGTCAGCAAGAAAGAACTGAGTCCTTCTGCCTTCTAGCAACTCAAGTGCATTGCCAGAAACTACTGCTTTAGCTGCCTTGAAATGACTATCAGCTCCTGTGTGCCCAAACAACCTGTAGGTGATGTTCAACATACCACCATCCCCATGTTTCTGCATTGACCAGAACTTCACAGGGCAAGGCAGTGGTGGAGGAGTTTTGCAGAGAACAGATCAGGAAAACAAACATGTTCTCAGGCTCTCTCTATGTCTATGGAAATGGAGCAGCTGCAGTATCCATTTTCCATAGACTCACAAAGCCTACAGCCAGAGGGAGCCATGAGATCAGCGTCTCACAGCCCTGAGCCTCGCTGGTGGCTGCATAGCTGCCCAGCCCTTGCAGTGTTGTTCCTCTCTTGTGCCTGCAGATTAAATCTACAAGTATATAATATTCCTTTCCCATCAAGCAGAATGTCATCAGGTCCAGAGCTGCTCCTGGCGGATAAAGCTGGCAGGTCCCACTTCCCTGCAAATGGCTACCAGTGCCTGGGGTCACACATACTATCGCAAATCACCTCCTACCTCTCCTCAGCTCAGGACAACCTGGAGTCCCCAAAGTTTCACAGAGACTCCTACCTCCACTACCTTTCCTAGGTGTCAAGAGTACCTGTACTAGCCTTCATAGCTCAGGGAAGGACAAAAAATGAGAGCGCAGCTGAATTTAAATTGTGCAAATATAACAGAATCTGCAAAAAGCTGCACAATGACAAAGTAAGTTGGAAGCTGTTCTGGAGACTTTGTTTTGTGTGATAGGTTGGTGAGAAGAAACGACTAAACAATGTTTGGATGTTTTCTTTGTGGAGGGCAATGTGGCAGAGACTGGTGGTCAAAGGGCCACTGACGAGAGAACCGTTTACATAAAATCCATGCACACACCACATAGAGGTGCTCTCTTCCAGCAGGAAGCTTGCAGGATGCTCCTGTGTCCTGGGATCTGTCTCCACAATCTGCTTATTCATTGTCCTGGGGATGGAGGAGGCAGAGATGGAGAGCAGGGCAAAAGGGGCTCCTTCCCACGGGATGTGCTCCCATTATTCCCATTTAAAACATCATGTGGGTGTTGCATCAGCTTTGTCTTAGTCTACTCAGGCTTTTCCCAGAAAAAAAAATTGAAACAAGTACTCATTCTTCTTTTAAGATACTTGTAGTAACAGCCATGCTGTCCCTGTGCACCTGACTCACATAAAGGATGCTCTGCACCCTGGGATATGTGGATGCTTGAGCAGGGAGATGCCTGCCTGCTCCAGAATCTCCTGGGAACATCAGGGAAATTCCAGTTGTATAAGAAATAAACACCATTCCAGCTAAGATCTCTCAGCACATTCTTTCAGGGCTCTTGAGCACAATTTATCTGAACAGCTACTTTTGAAATATTTGCCCTCAGCATATGTCTTCTAGCTTGCCTCTAGTGCCTAATAAACTGGAAAGTATTTCACAGCCTTCCTTGCCTCTTCCCAAACACTGAATATGCATATTTCCTTCCTTTCTGCATCTTGCGTAACAGCATTTTCATTATTCTTGGAAATAGATTTAGAAGCTGAGGATGTGCTTTGGTAGTAAAAGATCTCCTCCTCCTCCTTCTGGTCAGCCACACATATCTCCCAGGAGCCTTTGCTGGTTTATGCACTTCCCAACTTCCAGTTTGCATCTGCTCATGCAGACCCAACTCATTTTGGACAGTTTCTCCCTCTTCTCTGCTGAATCTACCAGTGAAACACCCTTCCTCTCTACATGGTTCAGCCTTTAATAACACCTTTCTAAAGTACATGCCTTTTCACTTACATTTTCTTCACCCCTCACTGCTTTGCCTGCTGCAAAACTTGATCAGGCTGTGCTTCATCAAGCAGTCTTTGTCACTGATGAACATATTAAGGAGTACGGGTCCCAGAATGGACCCTTGAGAGACACTACTAACTACTAGTTTCTGCTACGACATTGAGCCATTGCATTCTTTGAATGCAGCCATCTAGCTAATTACTTACATACCATTTTTTACCAGACCATGCCTTGTCAGCATAGTCACAGTATCCTGTAGCTTGGCACAAGTAGCATGAGCACATGTGTTTCATAGCAGGAGCACTGCAATTTTCTTGCATTTCTTCTTTAAAGGTGAGCTGTACAGGCTGGAGTTTTCTTCTGGGTTGGGGGATGCTGAGCTGGGAGGTGGTTACAGCCACCTGGTGTGGTATTCCCATTGGAGGCCACCATGTGCCCATCTCCCTTGCAAGACCCTCTTCCTTTGGGTGCTCCTGGGATTGGTCCTCCAAAGCATCCATGGTGCACCTGTCACGTGCTTTTTGCCATAGTTCCAGCCCTGAATTCATATCAGGGACCCAACAGAGAAGGGCCAGGGAGACCATGGTGGACACGAGGTGTCATGTGTACCATGCCTAGGGTTAGATGTTTCCTGGCTGGAAGAATTTTGGCAGTATGGGACAGCCTTGCCACAGGATCACTCGATGCTGAGACCCTGCACCAGAAAAGGCATAGCTCCCAGCCACAGTTCCAGTCCCTCTATGCCATGTACATTGTCAGGGCTCAAGGGACTTCACAGTGATGTAGACACCCAAGGGAGCATGCAGACTCCAGCTCCACAAGGGCTTCTCTCTGCATCAGATCCATGTTGCTCAGACTCTCAGTGGGACTGAGGTTAGTTTTACCTCATGTAGGTAGCCAGACTCAGAGGAGAATGGGGAGAAAGTGTAAAGCAGTAGCAGAAGTGCCTGGTCCCTGGGCTAAGGCAGCAGCCTTGTGACATGTGGAGGAACTGGTGCCATTTGAGCTGATGGGCACTGGCTGGGTAAGGGATGGATTGCAGGGCAGTGTACATGTTGGCCCTGCAGAGATGCCCCAAGCTGCTAAGGTCTGACCTGCTCCACCTTAACAAGGAACTTTGGCTTCAGCAAAGGGAGGCAGATGCAGTATGTATGCTGTGTGCAATCGGAGCTTGCTGTGTACCTCTTGTCTTAACTCCAGATTTGAGACAACAAGAGACACTACAGCATGAGGCTGGCTCCTGTCCTCATCCATGGACAAGCATGGGGTGGCAAAGTCAGTCTAACTGTCATCATCTCCTTTTGGCAGGATCAAAACTGGTCCTGCCACAGATCCTGCTGCCTTGCAGGCTGCATTGAAGGGAAGGGCTGAGGGGACCATGAACAAACTAGGAGACCAAAGAAACTCCTCCTCAGCCCAGAAGAAGGAGTGTCTCACATACAATCTTCCCAAGTGAGGGTGACTGGAGGGAGGAGCAGACCTTGGCAGCAGCTCTTCAGCAACCCTTTCTGGCTTGCAGCCACAGAATTCTCAGTTCTGGGGGTGTCAGGGGCAATCAGGACCTGCAGGCACTAGTTATGCCTGGGAGAACCAGGCTATGCTGTTGCTGTGCTGCTGTCAGCAGTCAGGAGTGTTCGTTCATAAAGAGATTGTCATTTTCCTTTGCCAAGATCAGAGCTTGTCCTCTCACCAGTTCTGCTACCCATCCTGCTGCCTTGTTGGCTGGGCTGGGAAGGGCTGGGGTGTCCATAGACAAAATGAGTGTACACAGGGACTCCTCCTCCCTCTGAGACAGCCTCCCATCCCAACAAAGAAGGCTTTCATGGACAGCATTCCCCAGCAATGGATTCCAGGTGTCACAGGCAAACTAGTGTGGACCTTCCTGGGCACTGATCTTACCTCCCCGCTCCGTTGCAGAAGCAGTCCACACCAAATGGTGGCAAGGAACCTGTCATTCATGGCAGATGGCACCTCTTCTCATGCTAATGAGCTAGCAAGATTTAACTTAACACTCCTTAGAGTGTCACTTGGCCTTTCTTCCTTGTCTATCACATCTTTGCTGCTTCTGCTTCAAGATGGTGATTTGGGGCTGCATCTGGGGCAGCCGTCATGATCCCTAACCCCCCCCCCCCCCCCCCCACAGGAGGCGCGGCCCCCCCTTCCCCCCCC
>VWZO01022359.1:0-23320 GCA_013396975.1 Bucco capensis
GGAGGGCCACAAAGATGATCAGAGGGCTAGAGTACCTCCCCTCTCAAAAAAGGCTGAGAGAGCTGGGGTGGTTCAGCCTGGAGAAGAGAAGGCTCTGGGGAGACCTTTTTTGTGGCCTTCCGATACTTAAAGGGAAGTAGTAAAAAAGAAGGAGAGACTTTTTACACAGCCAGACAGTGGCAGGACCAGCGGAACAGTTTTTAAACTGAAAGAGAGGGGATTTAAATATGATGTTAGGAAGAAGTTCTTTCCTCAGAGGGTGGTGAAGCACTGGAACAGGTTACCTGGAGAAGTTATGGGTGCCCTACCCCTGGAAGTGCTCAAGGCCAGGTTGGATGGGGCCCTAGGCAAACTTGATTTAGTGCATAGTAATCAGGTTACTATAACCTGATGTTATGGAAGATGCATACCTTTTCTAGGACTGTCTAGCATAAGCAAGCCTGAGTTTCAGATCTGAGAAACATTCCAGCTTTAAAGTTAACGTTTTACAAATTGGAATAGTAATAAAGCTCAAGTCCACAGAAAAGAAAATACAGGGTTATCTACCTAGAAATTATTAATTTAATACATTTCTTCAAGAAAAAACAAAATAAATTAAAAAAAAAAAAAACCAACATTGAATTAGTTTGGGAAAGGTCCCCCCATAATAGCAGTCTTCAAAAATAAAGTTATTTCAAGATTACAACCCTTGGCTAAAAGCCAAAACTGTAGACCTCTCATTCCTTCTGAGGGGTCCAAGCCAACACCTTCAGCTTCAGGATGGGATACTGGTGCTCCTGTGCTTCCTGGTGCAAACTCGGATCCAAAAGAGGATCACAGGATTAGAGAATAAATTGGGTTGGAAAAGATTTCCAGAGCACATCTAATCCAGCCTCCTGCTCAAACAAGAAGCCATAGCAACATGAAGATTAGGCTGCACGGGGCCATATCCACTCCTGATTTGTCTGTGTCCAAGGATATTTATTTGTTCTTTTCTCTCATGGGATGCATGTTCCATCAAGCTAAGACTGGATCCTGGTGTTAATCCAACTCAGCTTCCACCATACGTTGCCTGGAAACAACCAGGGGAACTCATGTATGAAGGGGAACCCAAGAAGGCAGGACATCTAACCCTGGAGGCTTCTGAGCCCCAAGACATCCACGAGCTTCCTGTAGGACATCCACGAGCTATCTAGAACTTAGGGCACACAAACCAGTGGCTGTGGAAACTGAAATCTGGGTTTCAGACATGCTTCAAAGTCCTAAATATTGAGCTTTTAAACTCATCAGCTATGGCAGTTATTAGAGAAGCTCAGGATCTGAGGAAGAAATCAGATCTAGCATTTGTACATTTGGTACTGTCATTCTATCTTGGTTTAGATTTATAAGGTGGTACATTGATTTTCTATGAGGAGCTACAAACTGAAAGAAAGGAAAATCACCTGCCAAAAACTCAAAACCAGTGAAATCAAGGAAATGCAGCAGTTAGATTAACTCACCCTTCAAGTTAGGCATACTTAGATAATATTATGATGTCAAACTAGAGAAGGAAAAAAAACAACCTTACTGCAAGATTAGAGCTACACAAGACATTGAAAATGATAGTTTAGAAAACAGTGTCAAAGATTATTATAACATATATGTAAATGATAGCCAAACTTTTCTTTAGAAGAAACAACAAAATCAACAAGATTTACAACAGTATTCAAATTACTCACTCTATTACTACATCACTTTTTGTGCTACATAATGATGAATTGAATCATATAGTATTGTTTCACTTTTGAGCTCCAAATCTCTCCCCTCCCAGCTGTAAGATTAATCTTCCAATTTTCAGGTTTATGTAGTCAGTCAAGCATTCTGGATGCTGACTCATACTCTTGGCAAGAAAAGATGTAAGGTTTGCAATACTCTGAGGTTAGAGTTTCATTTTTTCAGTTCAGCATTCCTTTACCCACAGAAACAAGCAGTGTGGATTCATGCAGGAAGCTCCACAAGTATTTAGGCAGCTTGAGCATGACAAAGCTTCATGATTCTGTTTCAGACCCCAGTCTGAGGTGGGCATTTGAGCATATATTTGCTGCAATAACTAATGCCTTTCCCTAAGAATGAACAATGGCATTCAGGAACTGAGAAGCTGCCTCTGACATCTATTAATAAAGTTGAAAACCAAAGGCCAAGTAGTCCAGGTTATGCAGAACAGTCTGCTTCATCTCCAAACATACTCACAGAATCACTAAGGTTGGAAGAGACCTCTAAGACCATCAAGTCCAACCATACCTGTCACTACCATACCACTAAACCATGGCCCTAAGGAGAGCATCTGTATGTTTCTTAAACCCCTCCAGGGATGGTGACTCCACCACCTCCCTGGGCAGCCTAGTCCAATATTTAACAACCCTTTCAGTAAAGAAATTTCTCCTTGTATCCAATCTAAACCTCCTCTGCTGCAATTTGAGGCCATTTCCTCTTGTCCTCTCACTGTTAACCCTGGAGAAGAGACCTACCCCCAGCTCACTCCAACCTCTTCTCAGGGAGTTGTAGAGAATCTTAGCAAGTTTTCTGTTACAGAATAAAACTTATACATTGCCATATATTTTTTCATTCATCCATAGGAAATGGCTAAAAGCCAAAATCTGAACAACTTCCTTTACATTTCCCCCCTAAATTGTGAAAGATGCAACGATGAACATCAGGATGCTTAAACATCACTTGAAACCTGAGCTGCACAGCAGTCTTCGTCACATATTGGTCAAGGAAGGGCTTTCCTTATGATCTAACTCACAGTTATTTTGACTGTGATTTTCAAACTGACCCCCTGGCAAACCATAAAATAGAGGATTTCCATCCCTTGTCAAAGGAGCAGAGAACTGGGAAAAGATTGGGAATGAGATAGTAGGACAGATCAGAGCCCAATGCAGCAAAAGGTTATTCACTTTGATATTCAACACCACCCTATTTCAAAGGAGATTGACAGGTCAAGTTTTAAAGGTTCCCCAAAGGAAAAGGATATCAGTATAGCTGACTGACAAAGCTGCTTCTCTGGAACAAGACTGAAATTTCAGGCTTCCTAGAGAAAGTTACTTTTCCTAGTTTTGCCAGCTGCTTATTTCCCAACCCCCCCCCCCCCCCCCCAGTCTGCACTTAATTATTTCTTTACATCTCTATTGTCCTGTTAATTTTCACTTTTACTGTCATTCATCTTCCACAGCCTTTGGCAATAAACCAAATCAATGAATAGAATGAATATAATGACACTCCTCACTTAACTTCTGATTAAAAGATATCTTGGATTAAGGAACCATTACTCTTATTTCTGAAGTAGTTATCACTTGTCACTCTTTGGCCTCACTTTTCAGACCACACATCCTCTCCCACTCCATGTAACTGTATGTTTAACAATGAACTGGGTAGCACCTATACTTTTAGCCTTCAGAAGGAAACACAGGACTGTAACCAATGTCCCAATCCACTAAAAGATCTTTTGTGTCGGTTGTCTTCAAAAGAAATAATGTCCAAATATAGTGTTTCTCTTAGTAAGAATGAGACCCAGGATCTTCCATGTCAACTACCAGATATTTTGTGTTAAAAAACATTAGAGAGTTTATTACCCTTGTACATGTGTCTGTAGAACATTAAGTACCAGTAATGTATTCCACAGTGTGAAGAACTATAAAGACACCACGAATCTGTCACCAAAATAAATTCCAGCACTTGAATCTAAGTAAAATGTTTGACAGATCCTTTCAGACAGAGCCTATTCCTGCTCATTTCCTACTCACAGACCAGTGTATGTCTGTTAGCTTCTTAGGGCATCATTAAAGCTTACCTATTTTCCTAAGCCTTTGGAAGTGACTCTTCTGAAACTTAAGGCAGCTACAATCACAGCTTAAGGGACTTACTTCTCCAGACTTCTGGCCTTCCCCAGACATGAGGTCTTTCCTGCTGTGTATATTACAGGGAGCTTCTTTATGTATTTCTCAGCAGATAAAAGGGATTACAGTAAAGTGCAAGTAATCTGCTGACCACTCTGAGCTCTAATGTATTTAGGCTGTATTCCATGCCTCTGCTGTCTTACCAAGAAAGGCAGGGAGAGGCAGAGCAAACTCTAGTGCAAGCTTCCAGTGAAAGCAGGTGAATAGCAGTAATTTAAAGCAGGCAAGTGTCACTCTTCTTTCTCTGAGTTTTACAGTTACTTGACCTGCTGAGTTTGGGCCAAACTATCTCTACTAGAGAAAGCATCAAATGATGCTGTGGGACCTTCAGTGAGACCACAGGGCAAGAGCCAGAGCTGTCAATCCAGAGTTATCCTGAATGTTTGTTTTCCAGTGAGGCTTTCTGAACTAAGATCAGTCATCCTTTGTGGAAGCCTTGGTTAGTATACTGCATTTTAACAGCTAGCAAACACCTGGAACACTGAAAATTGTCCATATTAGACAAATTGTCCATTAAAAGTATTTTGCATCAATCTCAAAAAATGAAGAGGTAATATAGAGTACAAATATGAGATAGTTCATTTAGCTGATGAAAACAGGAGAACTCAACCACAACAGCTGAAAAAACATGTTTAGGCCCAAATTCAAAGTTAATTGCTTTTAGTAAGCCCACTGTAACTCAAAGAAAAGCATTTAGTTTTCACATTCTATTTATATCTGGTTTTCATTTTGAGCCTTCTGGAAGTTAAGAGCCTCTACAAGAGTTACACAAAAAGACATACAGTTCTTCTATCAGTATAATTTTATCAGGAGTGTTTCAATATTTTCCCAGTATAATTATGCGCCTGATACATTTCCCAAGTGGCACTCAACACTATATTCAAGTAGCCTAGGCTCTTGAGTACCTGGTGACAGAAGAATACTTTAAAAAAAAAGAAAATGGTAGAATTGCTCAGTTACAAACATAATGTATTGGTTTTAACAGCATGAAATAAACAGGCCAAAAACCACAGAATCATTATTTTTGGAAGAGACCTCTAAGATCATCAAGTCCAACCATAAAAAAAAGAACCAAAACCAACCACATCAGAGCCCAGAAAGCGCTCAGAAGTACAAAACAGAAGCTAGAAAACATCCCCATTCAAGCTAATTTGTCATTTTACTGTTAGCAATGTGTGAATTTGTTAACCCCAAGTACTGTTTTTCTCCAGCTCCCTATTAGAGGAGAGCTATGCAAAGCTATGTGAATTTGTAGGCCTCCTCTGTTAATTAACATATGGTCACCATATACAACACTGACAAACCACATACATACAAAATAGAACTGTCTTAATCTAAAACTATTACAAATAATAAATACTGAATTTTCTTAGCAGAGGAAATACAAAAATCATACTCTGCACTATCTTATTCAGAAGAAATAAAAACAGTGATTTAATAAAATCATCTTTACATAAAGAAAATGCATGATTTGGTCAACACCCAAAATTTGCATCTAATTCTCATACTGTGGAAATGCAAAACACTAAAAAAAACAACAAAACCTCAAAACTTTGAAGCAGAAACCAATTACAACACATTTACTGAAAGGCTTAAAATTTGTGTAGTTGAAACTGCTACAAATACAAAGGGGCTTTCAAATGAAATGAGTGTTTGAATTTACTCTTTCAACCAAAAGAAATTCCCACAGCAAAATCAGGTTTAGGTACTGCAAACAACTCTGCTTTCAACCCCTGCAACAAAGAAACTACCCGAGACATTTTACTCTATTTTGTCAATTCCTTTTGTACAAATAAATCCAAGGGCTTGAGACATGGTATTACATAGGGAAAGAATCATTCCTAAACTTATTAGACAGGCAAATCATTGTGAATTTAGGACTCCTGACTGATTTTCAGCATGCTTAAATGAAGCCAAATACATGCACAGCAGACCTACTGAGCAAACCTGAGAAATATCAGGTCAGTGTTCATTGTCTACATTTAGAGAATCATAAAATCATCACGGTTGGCAAAGACCTCTGAGATCCTCAAGTCCGAGGGAGTTTCCAAGCTTGTGGTCTACAAGGTAAAAAACTCAGTTCAAGAGTAAAAGTTTTGATCTTCAGGGAAGATGAACTGCAGGTAGCAGAGGATAGGAATGGCTAAATAATTTCAGTTAGGCATTTGAGAGGATTTTTTACAGGATCTTAGCAAGCATATTAGATAAGCCCACTTTAAACAATGGTACAGAAAAGAGCCTCTCTGTTGGCTTCTCAGATCTCATCCCTGTACAAAATCAGTCAGTACATTAGATCCAAAAAACTCCAGAAATAATTCCATCATTCCTGCACTTGCAAGCTGGCAGGTAAGCACCAAGACATCCTTGACTACTCTTTCCCAATCTTGCTTAAGAAAGCATTATGTGAAACATGGAAAGCTTGGCAATACTCAGTGACATCTATCAGTGCTGTTGCTTCATGCACAAGGCCCTTTCTCAGTCCTATGAATTAGTCTAGGCTGCTCCAACAAGATCTCCTGACAAGTATGTAATGGCTCTTACTCATGGCCAAATTTTGCTTTGGCATTTGCTTTAATATTCTCTCCAGAAATCAAAGCAGTGGTATGACTCATTAATAACTTCTTGGCTCCTCATTCTCCCATTTTAAATGCCAAGCTTGCAGTTAGCACTCTATTCTGTATTATAGCTATTTGGCATTAGAGAATATTCCACAGAATAAGAATATACTCATAGGCAAAACAAAGCACTGCCCTGCTTGACTCATGGGGAAAAATGTTTATCATGGAAACCTCTGAAACAGGGAAAGAAATGCTAACCCCTCTAAGATCATCACTTTCACATAAATTTGAGTTTCCTGCTTTCTCTCTACTGTCACTAGTTTCCACTTTGCAAGCACAATGATAAATGGACATTTTTATGGGCATTTAGCTTTCAGTTGCTGGAAGTATGAACCATAATTATCTCACAAAACAATGCAAACACAGTAAGAGAAGAAGAAAGTAAGATGACAAATGGAGAAGTAAGCAGCAGAGGTTTGCATGGAGTCTTATCTTTATGGTTCTGGCACTAGGAATCAAAGATTAATGACTTCTGCATAATTGATCTGATTGGTGTTGATGAGACTGTACTACAAAGAACAAATCCAATCATTTCAGCAGTGATCTATCAACTTACAGTGTCTTACAACCAATTCTAACACCTGCAAAGGTAGTTATCTAGTGAATGATTTCTCCTGTTGCAGTCTGGAATACCCTTTCATGCCAATGCAGAAGTTGCACTTGCAGAGCCTTTCTCTGGCAAAGTGCTTCAGCGAATCTGGAAAGGAGTCAAGATTCAGCTGTGACTAAACAACTTTGCTGTTAAGATTTAATACACACTGCATCCAAAAACATTTTTCTAACATAAATTTCTTTTCCTGCCAAGCCTCACCCATCCACTTCTTCAGTGTGGTCCTGCTGGACACATCATCTGGTCCTCAATCTCAACACTGAGCACTGAGGAGGTGCATCTCCTTTCCCACAGCTGCAGGCTGCCTGCTTTCAGCCCCACTCCATATCTGCCTGCAGGAAGGGGGCAAGATGGGACTGAAGCTTTCAGCCTGGGGCCCTGGGTCAACTACAGCACGTTTATTCATCTTTTGATTTGTAAATCCCTATGCAATTCTGATCTTTTTAATTCTAAATACTCTAGGGAGTTTTGCATCCATGTATCAGTAGAGTGCATGCACATTTCTATTTCTTTAGCACTTTTCATATAATTCTAAGTGGGCAGTCATCCTCTTACCTGGACCATCTGCAGCAGAAACTTGTGTGCCTCAACCATCAGTGACAGTGCATGCTTTGAAAGGAATTCCCTGTGGCTTCAGTCTGTAAAACCCAAAGCTGCTGGCCTGAAGCTCAGTAGGGCATCAGGCATTACTCTCTTCCTTACCTGAACAATTAATGAAGCTTCCAAATGCAGGCACAACAGAGCTGACTGAGGATGTCAAAGAAACTCTAAGCATAATGACTGTTTTTAATTCCAACATCTTTGCAGAAAGTCCTCAACATGTGGCATTACTTTGTAGAGAGAGTTCTGCATATCTGTGAGATAACATATTTGACTTCAGCTGGCAATGATTGTGTCTCTATCTGTGTAACAGCAGACAGACACCCTGGTGATTAATTACTTCTTTATCGCATGCCTTTTGTTGTCTGATCTGTTCTCAGCACATTAGCTTGTGATTTTTAGGGGCTTTTCAGAGAGTTTGTGCCTATTAGAAGTCCTTCAAAGAGATCACCTTCAACAAAAATTGTGTGGGCTCCCCCCAAAATGATAACTGTCTTTAGATAACCAGAACTTTCTAGCAAGAGGGAGAATCTGGTATTTCAGCTCTGAATGGGACACAAACACACTGAAACCTGTTTCAAGATATCCACTAAAATTATCAGGCTTTATCCACTGATCTATTAAAAAGAATATTAACGGATCTATAATATGGATGTGAAATGAGGCGTAGTGAAGCTACTGAAAAACATATATATTTCTAATTTTAAGAAGCAGCTGTTATACTTCTTGCTCTGTGGTTCACACAACTCCATTTGAGTTACTATGACAGGTCGTTGTCCCACAAGTAATGAGATATGTCTTAAGATTAATATTAGGCTTGACAACCTATACTAAATAGAATTTAGCTGAGGTGTTTTTGTTTTGCAAAACATCTAAGCCTTTAAGTGATTTAAATTTAGGTGGCTCTCTTGCAAAATGATCAGCAGTTTACAGTGATCCTAAATTTACTGTTACAGGTTATACTAACAGGATGAAATATATATCTAACTTCAGCAAAACACAAGATCATACTGGTACATGATAACTAAAATACGCTGGACACAATTTCATTTCAGAAAGCCCTTATAGGCTTTATAAACAAATGCTCTGGCATTTGTGGTTGTGCTGGATGGAGATGCTCAAGTATGTGCAGTGGGAGGCTGCAGGAGAGACCAGGGGCTGCCCAGAGGAGAAGCAGCAGCTGCTTGGCTGTTAATCAAGGTTAACCTACCACAGCAGGAAAAAACAGACTTGGACTAGAAATCAGCTCCAGAATTACACATTACCATTCCGAGCCACACGTATGCATGCACAGAAATGATGATTAGCATGGTTTGGAATTTAAGTTCTATTTCTTTTGGGACTAGGGGTTTTTGTTTGGTTGGTTATGGTATTGTTGGGTCTTTTTTTTTTTTTTTTACAGATTGAAATTTTAGACTCAAGTTAGATTTCACTACCTCACAACAACTAAAAAATCTAAATACACATATAATAAACCAATATACACTAAAATGTGTCCCCTCAACAATAAAAAAGCAGTTCTGAATTTTGTTTGTGACCAACCACTCTCAAAACAGCCTGTTTCACACTTGCCTAATTTTAGGTTTAGATAGTTTAACATTGAAAAAATCACATAGCCACTATGTTTTTCACACTATAAGCCAACCATAGAGTTCATTTTAGGCAACATTCTACTGACATACCTCTAAAGTGAAGCTGCAGACAATTTGTGTAGCTGTGCTCTCACTACAACTAGAAGTTTGTGGATCCAATCTAGTTTTTACCAGTTTACTATAAAGAAAGTTGAACTGCAAGTTGCTACTTCAGTCGTGCTGACTTTTTAGATGTAACCAGTTATCATTCCCATACCACTAAACCATGGCCCTAAGGAGAGCATCTAAATGTTTCTTAAACCCCTCCAGGGATGGTGACTCCACCACCTCCCTGGGCAGCCTAGTCCAAGATTTAACAACCCTTTCAGTAAAGAAATTTCTCCTGTTAGTCATAGGTATGGTTGGACTTGATAATCTTAGAGGTCTCCTCCAACCTCTGTAATTCTGTAAAGATAGAAGAGCTGAGAAAACTTGAGGAAAGGACAAGGAGTGTAAAAGACTGACCACTTTGATAAGATGATGATCCTACTTTAGGCAAGGTTTTAATTTCTTCATCATGCAAACCATCAGATATGATTTAAAAAAAAAAAAGCCAAACAAAAAACCAAAACCAAAAGCTGCAGAATTACAAGTATCACTTAAGTTTACTCATTGAGAAATGCTTTATATTCTCTGGCAGTCATTGGTAGAGAAGCAGTCTGGACTTGGAAACTGAAGCACAGAAGGCCCTTAAAGAGTAATTTTATAATCATCTTTTGCTTTCTCTGTACTTGCTCTTCAGTTAGCTGTGAAAGTGCATTTTTCTACATGTGAATTTGTTCCTTGATATTACAGCAGATACAAGAAGCTCAATTCATTGCCTACAGCTCATTGCATTAAAATTGCTACTAAAAAGTACTTATAAGTCTCTCATCCTTAAAGTGTTTACAGTATAAGTATACTGTAAGAGACAATAAGAGGACCCCAAGATATAAGTGACATCCTCCCACCCTTGCCCAAATAAATATGCCTTAAATTATCTTTGTCTGCTTTAGTTACCATTTGATTTCAGTAACTGAAGAGTTTCTGCACGCTTACACTTCTTACAACCAAAAAAATAAGAAAACACTGATCACCCCTAAATCAGAATACCTCAAATTTCAAAGCCAAAGGTTTAACTTCTGGTATCTAAGTGTACTCTAGAAACTTCACACCACTGAAGAAATGGTCAATGCATCTCTTCCCTGCTTCACTAAATTATGTCTTAACAGCTCTATACTTTTTCCTAACCTTTTTTGTTTTTAAAGTGACTCATGCAATTTTATGTGATGTTTCAGCTGTATTTATATGAGGGGAAGCTAGAAAAAGAGACAAAAATAGAGTCTCTATTATTTCTTGAAAAGGTCTGCAACCACTAGAAGTTTGTTTTCTTGGCACAACAGCGAGATGTAGAGTTATTAACATTTCTTGCAGCAATTCCCAAATCAACCAATAAATTTGCCTGAAATAATGTAACAATCAAAATTTGTGATATTATTATATTTTAAATACATATATAAAACTAAATAGACCTAAATCTTGTAGAAGGTCTGAACATGGTCCTATGTTCTAGGTGGTCCTGCTTGAGCAATAGGGATAAACCAGATCACCTCCAGAGGTCCCTTCCAACCCCAACCCTTTTGTTACATAAATTTACCTTTTACTGACCATCCAGATTTGATAATGTGCATTTTAAAATTGGTCAAAACATTGAAAAGTTACCAGGCAGAGGAGAGCTCAAGATAGCATAACTCAGTAAGGCAGCTTTCATTTGAGAGCCGTACTGAAAACACAAGATGAGAAGATAACTTCGTTGTTATGCCAAACTCAGAAGCATATCAGTGTGAATAAAGTGCATAACACTACAGTTTTCTTATATAGCTAATTCACAGTTCTTAAGACATGCAACACTAACTCTTCCTGCCCTCTGGGTTAAAAAAAAAGCTATTTTTGTTCTTTCATTCACCACCAATAGGATCAGGGGAATATGTAAAAGTCTAACTCAAATGCTGTAAAATTACAAAGTTACTATTCTTTAGTTAATTCCTCAATACTACAGTAAATCTTGGATTTCAGAAAGCATAGATAGATAGAATAGTTTTAATGTTCTGTTCTGTCAAGTGTTATTCTAACCTGCCAGTTATTCTTCCTACCAGTTCACTCCAACAAAGTAACGATTTCAGAGGAACAACAATGCTAAGAAGCAACCAGACATAATGAGTGGAGAGGAAAAACTTTGTCTATCTAGACTGTAATCAGATCACAAAAACATGGTCACAACAATGAACTGAGGCAAAAAACTAACAATAATAAAGCAGATCAAGTACCTCAAAGGAGGCTGTAGTGAGATGGGGCTAGGTCTCCTCTCCAGGGTTAACAGTGAGAGGATGAGAGGAAATGGCTTCAAGTTGCAGCAGGGGAGGTTTAGATTGGATATAAGGAGGAATTTCTTCACTGAAAGTGTGGTTAAGTCTTGGCCCAGGCTGCCCAGGGAGGTGGTGGAGTCACCATCCCTGGAGGGGTTTAAGAAACATTTAGATGCTCTCTTTCAGGAAAGAAATCCCTCCTGATATCTAATCTAAACCTCCCTTAGTGCAGCTTGAGGCCATTTCCTCTTGTCCTCTCAACCAGCACCCCCAGGTCCTTCTTAGCCAGGCAGCAACTCAACCATTCTGTCCCAAGCCTAGAACGTTGCATGGGGTAATTGTGACCAAAGCCACCAAGCATCCCAACCTGCTAACTGTATTTTTAAATTACTTCAACTTTGTGCCTTAAGAAAATGTTACAAAATGGAGTTTGGATGTACTTCTCAGCACCAACATTACAGCACATTTTAAGAAGTGAAGAATGAGTGTGTCAAGTTTCAGATTTGGGAGCGGCTGGAAATCATTATTGTGCTAACAGACTGTGTGCTTCAGTCCCCTATCTCTTCTCCTCCTCCCCCCTCCCCCTTGCAACTGACAAATAAATAAGATCATTTGTTTTAATTAAGATGCAGTGCTTTCTGTGCAGAGAGAGGGGAAAGGTCAGGAGTGACGCATCACCTTAATATTCAAAGCAGGGCCCTTCACTCTGTGCCAGAACTGTGCTATGAGTCAGCTGCACAAAAATGAATGTTCAGCCTTTCAAGGAAAGAGCATCAGTTGCAAAAAGTTGACAGAGAAAAGGAAACTGAAGATTCCAATATTTCTCCCTCTAAAAATCAAAGCATAATACAAATGTCTTCTATTGTTTTGCTGATGTAACCCATTGCCAATCACCTCTCTCCATTGCAAAATATCACTGGTTTAGAACTTGAGTGGAAGCTCCCCATACTTCTCTGCTTCTTAAATGAACCTTCAGCATCTTTCCTATGTTTAAAATAAATCTGGTAAAACAGCAGTCTTTTCATCTTTATTTCCCAGTAATTCAGCTTTTATCAGATGTAGCTTCATTTATGTGTTGAGTGAAGTGTTCAGTCAGTGATCTCATCTTTCTCCCAAAGATACTAACTAGAGTTTCCTGATCTATCTCAAACCTTCTTGCTATATTAAGCAGAGTGAAACTAATGGTGCTGCATTAGTTTGGAAGTTTTCTGTCAGGAGTTCATCAAGTCTAATGTCTGTTGCTGTATTTAACTGTCATGCAGCTAATAATCCTCCTTGACATGAAGCGCTGCCTTTTGCAAAGGTGCTTTTTTTCCTCCACATCTGATCTATCTCCAGCCAACTCTTCTAATGTTGTTCTATTATATGTAGTGCTGCACAGCTATCACCTAGATATTTTTCACAGCCATTTTCTGCCCTTGCTCTGGTCAAAAGGTCCCATGACTCTCTTACAGAACATGGGTAGTGTTGGGTTTTGTTGAAATATCAACTTAATTTAGCTTTTAAAATGCAGTTTACAAATAGATTCCTTCTGTGGGTTCCACTTAGTTGTCACTTCCCACTTCAGTGTTACAAGCTAATGCACGATGGCTATGCTGATCCACCCTCTGAAGCATCTGAGCTGAGTTTGAGATCAAAAATGGAAGCATTACTTAAGTCAAACCTTTTATAGCCATCTCTCAGACAATTTCAAGATACCTGTGACCTTTACATTGTAAGCACTGGTATCCAGCACAAAAGCTGTGAACAAATTAGGTGTGAAACAGTGATAAATGTGTGCATGTGCTCCTACACACACAATTCAGGGCAGGATGGTCACTTAGTTTTGCAGAGTTACATCTGCTGTCCTTGTCACTGACATAAAACCCATTAAAATATTAATATTAAATATTGAGGACTATATTATAGAGTTGTACAAAAAGTCACTAATTGCTATTTCTGTTCTACAATTCCATATTTGCTGGCAAAATTCTCTCACACAACAATATTAATACTCCATTTACTTTCTTCAGTATCTAGAAGAGAAACCTGCATGTTGGACCTTCAGCCACAGCTAAGGGCTTTGCTCAAAAGGATGTCTGCTCCTTCCAATAATATCATAGTAGCTCTAGTTAAAGATATCTCCTTTCCCTGTCTATCTGCCTCACACAAAACACATGCTCTAACAAGATTATCTTAGTCTTAACAGATTTTAAATTACATTTGCCTAGTCTATATGTCAAATCCAAAGCTGCAAGGGTTAAACAGTAATGTTTCCTTAGCTATGCCTAAGGGTGTGCCAGCAGGAGCTGTTAGCCATAGTTAAATAGCACCCAGAGGGTGCTGGAGCATTGGAACAGGCTCCCCAGGGAGGTGGTCACAGCTCCAAATCTTGTGGAGTTTAAGAGATGCTTGGACAATGCCCTTAGTCACCTTGTGTGATCTTGGGGTTGTCCTGTTCCTAATGGGAGTTGGACTTGATGATCCTTGTGGGTCCCTTCCAACTCGGATTGTTCTGTGATAATAGGAAATGGGCAGGCAATCTCAAATGATTTAGACTGAACTGGGCACTCTCCAGTACCAGCTCAGGGATCTAAATACCAATGATGAGGATGGGAATGCATAAGTATGCAACTCTCCTTCCAGGTATGACAATGTGAGCTCCTTCTGTGGGCAACCCCTGGTATCTAGAGAAAGCCAGGAACAGCTGTGAGATTTCCAGGGTAATGGGTCTCTGGAAGCTCTTCTGTTCCAGAAGCAGCATGATTCGGGAATGTAGGCTTTAGCCTGCATGTTTGCAGGCTCAGCCTACGAGATCCAAAACATGTAGGCACCAGTTGAACTGATCTCCCCAAATCAGTTTCAGTTTTGCACTCTAGTTGTACCCTTACTCACATGCAGAAGCCCTAGACTTCAAAGCAGGTGATAAGGAGATCCTGAAGATTATTGGCAGCTAATTACAGGCAGTCAGACCCTGTTCCTGCTCTTCACAGGACGGTTGATTTAAGCCATGCTTTGTAATCAGTCCACATTTCTTGTGCAATTGCATCACAGAAATGTGTTTTCAAGGCAAAATGGTAGCAAACCATATAGATGTAACAGAGAGATCTCTTCATCCCTGGCATTCTATTTTCAACATCTGCTTCATACCCCTGTGTTTGAAAAGACACTGTGGTGCTGCTTCAAACTCTCTAGGATTAAAGCCATGATCTAACAGCTTGTTCAAGTCCTGTTGAAACCCAGCAGGCTAGGAGGCTGAACACAGCCTGACAACTAGTCTAATGTGGATATTAAAGTTATTTTTGGAATCTAGAATATATGGCCTACATCTAAGGTCAAAGTGGGTAGACTCCAGTTATTTCAGCTCCTCTCACGGCAGCTCTCACATCAAGAAGGATTCTTGGCAATACAGATTGTTTGTTTTTTGGCAAATAATTGGTTTCATGAGAGATCTTGGAGGGCATACATGCTGCCATAATGGGGATGTACTTACTCTTCAAACTTTGCTCACACTGGCAATCCATCCTTTGTTCTTGAAATATTTCAAGCTGTGATAATACACTTATTTTGCAAATAGAATTCCTACATATCCACCTTTAAAAATGAGTACAGCATGCCTAACTGGGATACCTCCAAAGAGCATCAGTTTTCAGATGTTTTCTGTGAACTTTATTTTCAGAAATACTGAAATTTTAAAATACATACTGTCTATCCCGAAAGTTGTGGCTCAAAATCAACATTTTTGAAGAGCTGGAAAATGGAGAAAATGAGGAATTAAATCTTTGTCAGACTCAACTCCCATGCCAAATGAACCCTGCAGTTATCAGCAAATCTCAAGTTCTCACATTGTTAAAAAAAAAAACAAAAAACACCTCAAACATGGCTATTCTGAATACAATTGGTTTAGAATATGCAAAAGCCAATGGCTGACCCCAAAGTGGAGACAAGCAGAAGGTCACACAGAATCACAGAATGTTAGGGGTNAACTGAAGACAATCCTCCAGCTGTGGCCTCCCCGGGGCAGAGTAGAAGGGAAGGAGAACCTCCCTCAACCTGCTGGCCACATTCTTCTTGAGGGAAAACCACTTCCATTTGCTAAAAGCCTGATTTCTGTCAGTCCAATAATAATTTCTATCCTGGGTCCTAGAGAAAGAAGACAAGTTCAGTATTACTTCAAATAGCCCCAGGAGGATTTCCAAATCATTTCACTGGATGTGTAGCTGGCAAAGAACAAGAGTCCCCATCAGCACAGTTACTTCAGGCTGTACATATCTGTCAGCTGAGGACCCCTAAAGCACCTGTGGTTAAAATGTGAAACCAAACCTAAAAATAGAACCAGCTATAAGGATTAATACTCTAATGTAAAATCCATAGTGCTATGTTTCAGGCACTTCCTGTGGCTTTATTTTAACTTCACCTGATGTTTTAAATGGAATGTCATAACTGGCATAGAGTTCTCAAGACAATTCTGAACTGGAAGATTACATCTCATTACAAACAGCTCATCCAAACAGACAAAGGTATCTTGGGGCCAATAAAACAATTGCTTTTGGCTGTAAAATTCAGTTGTGAGTACAACAATGTTGCCTAGGGACAGATCCTTGTCCTTGGCCAGGTCTTATTTTTCACCACTGAAGGTACACACATACACAGCACTAACAACAGCCAAGCCTTGTTCAAAATGCAAGCAGCCGCAACAAAGAGCATTTTCAGAACTGAAAATTCATAGCAAAGTACTTCTAGAGTACTGACACCTTAAAGGCCTTTCCAGTCCAACTCACCAGCAATCAAATCTCTGAGTTCCTCTTTGTGCTGGATTCACCTGCTTCCTTCAGAAACACACCAGCACATTCCTGGGCGCATTTGTCTCTGAAACAGATAGCTCTTTGGGCAATAGGGTTTGCACAACACCTGCATTTCCAAAAAACACAGATTCATGTTTCCAGGGGATGGAGCATCCCAATATCCAGAAAAAAATGTTCTATAAACCTGATAAAATCAAGAAACAGAACAGAAAACAAATCATAGAATCCTAGACTGGTTTGGGTTGGAAGGGACCTCTGGAGCTCATCTAGTCCAACCCCCCTGCAGTGGCCAGGGACATCCCCAACTACATCAGCTTGCCCAGAGCCCTGGCAAGCCTCACCTGGAATGCCTCCAGGGATGGGAACTCAACCACCTCCCTGGGCAACCTGTGCCAGTGTTCCACCACCCCAGTGGGGAGGAATTTCTTTCTAATGTCCAGTTAAATCTACTCTTCTCCAATTTAAAACCATTGCCCCTTGTCCTTGATATCCATGACTGGTTTCCACCGCCCTATTGCTTGAAAGTATCCAGAACAAGATGATTTAGAAGAGGTTGTCCACTAGTGCAAGCTACTCACACAAACAAATCTTCCTAGCGTATATAAATCAGTTGTACATAAATTCATACATTTTTATCATTTACTATCCAACAATTCATATTCTCCAGCCATATTAATATCTTCTCTAGATTTTGCTTTATCAAGGCATAACTTGACACTTGTCAACAGTGGTTTCCAATCTGAGCCCAGAGTAAGCTTTTCCTCCTATAACCAGTTTTAACATAATGCATTTTATTACATCAATACCAGCTCCTGAGGTTTTTTTATTCCTGAACAAATAAATGTTCTTCTGCATGATTATCTTCACATCATGTTTGAAGGTGTTATTCAGGTCAACCAACCACAATGACAGCAGATAATAAGAGTTTACTGGACTTTATATGCTCATCCTGCTGCATATTAGGATGAAAGACTTTTAAGCATCATCTACACTAACAGAAACTCTGATTTCCTTCTTCAGGCCAGATCTGGAGGCAGAGTGGCTCCTTCTGGCACTGGGAAACATGCTGTGGGCAGCTAAGCTCCACACAGGCTATTTCACACTGGGAAGCAAATCTTCAAAAAAAAAAAAAGAAAGAAAGAAAGAAAAGAAGTTAAGACTGCTTAAAAGTCATTAATTACGAACATCTTTCAGTCTGAGACTTCAAAGTTTTCTAATAGCTAGATAAATGTATTTTTTTTATCAGGTAGTCTACTGGTTTTGCCCATGCTTTCTCTACAAATTAGGACACATGCCAAGATTGAGTCTGTTGAGAAACAACTACTCTTGGCAACCATAACTTGTCCACTCAAACTGGTACCTGTGATTAAATTTAGCAGACCAATAGAGCACTCACACAAGAAGTCACTTGTCTCAGCAGAGACTTCCAGTCACCGGTGTTTATCATCAAGCAGGTGTTTGCCCAAGATGTCCTCTGCCATCATGTTTTATTCCCCATGATTTGACTAAAAAGAACAGAAGAGCAAAGCTGAGCTGGGCACTCATACAGCCAAGAAAAGAAGTGAAATCTCAGCTGGGAGGTGGCAAAGGCAGATCTGCCTTCCCGCTCAATCCAGGACCTCTCTCCTCTTCAGACTCTCCTTGGCTGCAGGGGAGCAGTAAGCAGCATGGCTCTTAGCTGAGAGAAGGCAAAGGCTTCCTTTCCTGCCCAGGAAAAGGGCAGGAAACAAAGTAGTCATGCAGGCTGGCTTTGATTACATCAGGATGGCATCAAGTAGAGGACTGGCAGGTAGCCCCTGTCCACAGCTGAGACTCACTCTTCTCTCTCTGCTGCACATTAAAATTGATGTCAGTCTTGGGCCTGGGATTTCAACCCATATGTCAGCAGCTCACAGCCTCAGCTCAGATGTGTAATGATAGCTAAGGTAAGCAAGCTGAAGCCTAAGCTGAGACTACAAATTAAGTCAAAATGCAGCTTAGACCTTTCCCTTCACCCCAAGGGAAAAAAAAGGCTGAATGCTAAATGAAATTTTTCACAGAGAATCACAAAGGTTGGAAGAGACCCCTAAGATCATCAAGTCCAATCATACCTAGCACTACCATACCACTAAACCATGGCCTTAAGTACCACATCTAAATGTTTCTTAAACACCTCCAGGGACAGTGACTCCACCACCTTGCTGGGCAGCCTATTCCAAGACTTAACAACCCTTTCAGTAAAGAAATTTCTCTTTCTATCTGGTCTAAACCTCCCCTGGTGCAACTTGAGGCCATTTCCTCTCATCTTCTCACTATTAACCCTGGAAATCCTTTATGGGGCCAGGCCCCATGATGCACTTTGCCCAGTGGCAATAGGACTCTTGACAGTCTATTCTACTTACACTCCATTACTCTTTTGCTCCCCTAGAACCTACAAACATCATACAAAGTTGATAAAAGACTTATCTCTATGTATCCCCTTATCTGCTTATGGATAAATTATCCATCACAGTTTGTCTGTCATTTTTTGCATCTGCTCATATTGTGTCTGCCTCCACAACTTCCACAAGTCCACTATGCACTATATATACTATATATATATATAAGTACTTTATCTTTTTCAAATCATTTATATCTTTTTACTAGCTCTTCTATATTGAGAACCCACAGAAGCTTGCACAGGATGCTGTCTAGTTGGGTTTGGAATCTCTCCAGAGATGGAGACTCCAGCAGCTCCCTGGGCAGCCTGGGCCAGTGCTCCACCACCCTCAAAGGAAAAAAGTTCCTCCTCATGTTCAGATGGAACTGCCTGGGTGCTAGTTTTTGCCCATTGCCTCTAGTCCTGGCACTAGGCACCACAGTTTCTATGTGCTAGTATTCACCCATTACCTCCCCTGTGTTTGTCTTGAAACATGGAAGCCAGGACAGCATGGTCCTCAAAGAGCCACAAGATAACACAGGAATGAGCTAATGCAAACAAAGAGGAATCACCTCCAGACTAAGGGGATGGGAGAGGGGGAAGCAAAGGTAACTAAGTTAACCTATGGCTAATTACCATGATCAAAATCATATTCCTAGGAGAAGATCTTATATGTTACTATCAGATCACCTCTGCATAATGAACTAGCCACTAGAAGAAAGGCATTAGTTCTGTAACTGAATATAAGTTTTGTGCAAGTTTTTCATTGTTGTAACCTCTCTAAAAGCCTGTAAGGTCTGTGAGCAGGTGTGCTAGCTTTGGGAATTGTCACCTGGCACCCCTTTCTGCACAGAACTGCAGTAAAGGTTAGAAGGTGGAGCTGGGCTCTATGTGATCACTGGCTCCTGCACACCAGGCACAAACCTAAAGCCCAACTGGGGGACAAGAGCAGCACATTGCCTGTAACTGCTGTTAGTGTTCAGCTGTAACTGCCTCCAGTATTCAGCATGCTTTTAGGGAGGGGGATGAAAGACTACTCTGAAAATAGGATGGTTATTCATTCCAGAACATCATTAAGTGAGTCCCTGTTTGGTTCTGAACCATTTATTTTAAATAGGCCCAAGCTACACCTGACTCTTGTTGAAAAAACTATGCCTCAAACCTCATATGTTTAAAGTGTCTTATGCTAACAGGATACAATTTCTATATTTGCAGAAAAATCCTTTTGTATCCTTCAGAAGCTTCACAAAATTCCTGATTGCCCTTTCAAAATGCAATCATCTTCCCTGTTTTTCAGCCTAACTATATCTCTGACTGTTGTCTTTTATACAGTTGATCAAACAAAACCCAAACTATTAAGAATTCTATCATCACTGTATCTCTACTGAATGAAATAATATATCTATCCACAGCTATCTATATAAAATGGCTGTAAGAAAAAGCCTTGCTTGATCCAGACTGGAGTAAAAGAATCCCCTAAAATAGCTCTTCACCATTTGGTGAATTAACAGAACTGCTTTATTGCTATTTACTAAGCCTGACAATCAGCAAGACAAGCTTGACTTTTAGTTGCACAAAATGGAGACTCCAAAACAAACAAAAAAGTTACCCAAGCAACATCTCCTCCATTTCACTCCCCTACCCCTATACAAACACACACAAATTATCCAGCCACTGTTCTTATGCCATTTAAAACCATGGTGTCCATTTAAAATAAAACAATTTTAACATTATAATGACTTTCAGTTACATTCTGTTTGAACACATGTTTAAATGTCAGTGAGTTATCCTGACAATCTTAGGCACCTCGGAGAGCTGAACTCCTGACTTGTGTATTGGGTTGTCTACTAACAGTTTAAGGTTTAGTCTTCTTTTGTCAGCTCACACAGCATGGTTTACCTCTTTCTGCAGAAAATAACTGAGTTTTCAATCCCCTTCAAGAGATCGTAGAATCATAGAACAGTTACAGCTGGANACTGTTCCTGATCCAGGCCAGGATGCCATTGGCCCTCTTCCTTGTTCTCCTGAAGATTATGTGTAAGAGCACAACCAGATTAGAGAAGCCTTTGTTCCATTATCCAGGAAAAATCATGAATGTTCAGTCACTTCTGAAATTACTTCCAAGTGAGGAGTAGCACTGACTTGAAGTTTTCACACCTGACTGTAGTAAACAGATTCTACTCACTTAACGTTATGCTCAATTAAACTTATGATGCCCGGGAGTAAAAGTAGAACACTGAATGTTCCCTTCCATCCTTCCTCCCTGCCAAATCTCTCCCTTTTCAGTGTGAGGTGTACCTGACCTAGAAATACATTTCAGTCAAACAGAGAAGGAGGACTAAAAGTCTTTGTGTGGCACAGGTGGAGACACTGGGGAGAATGTCAAAAAGGAGAGCTTTGTCTGGCCACTAACTTGGAAAAAAGCACAACCACTTGAATTCCTATCTGTCAGAAATAGCCTGGGGGGATGTTGCTTCTTTTTTAATATTTTTATTTTCTTTGCTAGCTTTCAGCATCCTTTTCCCTTTCAGATATTCTGCATAAAACAAACCCAAACTCTGAGTGATAGAGATCCCTTCAGACCCACAGATATTTGAGGTATGTGACAGAGAAGTATAGCCTTGAAAATGGACTAGAATGAAGCAAGCAATCTGCAGTCAACAACACAAAATCCCCAAACTCTCATATCTGAGATGAATTGTAAAAACCAGAATTAGAGAAAGCAATGTTAACCTCCCTGTAATGAAGTAAACAAAAGCCTCCCTAAAATTCTACCCAAAAGAAAAGAGAGGTGAATTTAAACAATGTATTCATGGAAGAACTGAATTAGACCACACTTGTTTCTTTGGTTAAGCCACTGACTCATCCAGCACCATCTTTTCTTTTAACTTATTTTGTGAACCAAATGAATCCCCAGAATTTTGAAGATCTTACTTCATTCTGAAGTAAAAGCTAAATTAGGATGCTTTATTTCCCAAGTGGTTGAAAGTTCAATTGTTTGTGCATCTCTTCAAGTAACTGTTCACTCCGTTTGCAGGCAGTCTAAATTTGTACCTTTGCCAGGAGATTTCAACCTTCCCTATCAGCAGGCTACAAAGTGCAGAAGCTTACAATTTCACACACACACACCATTTCCACAACACCACAGTTACCACATTTTGGGTTTGACATAAACCCTAGCAGAAGGTTAACGTAGGATGGA
Organism: Bucco capensis; assembly: GCA_013396975.1. Lineage (NCBI taxonomy): Eukaryota > Metazoa > Chordata > Aves > Piciformes > Bucconidae > Bucco > Bucco capensis. The sequence goes on from VWZO01022359.1 coordinate 22,103, forward strand.
CTCCCAAAAAGTGAAGTTTAAAGGCAGATTTGAAGTAGGAGGAGCTGTTGGTCACATATGCCTGTTGTTAACAGATTTTATTCTTTTAAGCAGTGGCAAAGAGTAAGAAAAAAGAATTAAAGTGTTGAAAACTAGCATGAGAAAACGAAGAAATTTTTTCTGCAGGTCTTTCATTTCCAATCGTGTCATTAGAGACATGAAAAATGTGGAATACAGCTTCCTAGATTCACAAAGACAGACAAGTGGGAAAACCAAATAAAAGTAATTTACACTACTATATAAATATCCTAAAGTCTCATTTCTTCTTTCAGCTAAAAGAGGAGGGAAAAAATGTATAGAATATCCTGAGTTAGAAGATACCCACAGGGATCATCAAGTCTAACTCCTGACTACACACACACAGCAAATTAAAAGTTAAATAATGTATTTAAGAGCATTGTCCAAACACTTCTCAAACACATACAGGCTTGAGGCCTTGACCACCTCCCTGGGGAGCTTGATCCAGTGCTTGACTGCCCAGCTCAGTGAAGAAATTTTTCCTGATATAACATCTGAACTCAGGCACAGTCTGAAAATCCCTTGGGGTCTCCTGTGGCCCNTATCCTCTTTTTATCAGTGTGCTTGGAAAAGGCGCTGATGAGGAGCGTGGGTGAAGCCCTCCCTGGATCTTCGTTTGTGAAGCCTAGCCACGAACATCTGAACTTCACCAGATGCAGCTAGGAATACATAGGGAACTTGTGCAGAGGGTACAGAGAAAAGACACTAAAATGATTAGGGGACTTGAGCACCTCTCTTATGCAGAGAGGCTGAGAGAGCTGGGCACTCTCAGCCTGCAGAGAAGAGAAGACTGAGGGGGAATCTGATCAATGCTTATCGTTGGGTGGGTGTCAGAAGGATGGGACCAGGTTTTTTTCTGTGGTACTTAAGGAAAGGAAGAGAGGCAATGGGCAAAATCTAGCACCCAGGCAGTTCCATCTGAACATGAGGAGGAACTTTGTTCCTTTGAGGGTGGTGGAGCACTGGCCCAGGCTGCCCAGGGAGCTGCTGGAGTCTCCATCTCTAGAGAGATTCAAAGCCCAACTGGGCACCATCCTGGTCACAGGTTCTCATCCAGGTTCTCCTGCTGTTGCAGGGGGTTGGACTAGATCACAGTATCACAGTATGTCAGGGGTTGGAAGGGCCCTAGAAAGATCATCTAGTGCAACCCCCCTGCCAGAG